>JAKSZT010054395.1:3091279-3158577 GCA_026826555.1 Tolypeutes matacus
TTTTTTTTTTTTTTTTTTTTTTTTTTTTTTTAAGATTTTATTTATTCATTTATCCCCCCTTGCTGCTTGTGCTCGCCGGGTCAGCCAACCACGCCGTGCGGGCGGGCCTGCCCTCACCAGGAGGCCCCGGGAACCGAACCCGGGGCCTCCCATATGGTAAACGGGAGCCCCACTGATTGAGCCACAGCCGCTTCCCCAAATGTTATTCTTGACGGTGAAATGTTACAATCAAGACAAGACTGCCTGTATCACTATGTTTAATCAATATTTTTGGAGACTCTAACTAGCACAGCAAGGCAGGAAATATAAATAAAAGGTTTAAAGATTAGAAAGGAAGAAACAAATTTTAATTATTTTCACTTGAATGTCTAACATTGTTAGAATTAATGTGGCCAAGTAGCAAATAGAAGATATATGTATATATTTAAAATGATATCACCCAGTGACAAAAATATAAAGTACCCATTAATAGGTCTAAAGATGTATAAGATCCTTATGAAGGTAATTTATGGGAAACATTTTAAAGGCATTTAAGAAGATATAAATAAATGGAGAGATATACATGTACATAGATAGGTAGATTTAATATCATGGACATGTCAATCTTCCTGAATTCCATCTAAAGATTTAAAGCAACACCAATCAAAATCCTCATAGTATTTTTGAGGAACTTAGATGGGAGCGTGACATGTCAAGAATATCCACAGTAAGGAAAAAGAACTAGCCCACCCAGATATGAAGTTGTATTTTAAAGTCATAGTAATTAAAGCACTGTGGCATTGGCCCAGGGATAGTCAAATTGACCAATGGAACAGAATAGAGACCCCTAAAACAGATCTGCCCATATACGGCAAATCATGGGGGAAAGGGCAATTAAAAAAAAGTTATTATGACAATTGGGTATCCTTAAAAAAATAAACTAATGAAATTGGATCCTTGCATATACCTTAAAAAAAAAATCTCAGAGCATTAAAGAAAAATAATGTAGAAGAATATCACTTTAGGTAAAGAAGAATTTCTTCAACATGATATAAAGAGAAGTAAGTATAAAAGAAAATATTGATAAATATTTTTAAGATTAAGAGCCATTAAAAAAATGAAAAGACAAACCGCAAATAGGAAGAAGATATTTACAACATATGTAATTGACATGGGATTAGTATCTGGAATATATGAAGAACTCCTGCCTGTCCATAAGAAAATGACAACCCAATAAAAAATAAGCAAAGGACGTGAATGTGTATTTCCATAAGAGGAAACTAAATGGCCAACAAATTTAAAAAGATGCTCAACTTCATTAGCAATCAGAAATGCAAATTTAGAGCTCAATGTGTTACCATTATGAGAGGCCTAATAGCATCAAATGTTGGTGAATATGTGATGTTGAGAGTGTAACATGGTAGAACTATATTGGAAAACAATTGGTCATTATCTTGTATAATTGAACACATACCTATGACCCAGCAATTCTGTCCCTCAGTATCTACCCTAGATTATAGCTTCTCTCCTGGTGTGCTCTGAATTGGGGTGGCTTGGCAGGGTCTGAGTTTGCTGGAGTCCCCAAATCTGTTGCCTTTGATTATAAGCATTTGCCCCAGTATGTCATACAAATATCACAAAAAAGGTTGAGAAGCAATTTCCTAGAGAAACTCTTGCAGATGTACATCAGGAGGCACCTACATGAATGTTTATAGCAGTATTGTTTTAAATGGCAATAATAAAGGAGACTACCCAATTTCTATTGAAATAAAAAATTATAAATTGGGTATCTTCATCTGATAGAATGTTATACATTAATGAAAATGAATAAACTACAGCTATATGTAACAAATTTGTTAATGTTCAGAAACATAAAATTCAGAGAAAAAGCAAGTTAAAGAAGACTGATGAAGTATGATGTCATATTTATGAAGCTCAAAAATGCAAAAACAAATATGTTGTTTAATGATGTGTGTGTTAAAACAAAAATTTTAAAAAGGCAATGGAATGCTAAATACAAAATTCAGATTAATGGTTACATCTAGAAACAAGGCAGGGAATAGAGTAGGGAAGGAACATAGGTAACTTCAACAGTATCAGTGATGTTCTAGGTTTGTATTTATAATTAGGCTCATCACTTACATAGTATATATTCTTTTGATATATAAAATATTACCTGATTTTTTAAAAAATTCCAAATGAGAGGTTAGAGAAACAGAAGACTGATTTAAGTTAACTTTAAAATGGATGTGAGGTGAGAGCTGAGGGAGGTTTATTTAGAATCTATAGAGGGGGTCTTTCAGATTAATTCCTTGTCCCCCATTCCCACTGATATTGCCCTATCTGCCCTGGTCCTCTCTGACCCCCATTAACCTTATAGTTATGACAGATTCATTTTATCTTTTACTTTCCCAGAAGGACTTTCATATTCCCAAAGTATGATGAAAGAACCAGCAGTCTGGGTAGGGGGAAACAATGGGGAAGAACATTCTGGTGGAGTGAAGTTGGGATCCCACAACTATCTTGTACTCTGTTTAAAACAGTTTCATCCATGCTGCCAAGGACTAGGGAGGCGGTGGTATAATGGAGTGAGCTTTGGAGTCAGACAAACATGGGTTTGAACCCTGTATCTGCCTCTACCACCAGCTGTGCTTCTTTGAGCATGTTAGATAACATTCTGGAGCCTGAGCTTTCTTAGGCCCCAAATGGAGGTCCTCCTCCTGCTTCATTGATCTGGTGAGGATTGAATACACCTAGCCCAGCACCTGCTGGCGGGAGGTATTCAATGCATATAAGGGAGACAAGAAAAAAAAAAAAGATATTCTGGGCTGATATCTAGAATGTTTCCCTGTTATTTGTTGGGAAGTGGATGAGGAGGGAACTTGTGGCACAAGCATCTCTCTGGGATGAAAATGAAATCCTTATTTTTAAGTATTTTCCACTGTAGGCTTTGTGCTAGTCATGTTTTAAGTCTGTTTCAGGAAAATTCTGGTAACATTTAATTTTTTTTTTTTTTTTTTTTTTGGTCCTTCTCTGTTTAAAAAATTTCAGTTCACATGAGAGAGAGAGGTAGATAGTGCATTTGTAGACCAGAACATCTTAAGTATGTTGACTGATTTGTGGATTGTGATAGAGATTAAAGAAAAAAAAAACAATGGTGAAAACAAATTCATGAGAGTAAAGCCCCTTAATTTACTTAAGTAGTCTAGAGGAGTAATAAACTATCCTAGTCAGAAGGAATTGGAGAAAGAAGATGCTTAAGACAGTTTTGTGGAAAACAAAACAAAACAAAAAATAAAACAAAGTAACTAAAATAACTAGTGGATATGGTTTAGATAAGCTAATTTCCCTCCTCTGAAAACCCACAGACATTAAGTAATTAGAGAAGGTTTTTGGCTTGGCATTTCTTAACATCAGTGATAAAAGTGGTAGCTGTTTCAAAGGGAGTGAGAGAGATAGAGAAGGAGGCTGGAGGGAAATATTACACTTGAGTTACAGTCAAGATGGATGGTGTGTGATGATGGGTGAGATCTAAGTTCCAGATCTGAGGAGATACCCCACCAGAGATGGGAAGGTATTCAAACATCTCTCAAAGAAGTTCAAACATCTCTCAAAGAAGCTTTGCTAACCTGTAAACATTCAACAGACTGTCCCAATACAATCTCATCATCCCCACCCAACTACCCAAAATCTGATACCCACTCACAAAAACTTTGTACCCACCCCAATTCTTTCCCTTCCCCCATTTCAAATGTCCTGTTTCTGTCTGCAATACCATTTTGCTCTCCTAGTCATTCAGGCTTGATTCTTTGGAGTGCCCTTTGCCACCTCCTTTTCCACCCGATGTAGTACACTGCATTCTATTATTTCTTAGTTAATGTCTCTTGGATTCCCTCTCATTCCCGTTTCTGCTTTCCTAATGTAGGCAACTCATATTTCAAGGTCCTGGTGAGAGAGGCAATACAAGGGACAGCTACAACCTTGACCCCATTTAAATATTTGTTGATTTCAAATAACCACATACCCTCATTTAAATATTGTCCTCACTTACGTAGATATTGCCATTTTCTGCTCAAATGCTTGGAGGACAAATTCCCTTTGTGGAGTGCTGATAATAGAACTGTGGAACTAACAGCTTTATTTTCACATAGAATCTCCCTCAGGAAGTCCAATTGTAGCTTTTTTTTTTTTTTTTTTTTTTAATCTAACAATACCTGATTTGGGTTTCTGACATGTGCCTGTCACCATCTTTGCAGCATTACATCGTGCTGGACAAATAAATTGATCTTGGCTTTTTTTTTTAAGGATCACTTTAAACTCCAACATGGATCTTTGTGAACAGAACTTTACACTTAGTTTCTCATATGTAAGCTCTGGACTTTGAACCTAGAATCATAGAATGTAGGATATTTGTGCTGGGCAGAGACCACTGAGTTAAAACCTCTTGTTTTATGTTTTAGGAAGGAAAGTCTAGGAAGGGTTGATGACCTATGCTGGATCACACACAGATGGTAGCAGAGCTGGACCTAAAACCTTGCACACCATGGGTTAGTCATATAGCCCACTTTAGTTTGCCATACTGTCTTATAAGCATTCCTTTGAGTTTATAGCCAGTTTAATAGTCATTTGTATATTTGCCTTATATTTATATGACTGTAAATTTTGAGGGGACTGTAAATTTTGTATTTGAAATGGTTACAGGGCTCTTCAAAACTTGTTATTTTGAAGTCAAACATACTCTTGGACCAAACATGCTCTCTTTTCTATTCCTCATCATCTAGTTAAATCCTGCCAAGCTTTGAAGGTGCTCAGCTCAAGTCCTAGTTCCTGCTTAAAGCCTAGGACTGATTGCTCTTCCTTTCTGACCTCCCAGGGACTTCTTGTCATATAAAACCACCACCTTACATGTACAGTTTATTTACAGTTTGTAAAATGCATTCACATAAAATGTATCTTTTTATCTTTCTAATAATCCTGCTAGATAAATATTCCCATATTGAGGAAACAGACTGGTAGAGGTCATGTGACCTGCTTTAGGTCACACAGCTAGGAAGTAAGTAGCAGAGTTCAGATCTTCTGACTTCAGATCCATTTCACTTTTAATATCCTGTCTATATGGTGTACCAGACATTTTGATCCCTGATTATATTTTTGAAAATGTGTGTATCTTGCTTCCTTACCCCAGTTACAAACTGCTTGAGCCATTTTTGTTGCTATCACAGCAACTATTTGATAGCAGTTGCTTATCAAATACTATTGATTGAATGCAAATAAAATACCCTTTAATTTACCAAAAAAGAGTGTCTATCAGTGTGCCCCAAGACACTTTTTCAGTCACTTTTGGTTGAAATCAGTAAGGAACAGAGGGAACCAGAGGAAGGAAGAGGGTGTTGAGAAAAAAGCCAGATGGTATACACAATTAGCAATTGAGTGACAACTGGCCTGCTGAAAGTCCAGTGGTGAGCGGTAATGGAGAAGCAATATACAAGAAGACAGAGTTTTCAGGAAATACGCAAGTTTACTGAGAGATGGGACACACGAGATGGGAGCGAGTCAATTAGAAGTAGCATAAAATATAGACAAATTAACAAAGATTAAACATTCAAACATCTTGAGAAAACATCCATTAAAGGAATACCCAGTGTCGGATATGGTTTGAGGACAGGCTTCCAGGGTGAGAGTAGAGTGGGAAGAGAAGCATTTAGCTCAGTTTGCGATCATTCTGTTAATTCTTGAGGCCATGAGAAAGGGAACATAAATAAGTGAAGATGTTTCCGTTGAAAAAATTTCCTCTTCATTTTTTCTACTAGGGCAATCAATAGTCCTGACCCCTGGCAGTCAGAAGTGAAGGCAACCCAAAGAATAGTGCGAGTTATCTGTGCACCAAGGTGTGTTGTGATAACCAGACTCCCTGGATTTTCTGATACCGCCTCATTTCACATATTGTTGTGCATTTCCCCCATATAGTAGTAAAATGCTTAAAAAATTCCAATGCTTTGACAATAAAACCATATTTCTGACTCTGCCTTTTCCCAGAAGGGTCACAAAAACCCACTGGAAGACTACATGCCCCAGATTTTGGGTCAGAAAATCATGCTGAATTATATATTTATATTTTGGCTGCTCCTGACTCCACAAACATTGTGCATCTGAACAAAATGTAGAACCTCTTCCACTATAATGGATGTGAAGAATGCCCACTTTCCAAACAGTAGATGCCTACACATTTTCTTTTTATGAGCTTATCTTCTACAGAGAACATAAGAACAAGACCTTTCAGATTAGAAATATTAGAATTTTAATATTCCCTTCTTCCTGGGAAAGAATTTTTCACAGTTCAGAACGATTTTTATCAGAGTTAAAGATATGTGTATCCACTGCTTAGAGGCACCAGTAATTACAGAAAATTATTTGAAATTTAAAAATGTAATTTATATGCAGAGTAATTAATTTTTTTTAACATATTCTACGTAATAGCTCCTAAAGTGTAAAAAATATTTCTTGGACATTCATATATAAATTTTAAGGTGATGTATCATTTCTAGAAAAATCAGTTCGTACCATTAGGGTCTGTTGTTAAGAATTTTGGTTTATTTTCAATGCTTAATTATATAGCGGTTGTATTTTTAAAATGTGATGTGCGAATACATATAGCAAAGTCCTAATTTAAAAGGATACCATTTATAACATCGTTTTTATGGGAAAATATTTCCTGAGGTCAAAATGCTCAATGTATAATCTTTTACAATCAAATTTGTTGGTATATGGAGACTAACTTTATACTTTAAAAAGTGTGTATGATTGTAGAATTATAGGATTGACTTTCATGTATAGCTTTTAAAACTTTTTTCACTACTTTATAGTTGCCCCTCTCATACACAGAATCTCATGTTACCCTCATTCTTAAAAATTAAGTATAATATGTTTCTTCAATTTCCTTGTAACACAAACTTTCTAAAGATATTGCTTATCAGTTTCTTACAAGCTCTTGGATACTTACGTTTTCATGGTTTTCTTTTCTCATGCTTTATGCTCCTCTAGTCTTCGACCCTCTTGGCTTGTTCTCTTGCTGATTCATAGACTCTTTGCTAACACAATCTTAATTTCAGTGCTAGCAAATCTGTATTGAGATTTCTTTTTCCACTCCTTTTTTAACAAGGCTCTATCAATACTTTGCAGGTTACTCTCTTGTCCACTAACTTTAGTTCCTATAATCTTGGCCTCCTGGCTTCAAAATTCTCTCTCAGAGGTGCATTCAGGAGTTTGGTTCTCATAAGTTTTCTTACTCCAGGCTTGGCAGATGACAGAGACAAGGTATAGCCCTGGGGGACCAAGTTCTAACCTGAATACTTGGCTTTCCATCAGCTCAGGGCAGAAGGAGAAAACTTAGTGAAGGAATCTGGTTGGAACAATTAGGAAGCCTTTGAAATTAGATGAGATAAGCAGGGAAAGCAAGTGGACCTAATAAGTTGCCCTGGTTTAGAAGGTAAGAGAATTTCTCTGGCTTTTGATGATAAAAGTGGCAACTACTCTGGACCTTTTCTAGCTAGCTATTGTTACCACCGGCTCTGATGAGCTTTGCAGTATTCGTCTCCCCAGCTTGTTTAGATAGATGTCTGCTTGAATTCTTGGAAGGCTTTCCCTAAGACTCCCAAATCCATAACCTACCTCTCCTCTTTTTCACCTGCTCCTTAGTTCTTGGTATTTGACTTTGATGTGACTTTGACTACCCCTCTGGGACGTCCCTTTGTACTTAACACCTTGTGGCCTCGGCAGCCTCACATAAGGCTGTCTGCTCCAACAGGGGACTTTAGGGTCTTCTCTGTCCCTTCTTCCCCATACCCTTTCTCCTTCCTTGGAATTTTCTAATGGCTTTAAGTAGCAATCCTTTTATATAAAACATTCTTCATGACATAGCCATTAGCTGACCCAAGAGGTTTTGTGGATATAATACTATACTAATAATTTCTTCTGAATTCATAGGAAAAAAGTCAAGTTAGTGGAGAGAATTTTAAGTTTTTCTTCCACCAGTATTTTTTTTAAACTTTGTGCCTCTTTATGATTTCTGTGCTATAATTTAATATAAAGTGGTTTCTGATATAGCACAAAATAATGTTTCTTAATTATTTTAATTTGCTATATCAACAATTCATTTTGTTCTGCAAAGCATACCTCGACTTTTAAGAGTCCCACTAAAGCATAGTTTCTTTTTTTTTTTTTTTAGGAGGTACCGGGGGTTGAACCTGGGACCTCATGCATGGGAGGCAGGCACTCAACCATTGAGTTACATCTGCTTTCCAAGGATTTTTGTTTTGTTTTGTTATTTTGTTTTTTAGGAGGTACTGGGGATTGAACCTGAGACCTCATACATGGGAAGCAGAAGCTCAAAATCACTGAGTTACACCTGCCCCCCAGCATAGGTTTTTTTTTTTTTTTTTAATATACTTTTTTATTTTTAATTTTTTAAAAGAAACTTAGATTACATAAACATTACACAAAAAATATAAGTGATTCCCATATGCCCCTTCCACATTTTCCCACATCAGCAACATCCTTCATTAGTGTGGTACATTTGTCATAATTGATGAACTAATCTTGGAGCATTGCCACTAAGTGATGATTATAGTTTACATTGTAGCTTATACTTTCTCCCACATATTTTTGCAAGTTATTACATGACATACAATGGCCTATATCTGTCATTGAAATGTCATTCAGGATAATTCCCAAGTCCCAAAAATGCCCCCAAATTATACCTATTTTTCCCTCTCCCTCCCCTCAGAACCTCCAGTGGCCACTACTTCTACATCCATGATAAAAGTTCTTCCATTGCTAGGATCACAACAAGTCTACAATAAAACAACTGTAAATCTACTCTAGTCCATCGTCTGTTCCCCAATCCTGAGGATTCTGTGATGGTGATGCCCTCTCTATCTCTGAGAGGGGGTTTAGATCCCATGGGGCAGATGGATGGGACTTTCTTGCTTGCAGTTGCAGACTCTCTCTGTTTCTTGAGATGGTTGTTGTCACTCATATTCTCCTTGTTAGTTGTTCTGGTGAGTCCAATGAACTGGAGAGTAGGTGTTGCAAGTCTGTTGAGATTCAGGGCCCAAGTGGCACATGGACAGCCCAAAGATTTAAGTCTCTTGGACATACAACTATCAACTCTAGTACTAACTATAGGTCCAAATAGAGGGGCAGCAGAGCCATGTGTAGGGAAAACACAACTGAGTCCAACTCTGTCACAATGGGGAGTGTAAATTCCAAAGTAGGAGCCACTGGCAGGGCGCCAAACTCCTGAGCTATCTGCCCTGCCTATAGTATCTGGATGTCTCCAGAGCCCTCAGGAGCCCTGCTATTTGAGGCAATATTTGCTTTGGCAGTCTATGAGTTCCTGCTGAGACGTGCATAAGCATAACCTCTGAAATGACCTCCCTACTCACTCTGAAGACTCTTAGCCATATAAACTCATTTGTCTTTATCCTTTCCCCTTTTGGTCAAGGTCTTTTTCCAGTGGCATTGCTAGTTGGTGCTTGGTAGTAATCCCTTGGTGCCAGGGAGACTCATCCCCGGGAGTCATGTACCATGCTGGGGGGAAAATAATGCATTTATACGTGAGTTTTGGCTTAGAGAGAGGCCACCTTTGAGCAACAAGAAGGCTTTCAGTAGCTAACTCTTAGGTACCTTCTAATACTATGCTAAGTTTCAATTTCAAAAGTAAAGGTTCATAAGTTCAGTCATCACAATCAAGGGCCTGTCAATGGTACATCCTCCTTCACTAGTCTCTGCCCCTGTACTCAGGGGATTCTTGCTGTCCCATTAGAGAATGTGACAGAGCTCCCCAGGATGGGAATTCCGTATTTCTTTGGTTATTATGTCGATCTCCTCCCACTGTGACAATGCCTCATGAACACTTGAACACATTCATATGCCTTATAGGTAGGCCCCAGGTGAATCTCCTCCCATGCACCCCACCCTCTGATATCCCACATCAATGATCCTCCCCTGCCATAGTTGTAACCCTTCTGTGATCCAAAACATCTTCAAAATTGAAGCCAACAAAATATCTGGATACAAGTAATAGGAAAATGATACAATAATGGTTTTAAAAATAACAAATAAAATACAAAATTTTTTTTTAAAGTTTGAAATAATGAAAAAAATAAAAATAAAAGAATAAATATAAAATTAAAAAATTTTGAAACATTATCTTTCATCACTGTAAGATCTGTTGTCTTGTATGTACAGTGACAGTTGTTTCCAGTTATTTGCCCAGAGTCTAATTTTTTTCATTTTGTTCGAAGAAACTTTAGGTTACAGAAAAGTCACGTATAGAATATAGGTGATTCCCATATACCCAACGTCCTCTACCTTTTCCCCTTTCCCCTGTTAATAACATTTTACACGTGGATGGTAAATTTTTATAATTGATGTACAAATATTGAAACATTGCTACTAACCGTGGTCAATGATTTACATTGTAGTTTACATTTTGGACTGTACACTTTTATAGATTTTGATGATGCTTGACGTGGTTTGCATCCATCCTTGCAAGATCATGTAGAACAATTCCATCATCCCCAAAATGTCCCATGTTCCATCTCTTCTATTTCTCCCTCCCTCTCCCCTCAGGACTCATGGTCCTAATATTGTAGTTTCAGTCACATACCCACAAAACCCCAGAGTTTGCCTGCTTCCTCCTACAACCCTCCTCCCAATTCCATGGACAGTTTAACCCACCCTTCCCACCTATCCCCCTTACAGACCAGCACCATTTAGCCCACAGCATAGGTTCTTGATCCCATTAAGACTAATCTGAACCTCTTTTTGGATGGCTTCAATGTGTATATTTAGATACAGGAAAGTATAACCAGTGTGGCTGGTTACAAATGTCCTTCCAACAGTTCTCTCTACTATCTCTTTCAAGGACACTATGCCAACCTCTTTGGTTCCATTTTGGCCAACTTGGCCTACATTTCCCAATACTTTTCAACCCTAGACCCAATGTTCTTTCTTCCCCTTAAGTGTACCAATGAAGGTTGCCCCCAGGACTCTTTCCTATGGTCTCATTTTATTCTCTCAAGTTCCCAGTAGCCCCTCATTCCCTCTTGGAGTTCTCACCAGGGACACCCAATATATTTCAGATTTTCCCTCCCAAATGAGAACAACTCTAAGGTATAGTAGTTGGGGTGACTAAAAGCATCTTTAGACACTGCTGAATGAAAAAACCTAGCAGACATTATAAGTATGTTTTCAATCTAAAGTATTTAGGCAGAGAGGAAGTATTTGGGTGTAAAGCCAAAGAGAAATGAGATGATTCAGAGCTGGGTTGAAGGTAGAGCTTTCCATATTGGTTTTCCACTTGTTGGTGTACAATGGAGCCTTGTTAGGTCCTTAGTGGGTCCAGAGGCCTTGGAGGTGCAGTTTTACCTTCATTCCTTCCATCAGAATGGTTCTGCTTTTCTCTGTTTTTTATGTTGAGAAGCCGTGTAAAATTTCATTTAAGGAAAAAAGAGTTTTATTGCTAAAGCAAGTTTGCAATGAGAGCAGATTTCTGAGGCAATGAAAGGGTTGCTGCAATGACATCATGCAGGTTTCCTGAACCTCTATGCAGGATGGCCAGCTGGCTGTGAAGACATTGATCTGTCATGGCCAAGAAGTAAGCCAAACTTATAATAGTTCTGTCATAATTATAGAAATCAGACAAGAAGTCCCCCAAACATAAAATAAGCTCTACGATCATCTTTAATAAAATGTTATGATGCAACATATTGAGTTCATTGCTTATTGCCCAATTGACTGTCATAACAGGACGAAAGCAAACATACACGGAACAAATGTGCCTGAATCTTGCCTGTCATTTATTGAGTGTGGCTTGCATGTGCTTCCTTAAAGAATTTCATAAGAGTGGACAGATACAGGCCTGAATATAAAAAAATAAGAAAAAGATAAGGCTAGTGCAAATTGCAGTCTTCTAATTAATGATGCATTTATAAGTGTTTCAAATAATCACTGAAGGCAGAAGCAAATAACTTAGCCACAAAGCATAAGTGAACAATTTGCGGGTCTCTAAGTTTGGTATAGAACTCATTGGACTGTATGCTTTTAAATTCCATTTAAAAATGAACAATTTGAATGAAAGTTTACAGAACTCCATGTAAAATACATGAAATACCTTCATGAATCTCAGGGTTCTACAGAACACAAATTGAAAACTACAGATTTAATGCCTCTTTGAATAAGGACCACAATGCCTTGTTTTCTTTTTTTTTTTTTTTAAAGATTTTATTTATTTATTCATTTATCCCCCCCTTGCTGCTTGTGTTCGCTGGGTCAGCTAACCACGCCATGCGGGCGGGCTTGCCTTCACCAGGAGGCCCCGGGTTCGGTTCCCGGGGCCTCCCATATGGTAAACGGGAGACCTACTGATTGAGCCACAGCCGCTTCCCCCTTGTTTTCTTATGGTGCTTTATATTCTTCCTCTTTAGGGCATTACCTTGTGTTAATTTTCTGAAGATAACTATGATCTAGTTTTTTTGAAATACACCTTTTTCAGAAACTAACAATCAGATTAAATGTTAGTAAAGATACATCAGACTGAAAAACATAACTGCTATGTATATAATTCTACATCCAAAAAACAGGGTATATAGATTCTTGTCACACAGTTTTTGGAATATTTATGAAACTTAACTCATCTTAACAAATTCCCCCCAATTTGATATTATACAGACTACATTCATTGACCACAATGCAGTAAAATTAGAAGTCACAATAACAAAACAGCCAAGTATGATCCAACAGGCTGATTTAGAAATTGACTGGATGGTTGCAAGTACATTGTTAGGGTTCCTCAGTTCTTTTGCATAAGTAAACTCAGGGCACACCCCATTCTATAAACAGCTGCTGATGGAAATACAAACAGCTGATTCTAAGACTGCATACTGAATAGGTGGAACAAGAAAAGACTTCTTGAGAAGCAAAAAGAAATATATCTGATTAAACCTTGTCCATTAGGTGAGTTTCTTTCCTTTCTTTTTTATTCAACTACTAAAGAATATGCTATTTAAGGAGCAGTTATACACATGTTGAAACTTTATTAATTGGGAGAGTAGACCTGATGCGAACAAAAAAAAGTCTCTTAGCTAGCTGTTTACAGCTTTATTAATATGAAGGGCTAAGAATCCTAGTGTTAAAATATGATATGGTTTGATTTTTCTGGCCCTATTTCACTGTTTTTAAAAGAATTAAGTGGATTTATGGTAGGAATATTTACAGATAATGTTTTAACTCATAACCAACGAGTATAGGTATACTATCTTTTCATTAACATTATGGTAAAACTAAAATGGGCACAACATTGTGAAGCTCTTTTCTTAGACATAGCTGGGGAAAAACTCTTCTTTTTATGGGAAAAGTAGAAGTCTCTGAAGACACAGGAGCACATGTATTCTCTGAGGAGGGTCATGTACCTTGACATGAACATAGCAGCTCATACTGTGACAAGGAAAGCATGTGTCCATTGACTGGAATTGTTAGTATAACAGTAGTTTTTGCATAGACAAATTAGAGTTTGGGAAGAGTACCTGGAAACGAGGGAAAAGACATCCAGAAGAGAGAAAAGGGAGTAGAGAGGCCATAGCACAGGGATAACGCTTAGAAGTAGGGCTATTAGAATGGAGCATGGGGATGTCCTAGTAGGACGGGCAATGTTTGACTTGGAAAAGAAAACTAGTTGTGAAGACATGGAGGTCCTGTGTGCTGCCATATAAGCTAACATGTACCTCAAGAGCATATTCCTGAGGGCAGAAAACAGCTCTGTCTTGGCATGCTTAGTGCAGTTGCAGGTAGATGGGTGGGGTGGGGAGGATAGGAGAGAGCGAAGCTGTATGTAGTGCATCTTCATAACCTTTGTAAGTACCTGTGTGCTAAGCTGATGTATAATTTAGCCTTACGAGTAGGGTGTGTAGAATGGGAGCTCTCACCATTCATAGTCCTGCATGTATGTAGTTATAGCATATCTTGTCACAGAGGAGTTAAATTACGGTCTGTGCCCTTCATTTAAGAAGTTAGGAAATACATCCTGTTAAGGGTAAAAAAAATCACACATAAAACAGCAACGAGAAAATGACATCCCAGTGTATAAATGATTGTCTCCTTTGTTCTGGAAAGGTGGAATTATCTCATATATTCTGGATACAATTCTCCTAAGGTGGTGAATCCATACAGACTAGAATATTCTTATTCTCATTTTTATATAAGACAATGAAAAATGAGCTCCCCTCTTCTCCATTCACTGCCATCTCAGGGATATTTGTCTGTTATTTTTATTATTTGGACAGTCATCAACCACGGGTCTTGTTTCTTCAAATTCAAAATTATTTTCTATTCTAAAAATTTTCTTAGAATGAAAGAAGTTTTATTGCTCCTTTACAAGTGGTTTGCTTCTTGATTTGGTGTGTTTGCTCTGACAGAGTAACATCTTTCCCATGTTACAAAACATGATAAAAATTAAATTAGGGCAGGTAAGATGCAAAGGGGAGTCAGGTTGTTGATTAAAGGCTTTATCACGTCCCATGTTCTAGGAGGATGAGGTTTGGCAGAGTCCTGACTCCATTTCTTGGTCAAAAATGGAAAAGCATTCTCTGTGTGTGCTCTGTGTATGTGTGTTTCACCCCACACTTTCTACATTTGTTTTATTTGAATTTTAAAAGTAATTACTTTTATATTTATTGAAAAGGAACTATTTCAATTTTTGAAAAAATTAAGCTAAATAAACAAACAGGGTCCAAGCTTCTGGCCTCCAATTTGGGGTTATAGCAAAACCACTATCCTGCTGTCTTTTGGCACAGGCTTCTGGAATGATGCGGGGAAGGGTATGTGTGATAATGTCCAAAGTGCTTAAAATATACACACACCAGGGAACCATATCAGAGAAGAGTTCTATACATTTTTTTAAAAGATTTATTTTCTTTATTTATTCCCCGCCCCCCACCCTTGTTTTTTGCTTTTGCTTTTGCTGTCTTGCTCTCTGTGTCTACTTGTCTTCTCTTCTCATCTTCTCTTTAGGAGGCACTGGAGCTCATCCTGGGACCTCCAATGTAGGAGAGAGGCACTCAATCGCTTGTGCCACCTCAGCTCCCTGGTTTGTTGTGTCTTTCCTCTTTGTCTCTTTTTCTTGTGCCAGCTCTCCGCGCAGGCTAGCTTGCTTTCACCAGGAGGCCCTGGGAAACAAACCCGGGACCTCTTATATGGTAGATGAGAGCCCAATCGCTTAAGCCACATCCGCTTCCCTCTATACATTTTTTGAAAAAGATTTATTTATTTTACTTTTATCCATTTTTACCCCCCCCTTCCCCATTTTTGCTGTTTTTGTGTGTCTGCGTGTGTGTCCATTTGCTGGGCAATTCTCTGTGTCTGTTTCCTGCCCTCCCTTCTCATCCTTTTCCTCCTGTCTTCACCGAGATTTGATCCTGGGAACCTCTGATGTGGGAGAGAGGCATCTTCCCACCTGTGCCACCTTAGTTCCTGGTTTTTCGGCACATCTTGTCTTGGCTCTCCCCTGTGTCACTCTCCTGTTACGGCATCAACTTGCTGCGTGGCTTGGCAGGGCCTGGTGGCCTGGCCTGCGTGCCTTCTATATTTTTCTTTTGTTTTTACCAGGAGGTCCTGGGGATCAAACCCAGGTCCCTCCATATGGGAGACAGAAGCCCAACCATTTGAGCCTCATCCGCCCCCTATACATTTTTTTTTTTTTAATGTTTACTGTGGTAACCTATATACACCTAAAACTTTCCATTTTAACCACCTTCAAATATGCAATTCAATGGTATTAATTACATTCACAATGTTGTGCTACTATCATCACCATCCATTACCAAAAGTTTTCCATTACCCCAAATAGAAGCCCTATGCCCATTAAGCACTAACTCCTCATTCCACAACTCCACCCCACCACTGGTACCCAGTTATCAACTTTCTGTCTCTATTAATTTGTATGGAATAGTTATTTAATAAAAGAGAATTCATATAGTATTTGTCCTTTTGTGTCTGGTTTATTTCACCAAACATGATGTGTTCAGGGTTCATCCATGTTGTAACATGTATCAGAACTTCATCCCTTTTTATAGCTGAATAATATTCCATTGTATATATATATATACTACATTTTGCTTATCCATTCTTCCATTGATGGTCACTTGGGTGGCTTCTACCCTTTGGCTACTGTGAATAATACTGCTGTGAACGTTGGTGTACAGGTATCTATCTGGGTCTCTGCTTTCAGTTCTTTTGCATATATAGGAAGAAGTGGGGTTGCCAGGTCATATGGTAATTCTATGTTCAACTTTCTGAGGAACCACCAAACTGTTTTCCACAGTAACTGTACCATTTTACATTCCCACCAACAATGTGTGAGGTTCCTATTTCTCTATATCCTAGCTAACACTTGTTATTTATTTATTTTTTAAAAAATAATATCCATCCTAGTGGGTTTGAAGTGGTATCTCATTGTGGTTTTGATTTGCATTTCCCTAATGGCTAATGATGTAGGCATATTGGCAGTTTGTATATCTTCTTTGGAGATATATTCAAGTCCTTTGCCCATTTTTAAATCAGGTTGTTTGTCTTTTTGTTGTTGAGTTGTAGGGATGTTCTTTGTTTTGAAACCTTGGAAATGTTTCTTTCCAATTGCAAGTCCTTCAAGTTCTGCTTGATTTGTAATCCAGTCAGTCCTGGCTACTGTAGCATCACTGTCATTCCTAATATTTCTGTCTTTGAGACTTATTGATCTTTGTCAGGCATTTTGTCAATCATTTTACACAGGTAGAAGGTGGTGTCCTGCTATTTGAATCTAGAAGATCCTGACTCCAAAGCCTACATTTCACCATCTTCCGTGTGCTCACAAAAACAACCTCTGAGTGGGAGTGGGTGTCACCGATTTTGCACTTCTCTTGAATTCTTGGAGACTATTCAGCTTCATGGTGGTATTAAGAAGTATGTTTAACCATGGATTGGGCATTCCATTGCAGTGACATATGATGTGTCCGGTATGGGCCTGCTTTTATGTTATTTGAGATATTACTCAGCAAATCAAACAGTCACTCCTACTTTCTACTTTATTGTCTATATTTTACAAATGATATTCTGTGGTATGCCTCTTTCCTGTTATCCTCCATTTATAAAATATGAGGCACTTATCACAAATTGTAGATAATATAACACCCTGTGTTTTGGTGAGTTTTCTTTCCATAAATTCCTACACACACTCATATTCTGTTTCTGAAAAAGGCTTGGCCAAAAAATAACAGATCTTGAGTAAATAAGTCAATGGTCTCCATTAAAAAAAAAAAAAAAAAAAAAAAGTGTATCATTTGAATCATTGACAGTGGTCTTCCAGAAGAACATTTTCTATGTTCATGAATTGTTCAGTGCCCAATTCTTTCCAAACATATAGTTGCTTGTATTATTTACTTACTGGATTACATTGGTCATCCTTTGAGGTGATAGTAATATTTCAAAAATAGTAAGTAGAAGGATTGAAACTGCTTATCTTTTCTTCAGCCTGGTCTTTCTTTTTAATACTCATAAAGACTTTTCTAATGTCTGGAGGAAGCTTTTACAAATGAGGATAGGTTTGGTTGTACTGGCAGCATTTGGAGATGTATATTAAATTCAACAGCAGTTGCAGATAATTTTGTTTTTTTCTCTGAATAACTTGCTGTGTTAGAATGTCACCATCTGTTAGAAATTAGTCTTTTCAATTTGTTAAATGGGGAAAACAAAATATTCTAATGTAATGGGCACATTTATAAACATTAAGCCACATGATATGCAAATTTAGATCCTGTCAGTTGCTAGCCATAAAAATCTCCCCTCATTGTTAAGGATGGATCTATGATATTAGCACAAAACATTGTATTGGTAGGAATGCATTTATGAATCATAGGTACAGGGGTATATATAATGCAGTTACAACATAATACTGCATTTGGGTGAAAATTAAGCACATTTTTCAATAAGGAGGCAAGGAAGAGCCAGATTCCAATTTTCTTTTATTTTTCAAAGTTGTTAAAATTTTCACTTACTCCTCTGTCTGAGATCTTTGTGTGAACAAGGCAAGCTCTGTTTATAATTTTATCTCTTTTACTCCTGACCTATTCAGGAGAGCAGAAACATATCTACTCACATCTAGACCAGAAATAGAGAAGAGGAAGCTTATGCACACAGGGAGCCCATGCTGTCTCCTTCTCCTGTGGAAATGGTGGTCCCCACTGTTGGGCAGTAATACATCTTGCTTTTGTATGGAAAGTAGATGTGTTTCACTTCAGGGTATAGGGATTGTAATGGTCTGAGTGTGTTGTGTTCAGGGCTCATTTGGTAAAACATAAGCTATCACTACTCCTATCTTGGTACATTATAAAAAGCCTCTATTATCCTGCCCCATTCTGTGATTTCACATCCCCATTTCTACTGCCTCCATTTCATGTGTCCCCCAGAATGACAGGTATAGGTCAACAATGGTGCCATAAAAAAGCAAGTAAAAGAAAAGCCTACTTTTTTTTTTTTTTTTTTTTTTTTTTTTTAACACAAATACACTTTATATTTCTATGACAGTCATTAGTATGTGAACACTTTTCTCCAAATGAATCCCTGGATAAGGGGACATTAAATTGTGTGAAAGAAAATATGGTTCTCAAAAATTCTGATGTTCTGTGCTGTTATATGAAAAGAAATGGTTATATTCACATGTTTCTATTTCTATCTAGAAATTATTTTGGGCAGAGGGAAGTGAAATCCATAAGCTATATAGGGATACTGAAATATTTTCTTAACCATTCTAAAAACTTGAAAACATTTTCAGGTAAAAAATTATTTACTATTTTATCAGTTTTAATGATGGTGTTACACTAATGCAAGGTGTTAATAGGAGGGTATATGGGAACTCTTTTCTCTGCATGAATTTTCGGTAAGCCTCCAACTTCTCTAATAAAATTATATTAAAAGTATTTACAATATACCTCATGTTTCTCTTTTTAGAATTTTATTTTTGTTTATTTTCTGTTGAGCATCCTATTTTTAATCCCTCTCACAACTTCACATGTATGCCAAACATGTAACTTGTACGTATATCTGCAGAGGAAAAGCAATATAGGGATTTTTACTTTGATGCCATGTTGTATTATGGTTATGAGGGAGGTGTAAAATGCTCATAAGGATTGACATCTTTGAAAACCCAAAGTAGTATGTGTAGTCTTTAGGAAAACTTAGATGATGGCTAAAATGCCAGGTCTAAGGGAGGGAAGGAGTAAGTAAATGAATTTCCCATGTCATGTCTTGGCTCACCATTGTATCTCAGCCCCTAGTACAGAATAGTCATTCAATTAATATTTTTTGAACAAAGGAACAAGGGAAAGAGCCTGAAGAAATATCTTTATAGATATTTGAGAAGAAAATACCAAAGAGTTGAGCAAGTACATAGGGAAATGAAAAATTTCAGATTTTTGCTTTCTTTCCATTTTGACCTATAGGAAAGAAAGACAAAGAGATGGTACAAGTATCAAGGAGATTTCATTTTTTTCTGGGCTTTTTTATGACCAATAAGAGCCAGACAAGTCCCTAATTTATGACTTCTTTTCTTAGGGGAAGCCATTAGAAGAGATGGCTTTTTAATAGGGGACTGCAAAGGCAGAAGAACAGATCTCTTAGCCCAGCACCTCTAGAATCCAAGTCTTAGTCATAAAGCAATTTATCATTCAAACTTGATAGCCCTGCGGAAAACTTTTGACTCCTAAATTAAAGTAAATATAACTGAGGTTCCTGGCTCTGAAGGAAGGGAGACAGAGAGGGAAAAAATCTTGGTGTTTTATAAAAGGGCATAGGACTGGAATTCAGGAGACTTGGGATCTAGCCTAGCTAGAGAGAAGGGGGCAGGGAGCGGTTGAGAGAGAGGGAGGGAAAGAGATAGATCTTTTCCCTTTGTTCTTAACTATTTAATCCCCTAAATTTTTACATAAATGATTTAATGATTTAAAATTTCTTTACTAAGCTAAGCATCAAGGGGCTTGGGAGAATCCAATTATAATCAGTTAAAATGTTTTATTTTTTAAATGAGGAAGATGGTTGACTTTCCCTCACCAGGCAATTATCACCACATAGTACATGTTGAAGAAGTGGGTGTTCCTTGCTTTCTATTGTTAATCTGATGAGAGTGAGGGTGGAGAGCACTTTGAAAAAATATTTGTGTAAGGAGGAGAAAGAAGTGAGCTGAATAAGAATGTCTTTTGCATGTTCCAAATTGAGGGCAAGAGACTTTCTAGAAGACATTTCCTTGAGATATTTAGACACTACTTCCTCAAGGAGGTACAGACTTTAAAGATGTGGCTGTAGGTGCAAATGCTCTTAACAAATCCTTATTTTTATTTTATTAATTTTTAGTTTAGAGGCTCAGTGTTCTTTCTTACAGTTTTAGGAAGAAAAGGACCATTACCTGAATATTGTCTTTTGGAAACTACATTGCTAGATGATGTGCCAGACACTATTCTAAGCTTTATACACACACACACACACACACACACACAACAATAACTCAATGTACACAATAACCCTTGGAGGTAGGTATGCTATTGTGCTTCATCAAATCTAAAAGGCATTAATAGTGTATTCTTGATCTTGCTAGAAGAACTAACAAAAGGTTTACATGCAACTGTGTCTCCAGTGCCGCCGGATTTATAATAGCAATTGCAAGATGCCTTGGGTTTTGGACCACTGTGAGTTGTAAGATGCACCCTAATTTTAAAGAAGTTAAAATAAGAAAATTTATGCATATTAGAATTAATAAAATAGGGTAGTATTCCCATTTTACTGATGAGAAACCCAAAGAAAAAGGGTTTAATATATTTACCAAAGTTATATGACTGGATTCAAACTCATGTGGTTGGGTACCTGAGTCCATGCCCTTAACCTCCACTCTTTTCTCTCTCTCAACAATATGTTGGAATTGAATCCATGCTAGCATGTGGCTAAACTGACCATGACCCAATTAGTCATCCCCGTCCTGTGGCATCTGTGAGATCCTTCTGAGGGAGGCAGTGTGTGTGGAATGTACAATTTGCCTCTAGGCCTGAGATGAGGATTATTTCTCTACAGCCTATAAAATGCTTGACATGTGAACATCTGATCCAGGCTTCTGACCTATTTTTATTAAGAGCAGTGCAATAGGGAAGCAGTGATGAACTGACTTCCCAACCACCAATAGATTGGAGTACTTGCAAAAAATGGTGTGCACAAAATGTTATTTGGGTCCCCCAAATGTCAAATTCTGATACTGTGTGTTCTTACTGTTTTCCTTCCTGCTCTAAAATGCCAACATAAAAATAATTTATATTGTTAGATTTCCATACTTGGGGAATGGAGTATTTTCTTTCTGGAGAACAGACCCCATGAATGCCACTCAGGGCTTGAATAACAAATGAGAAAATAAAAATAATTTTTAAATATGAGGATGATTCTACTAACCTATCATCAGTTGAGACTTAACATTAACTTCCTTTTCACCTAGTGGTGATAAATAGTGGTGAGACTACCATATATGGGACTGCTTGGGGCTGTAGTCTGCTATGGACTAGAATTAGTTTCTGCAGAAAGATGGAATGATTTCATTAACTACAGGCTTTGAGTAACTGGCCTGTAAGCTCAGATAAGGAACCTGTCACATCATGATCCTGTCTAAACCCTAATCTCTGTGTTAACACTTTGAAGACCTGTATACTCCCTGAATCCTTTTATTTTCTTACAACTTCCTTACTCTTTAGAATTCTAGTCTCTATTAACGCAGGCTAACTTAGTCATTGTGACAAATTTAAGACAAATTTGCACAACCTCCAAATTTGCTAAAGGTTTTCCCCACTGAGTTCTCTATTGTTGGATCATGGATTAATGTTTTGCTGCCATCTGCCTGAGGTAAAAAGAGAGGTAAGGGGGGGCGGATGTGGCTCAAATGGTTGGGCGTCCGTCTGCCATATGGAGGGACCTGGGTTCGATCCCCGGGACCTCCTGGTAAAAAAAAAAAAAAAAAAAAAAAAAGGAGAGGTAAGTCTCAACCAAGGAAGCCTGTGGTCATTCATCACACCGTTCTCTGTCTTTTTAAAAATTATTTTATTTTTATCATATTCTCCTTTGCAAGTTAGTACTCCTTTATCCCCACCCATTTTACTGTACTACAATACACACAAGCTATTGAAATGTAAAAACAAACTTTAGAATGGTGGAGATAATTTTTTTTTTTTTTTGGCACAGACTTCTACATTAAGGTAATTTATAAAGTAAAAATTTAAGTTTGTTGATTTCGTACAAGTTAAAAGCACCAAACAATGCTTTTGGTACTTTGATTGTCATCTTACATTTCTAGTCTTGAACTGCTTTGAACATCTGATATCAGTTTGAAACAGTTTAGACTGTTTTGAACCAGTTTATACCAGGCCAAGCCAGTAAAATTCATTTTATGTATGACTTGAACTAGTTACAAGCAGTTTGATAAAATTAGAACAAGTCAGATGCAGTCAGAAGTGGTTTTAATTTAGCTTGATTCAGCAAAATATACTCTGAATCAATCAAAACTTGCCTTTTACTTATCTAGGTAAGAACTTGTTTGGGCTAGGTAAAACTGGTATGAAATATGAAAATTGTACCCAAATCATTTTGGTCACATTTGGCTTTAGCTAGTCAAAGTAGTTTTTGGATCAGTCAGAAATTGTTTTATATAGGTAGACCCTATTTCAACTGGGTAGAGTCACTCTGAACTAGTATGATCCATTAAAATTATTTTGAACAAATATGAGCTTGTTAGAATGGGTTAGAGTGTTTTATACAGATTTGAACTTGTATTTAAGCTTGTCAGAACTCTTTTTTTTGTTTGTTTGTTTAAAATGGAAAGTTTATTTGCTAAGTACACCAAATAGGATGTAAGCACTGTCATGACAAATATACAGAAATGTGCAGATCAATAATATAAGTCAGAACTCTTTTGAATCAGGGATATCTATTTTGAATGGATTGACAATGGTTTGAACCAGCTGAAAAAGAGGACACTTAATTTGAAAGTGATCTTTTTTGATTCAACAAACTACTCTGAGCTAGTCAGAAATCTTTTATGCTAAAAAAATTTGTTTTGAGAAGGCCAATGCCAAATGTTCCAGATCTTCAGAACCAGTCTGATCTGTCCAGAACAGGGAAAAGGAAGGAGCTCAACATTTACCAAGTATCCAGTATATGCTAAGCATTTTGCCAAGAATCTACAAACAGTATCTCATTCAATCCTCAGAACAATGGTGTGAGGTAGTGTGCATTATCCTCTTGTAATAGAATGGAGATCTGGAAAGTTGAAGCCAAGGGATGTCCAAGTAGTTGGTATGTGGGAAACTTGGGATTCAAACCTAGCTCTATCTTGATTTCAGAGGTTATCTATTTCCTATTAGGCTACCTTGTTCATCTTATACCACTTGTTGCTTTTAAGCCCAGTATGCATTTGTAAAAAATTGAGTTATGGACTCAACTAAGGTTAGAAGAAAGGACATTGGACTTGCAGTTATAAGTTCTAGGTTCTAAACTGTGCAAATCAATTAAACTCTCTGAGTTCCGTTTCTTCTTTCAGAAAACAACCCAGAGAATGAAAGACCTCAGTATTTATTTTCAGATCAAGAAAGCAGATAATTGTCTTAAAGGTACAGACTGAAAAGTGCAAACTATAATTAATATTGATGGTGGTATTTTGTTTAACACTTCCTTTATAATGACTTGGTTTTGGAACACATTGTTGTGAATTGCTACCAACACTAATAGAATATATAACTCACGGAGATTATTTGTAGGCTTACATGACTACATGATACTACATCTTCATCCATGAAAATTAAACACATTAAATTGTTGGTACAGCATGGTTTCACCAAAATCTTTGAATTCTACTCAAATGGATTTATTGTATTCTAGAATAGTGATACCACTATTAACATCATTTCTCCTGTACTTTAAATAATATAAAAACGTAGTTGTAGAAATGACCAATTTTTTTTTTTTCAAATTAAAAGTAAAGAGGAAATGAAGGTAGCTGCTGTGTCTTCTTACATCATTCTCATTGCTTTTTTGCTTCCTCATTCTATCTGAAGGAAACTGCCCCCCTCCCCCCAATGCTTAAACATTTTCTGGACCTTCTTTTCAATTCTCTGCTTTTATTTTTGAGTAACGTGGGGCCAAGTAAAATGCGTGATAGATACTAGAATATCTATTTATATTCAAGTGGTCATCTTCTGGAGAGGAAGTCTATTATACACTATTAATACTATCTACCTAAACCTGTGAATACAGAATCTGTAACATAGGAAAGCCATCACCTTTAAAGTGTCACTCTTTATAATGTGCAAATAGAATTATGAATGTTTGTGGAGGCTCTTCCCTAATAGACTGACCACCCATATCTGATATGTGAGGTCACAGACCTATACTAAGGCACCCAGGAGAAGTCCCTTGTAGAAGCTCTTGGGAATTTTTGAGAATAAAATAAGTCATCAAGTTGAGGATGGGGTGGGAAAGGCAAACCTGAAAACCAAAAAATGTCCTGGCCTAACCTTTTCTTGATTTTTATGGATCTGTAGAAATAATCCTTTAGGAATCATTGAGCATTATAGCAAAGTTTCTGGATATGGGGCTGAGTAAAAAGGGGACAGTGGGAGCATCTAGTATAAAGCCTCTGACAAAGTGTGTGGATGGGTGGGTATGTATATTTGAATGGGTAGGTTAAGTTGTAAGTGGTAATGGAATAGCTGGTTATTTTTCTGATTTTTAGGAGGGTTAATTAGTATTAGAAATGGGAGGAGACGAATTACATTTCCAGTTGGACAGATATTTTGGGTTTGAATTTACTGAGAAGTTCAAAACAAATCACGAAAAGTGCCTACTGCAAAGGACCAAAAAGAAAGTGGGCTCTTGTTTTAGTCCATATTGAAGAGCTAAATTACCAGCATTTCTTGTTAGAATACCAAGGCAAGTACAGGTAAATGAGTCCTTAGTCCTGGAACTGTGAGCTCTGAGCATTGACTGGTAAGTATGGAACTTAGTTCTTAAGTAAGCAGTGATATTTGAAGAAAGTCTGATTTTACATATATATACCAATTTATTACTATATGTAAGAGATATGCAAATCAATTTTTATTTGTGAATTTAGCATTGTCTATAAAGGAGCTCTAATCATATGTGAAAATAAGTAGGATAAATGGAATTGCCTAGATTTCTCAGTAAAAGAGACAAAGAGTCAAGGACTTAACACTAGGAGACTTTGAAGAAGAAGGAATTGAAATCACTTGTACTCTAGGAATTATTATTCCACGTAACATTCTCCTTTTTCTTTTCTTCCTTTTATAAGTTTTTGTTCTATATTGTCTGCAAATGATACCTAGTAACTATTATCTTTTTGATGATTATCAGTCTCACTTGGAATTTTTACCCTATTATTATTATTATTAGTTTTAGTTTTCACTTTTAATTAATTAATTTATTTAGATTTTTTAGAAACAATTTATTGAAGTTTATCATTCATACATGAATATACTTAAACTACAAGTGTTTAGTAAACATCATGAACTTACAAAACAAATATGCATAACATCATGCAGGGCTCTCACACATCACCCCCTCACAAACACCCTGCATTGTTGTGAAACATCTGTTAACAAATCGTGAAAGAGCATCGTCAAAGTATTAATACTAACCATAGTCTGTATCTTCCTCCCCTATATATTTTTTTAAGGATTTATTTATTTATTTATTTATATCCATTTTTACCCCCCACCCCGTTTTTGCTGTTTCTGTGTCCATTCGCTGGGCAACTCTCTGTGTCCGTTTCCTGCCCTCTCTTCTCATCCTTCTCCTGTCTTCGCTGGGATTCAATCCTCTGGAAGAGAGGCGTCCTACTGCCGGCGTCACCTTAGTTCCTGGTTTTTCGGTGCATCTTGTCTTGGCTCTCCCTTGTGTCACTCTCCTGTTACGTCATCATCTTGCTGCGTGGCTCGCGGGGCCTGGCGGCTCACCCGCTCACCAGGCTGGCAGCTCACCTGGGGCCTGGCGGCTCACCAGGGCCTGGTGGCCCACACGCATTCTATATTTTTCTTTTTTCATTTTTACTGGGAGGTCCCGGGGATCAAACCCAGTTCCCTCCATAAGGGAGATGGACGCCCAGCCACCCGAGCCACATCCGTCCCCCTGCTATATCTCTTAAGGTTGACCAAAGATATCCAAAGTTACAGTCTTTTTCCATACAGGATGGTCATATAATAAATCAGGCTTAGTTTATCACCAGCATTCTAAAAACTAGACCTAGAGAGAAAAACTAGGTCTGGGGACACATGCATGGTTTCTAAAATAGTGAATGTTTATCCTACCCTGATTATCACAAAATCAGGACAGCAAGAATATTCGCACAATAGTATTATAATATGCATGTTAAATGAAAAACAACTGTTAATTATTTACTATTTAAATACCATCTCATCTAGAAGATTATTAGATCCTCAGGGGCAGTGAATATCTAACCCTCTCTTTATAGAATTCCTAGGCTTATAGGTATTACACAGAAATACTTGTTGAACTGGATATTAAGTTTAAGTCACTTTATTCATTGAAAACTCTATAATATTTTCTAATGGATTCTAACAAATATGCCTCTCTTTTTTCGTATTTTTCAGGGAAATCACTGAGTTCTTCATTATGTCTGATGGAGACTATGATTACCTCATCAAGTTTTTAGCCTTGGGTGACTCTGGAGTAGGGAAGACCAGTGTACTTTACCAGTACACAGATGGTAAATTTAACTCCAAATTTATCACAACAGTGGGCATTGATTTCAGGGAAAAGAGAGTGGTAAGTTCTATATCTTTTACATAAGAATATAACATTTGAGTAAACATTAATTTGTAGGAATTAAGACGAGGTTTGGAATCTAAAATTAAAGGGTACATGTGAAAGTATATCATGTTTAATCAGAACAATGTGATTTAAAAGGCTATGCTGAGGGACACAATATAAAATCAAGAAGATAAAGTCAAAGTTAAGAGTCCTGTTTAATTTTTCACTTGGTACCCTTCTGGCTTGTATCTTTACTTCTAAACTCCAGGAAGTTATTTGTCTAATTGTTATGAAGCCTGCCCCCTCCATACCCCTGTTCTTCAGGCTGTATCTCCAACTTTGGCATCTTATCATTATCTTATCTCTTAATTAAAACCTGAGCAATCTCACATGGAACAATAAGTGGCAAAACTCATCACTGTGCCAGGAGGGTGGGGTTGGAGTAGAAGTAGGTAATGCTGGTAATAGATGAGATCTGAGAAGTTACCAAGGGAACAAGGGGAGGACCTGCAGAATCATGTGGGCAGAGGTTCTTTTTTAAAAGGGCCTCAAAATGGAGAGGTATTTTGGTGGTAGAGGAGAAGGCAGGAGGTCACTGTGTCACATTTACAGAGGAGGGAAGATAACCTTCTACCTGGACAACGTTTCTTGTTGAAAATCCACTGTTGCCATGAAGCAGGCCACCTGTGGTCAGGAGATTAATGACAGAGGTCCAGCAATGGAGAGTATCTTGCCAGGGAAAGGTACAGAGTCTGGCTTCCAGGATAGAAGAATTCATTCCCTCCTGTGTGCTCTAGGTCATTTGTTCCACTACCAAAATGTCTTCTACAGACTCAAACTCACTGATAAAAGATTGAAGCCTTCATGAAACTGTTAGTGTTGACATATAATTGGCAGAATCAATATATATGCATGTAATTATTTTGTGTGTGTGTGTTTGTAATTATTTTTAATTGTCATTTTATAACCTTGATTAAAAAAAAAACAAAACAGCTTTATTCAGATATAGTTTACATTCCATAAAGTTGACCTCTTTGAAATGTAGAATTCAGTGATATTTTTAGTATATTTAGAGTTGTTCAACTATCACCACTATCTAATTTTAGAATATTTTCATCACTCCAGAAAGAAACCCCATGCCCATTTGCAGTTGCTCCCTATCCCTCCGCCCCAAGCCCTGACAACTAGAAATTTATTATTAATCTACTCTCTATGTATTTGCCTATTCTGGACATTTAATATAAATGGAATCATACAATATGTAGCTTTTTGTGTCTGGCTTCTTTTACTTAGCATAATACTTTCAAGATCCACTTATATTATAGCATGTATCAGAACTTTATTCCTTTTTATGGCCAGATAGTATTCCATTGTATGTATTACCACATTTTATTTTTCATTCATCTGTTGATTGACATTTGGGTTGTTTCCACTTTTTGGCTGTTATGAATAATAGTTCTGTTAACATTCATGTACAGTTTAGGTGACCATGTTTTCAATTCTTTTGGATATATATCCAAAATAATGTCATAGGAATGTCATTGCTGGGTCATATGTTAACTCTATCTTTAACATTTGAGGATCATCCAAACTGTTTTCCAAAGTGAGGCTGTACCATTTTACATTCCCACCAGCTACGTAAGAGGGTTCCAATTTCTCCATATCCTTACTAACACTTGTTGTTGTACATCTTTTTAATTATAGTCATCCTAGTGGGTGTGAAGTGATATTTCATTGTGGGTCTGATTTGTATTTCCCTAATGACTAATATTTTTGAATGAGCATTTATTCATGTGCTTATTGGCTATTTGTATATCTTCCCTGCAGAAATGTCTATTCAGATCCTGTGCTTTTAAAAATTGAGTTATTGTCTTTTTGTTATTAAGCAGTAAAAGCCTTTATATATCCAGGGGAAAAAGTCCTTATTAGATATATGATTTGAAAATAGTTTTAGCTCTTACATTAGGTGTATGACCCATTTTTTAGTTATTTTTTTTATATGGCATGAGATAAGAATCCAAATTCATTCCTTTGCATTGGATATCTAGTTGCGCCAGGACAATTTGTTGAAAAGAGTATTCTTTCCCTGCTGAATTTCTTGGCCCCCTTGTTGAAAATCAATTGACCATTAACGTAATGGTTATTTCTGGAATTTCAATTCTATTCTGTTGATTTGCATGTCTGTCCTTATACCAGCACCACACTGTCTTGATTATTGTAGCCTTATAAGTACATTTTGAAATTGGAAAGTGTGAGTCCTCCAATTTTGTTCCTGTTTTTCAAGACTTACCCTGGCTATTTTGGGTCCCTTGCAATTCTGTATGAATTTTCGGATCAGCTTGTCAATTTCTGATAAGGATTGCATGGAATCTGTAGAGCAATTTGGGGATTTACAATATTGCCATCTTATCAACATTAGGACTTTCAATCCATGAATATAAGGATATTTTCCCATTTATTTAAATCTTCTTTAATTACTTTCTAAATGTTTTGTATTTTTTCTAGTTTTCACTTGTTTAATTACATTTAAGTGTTTTATTCTTTTGATATATTGTAAATGAAATTGTTTTGTTAATTTCATTTTTGAATTGTTCATTGCTAGTGTATAGAAACACAAGCGATGAAACACAAATACTGCAACCTTGCTGAACTTGTTTTATTAGTTCAAGTAATTTTTTTTAATGTTTGTGTATTCCTTAGGATTTTCTATATACAATATCATGTCTTCTGTGAGTAGAGATAGTTTTGCTTCTTCCTATCTAACTTGGAATATCATTTACTTCTTTTTCTTTTCTAATTAGTTCCTAGCAAGAAACTCCAGTATAATGTTGAGTAGAAGTGATGAGAGTAGATGTCCTTGTCTTGTTCCTGGTCTTAGGAAAAAAACATTCAGACTTTCACCATTAAGTATAACGCAAGTTGTGGGTTATTTGTAGATGCCCTTTATTAGGTTAAAGAAATTTCTTTCCATTCCTAGTTGAGTGTTGTTGACATGAATGGGTTTTAAATTTTGTCAAATGCTGATTCTGCATCTTTTGTGATAATAATGTGCTTTGGTCATTTACTCAATTAATATGGTGTATTATGTCGTTTGGTTTTTACATGTTAAACGAACCTTGTCATTCTTGGAATTAATTCTACTTGGTCATAGTGTAGAATCCTTTTTATATATTGCTGGATTCTGTTTGCTAGTATTTTGTTAAGGATTTTTGTGTCTATATTCAGAAAGGGTATTGTTCTGTAGGTTTTTTCTTCTTGTGATGTCTTCGTCTGGTTTTGGCATCAGAATAACACTGGGCTTATCATTTTTGTTGATCTTTTCACAGAACCAACTTTTGGTTTTGTTAATTTTCTCTATTATTTTTCTATTCTCTATTTCACTTATTTCTACTCTAATCTTTATTATTTCCTTTCCTCTCCTTGCTTTGGATTTAATTTACCCTTCTGTTCTAGTTTCTTAAGGTGGAAAGTTAGGTTATTAATTTGAGATCTTTTTTAATATGGGCATTTGCAGCTATAAATTTCCCTTTGAGCACTGGTTTAGCTTCATTTCATAGGTTTTAGTATGTTGTGTTTTTGTTTTCATTTATCTCAATGTATTTTCTAATTTCCCTTGTGATTTTTTTTCTTGACCTATTGGGTATTTAGGAGTATGTTGCTTAATTTCTACATATTTGCAAAATTTCCAAATCTTTTTCTAGTCTAATTTCTAATTTTACTCCATTGTTGTTGGAGAACATCTTTGTTTTTAGGAGGCACTGGGAACCAAACCAGGGACCTCCCATGTGGGAAGTAGATGCTCAACCACTTGAGTCACATCCGCTTTCTGTCTTTTATATTTAATTAGGTAGTTATCATTATTGGTGCTCTTTATTCTTCATATAGATTTGTTATGGTCTTTGTGCTTTCATTTCAGTCTGAAGGATTCCCTTTGTGTTTCTTGTAGAGCAGGTCTTCTAGTGACAAATTCTCATAGTTTTTTAAAATCTGGGAATGGCTTAATTTTGTGTTTTTAAAAAAGGATAGTTTTGCTGGATATAGAATTTTTAGTTGACATTCATTTTTCTTTCAGTACTTTGAATACATCATCCACTGTTTTTGGCCTCCATGGTTTCTGATGAGAAATCAGTTGTTAATCTCCCTTGTTTATATATGCTGAATTGCTTTTCACTTGCTGCTTTAATGATTCTTTCTTTGTTTTGGATTTAATAATTTGATTAGCATGTGTCTAGGTGTGATCTCTTTGAGTTTATACTACTTGGCATTTATTGAATTTCTTGGATCTGCAGAAAGGATGTTTTTCATCAAACTTGGGAAGTTTTCTGCTGTTATTTCTTCTGATGTTCTTTCTGCCCCCTTTCTTCCTCCTATCCTTTTAGGACTCCCTTACGGGTATGTTGATATGCTTAGTGGTGTCCCATAGGATTCTGAGACTCTGTTCCATTTTCTTCATTATTTTTTCTTTCCATTCCTCAGACTGCATAATCTTAATTGACCTATCTTAAAGTTTGCTGATTATTTCTTCTGCCAGTTGAGTACTTCAGTGAATTTAGCATTTTAGTTATTGTATTTTTTAACACCAGAATTTCTATTTGGTTCCATTTTTGTAGTTTCTATCCATTTATTGATATTCTCTATTTGGTGAAACGTTATTCTAATACTTTCCTTTAATTCTTCAGATATGGTTTCCTTTTGTTATTTGAACATAATTATAATCACTGATTTAAAGTTTGTGCATTCTTATTTCAACATATGGACTTCCCTCAGGGGCAATTTCTATTGACCACTTTTCCCCCATTTATAGGCAATACTTCCCTGTTTCTTGGCATGGCTCATAAATTTTTTTGAAAACTGACATTTTAAATAATATAATTTGACAATTCTGGAAATCACATTCTTCTCCCCTTCCATAGTTTGTTGTTGCTATTTTTTTTTTTTTTTTCTTATTGCTGCTGATTTGCTTGGTTAGTGACTTTCTTAGATTAATTCTGTAAAGTCTATATTCTTTGTTGAGTGTGGCCACTGAAATCTCTTGTCAGTTAACTTTATGGCCAGCTAATGAATGGACAAAAATTTTCTTAAATGCCTTGAACCAATGTGTATCCTAGCTTTTTCTGAGGGACTCTGTGTATTTGTTGGAGCATATGATCAATGCTTTGAAAGGCAGTTTACAACTCTGATTTAGTCTGCACTTTCTGCTTGAGAATAGCCTCAAGGATATCCAGTGATGAGAATGTAGGGCCTTTCTCAGGTATTTTTCAGCATATGTAGAGCCCTGAGCCCTGCATATTATATGGCCTTCTAGGTTCCCAGGAATATTTTGAAGCTTTTCAAAGCCCCCTGTAGACATCTCATTTCCCACTTTAAAAAGTTTTTATTTTTCATATTTTGGTCAGCCTTTTGTTTAGCCCCAACTGGTATTGCTGCCTCAGGTGACTGTGATGTTAAACAATTGATACTGATTATTTTCAACCAATGCCCTAGGGATAGAACTGTTCTCATGGTCAAATAAAGAGAAGTCCTGAGAATGGACCTTTTCTTTGGGGAGCTTCCAGACAAGTCAAATAGTGACAGTTCTCTGGATATTGGAATGTTAGGTAGCTCCAAACCTGTTCTGCCTCCTACAGTGGCTGCTATGGCTGTCACAGTAATGTTTTTCACAGCTGCCGTAGTTGGGTGGCTATGACTACTGTGGAGCTGGGGAAAGGGGCCTGGAATTGGGGCAAATGAAAACACCATAAAACACACGGTTCTTACTGATATTCAGCCATTTTTCTTTAAAAAAAACACTTCTTGGAATTTGTTAAATTTACAGAGTTCTGAAAGAATTCACTTTGACAATTTTTGCCAGTTTCATCATTGTTTTTATGGAGTGGATTTTCAAATGTCCTTAGTCTGCCTTTCTGGAAGTATCTCCTATAATTTTTTTTTTTTTTAAGATTTATTTTTTTTATTTATCCCCCCCACCCCACCCCAGTTGTTTGTGGTCGCTGTCTGCTCTCTGTATCCATTTGCTGTGTGCTCTCTGCATCTGCTCGTCTTTTCCTTAGGAGACACCAGGAACCAAACCTGGTACCTCCTTTGTGGAGAAAGGTGCTCAATCGCTTGAGCCACTTCAGCTGCCAGGTTTGTCTTTCCTCTTTGTGTCTCTTTGTTGCATCATCTTGTTGCATCAGCTTGCTGCATCTGCCTGTCGTGCCAGCTTGTCTTCTCCAGAAGGCACCAGGAACCAAACCTGGGACCTCCCATGTGGTAGGCAGGAGCCCAATTGCTTGAGCCCCATCTGCTTCCCTATAATGTTATTTATTTATTTATTTTTTATAATCTTATTTTTTTTAACTTTATTTGTACATTTAATAATTGAAAATATAAACAATTAAAAACTAAAAAGTAAACACAGATGAACAAATATATACATTTCTCAATTAAATGTAATGGATACATATAAATTTTTTTTTTTTGGATCAAACAATATGTTATACAATATATTTGGTTCATAGTAACGCATTCATACAGTATTTGTCCTTTTGTGTCTGGCTTGCTTCACTCAACATAATGTCCTCCAGGTTCATCCATGTTGCCATATGCTTTATGACTTCATTTCTTCTTATAGCTGCATAATATTCCGTCATGTGAATAGACCACAGTTTGTTTATCCATTCATCTGTTGATGGACACCTGGGTTGTTTCCAACTTTTGGCAATGGTGAATAATGTTGCTATGAACATCAGTGTGCAGATGTCTGTTCGTGTCTCTGCTCTCAGTTCTTCTGGGTATATACCCAGTAGTGGTACCTATAATGTTATTTTAAGAGCACTTTTTAAAGTTGGGAGGGGAAATGGCATAGAAAGACAATATTTCCTGAAACTAATGGCCCAAGGGAACCTTGAAGAAAGGTGAGCTGATCTAAGTGATTATATAATTATTTAGAATAAAATACAAAGTTGTGTTCTAGATGGGATTCTCTTCAGAAATTTAGATTTTAAAGGTATTTGCACTGACTAGAATGCTGAAAAGAGTTTATCAGTCTCAGAAATTCTCTTTTGTTTTCTTTTTCACTTTGCTGTTTCAGGTGTACAGAGCCAATGGGCCAGATGGAGCAGTTGGCAGAGGCCAGAGAATCCACCTTCAATTATGGGACACGGCAGGGCAGGAAAGGTATGCTCCTTGCTAGAGGAAAGGGAAAGACAGCTATGTTCTTCACTAGTGACCTGAGCAGGAAAAGTTCAACTGATTAGTTGATTTGTACCTGGATAAGACATGCTGCCATATTAACAGGAAATTGATCAGTCTGAGATGATAATGGTAGCTTTATTTCAAACAAGGTCAAGGAAAAATGAATCCTTTTTAAAATGGACCTTCTTGCTTGTGGATTCTTCCTTCCCTCCCTCCCTCCCTCCTTCCTTTCCTACTTTCTTTCCTTCCTTTCTTCCTTCTTTCATTATGTATTTTGTTCTGTTTTCTCCATTTACTTATTTACTCAACTACAAATAAAGTTGCAAAATTACATGTACTATTCTTAACTGGTTGTTGAAACCTAGTGGAAAATCTGGTTGGAATAAATTTATCTGGCCAGATGTTGCCTGGCCAAAATAAACCACATGCAATTTGATATTGTAGTTGTATTCAGTTAGCTAATACTTCTGTTTTCTTTTACTGCTTGAAGGATTGTTTTCTAAGTTTTATCATGGGAAACTTTAAACATATACAATAGTAGATAGAATAGTATAATGAATCCTATGTACTCATTACCTAGTTTCAAGAATTTCATGTCATGGCCAATCTTATTTCATGTATACCCCTCACCACTTCTCACCCCCCAGATTATTTTTAAAGAAGTTCCAGATGTCATATTATTTCATTGGTAATATTTCAGTATATAGCTCTAAAATGTAAGGACGTTTTAAAATAAAAAACATTATTTAAAAATACTTGAGTGAAACCTAATATAGCTGATGAGATGACAAATCCATACCAGTATTTTCTTCCTTGGAGCCTATGCATTTCAGTTTCAGGCTTTGTGTATTGGCAAAGAAAGGGGAAACTTTCGGAGTGAGATAGAGCAGGAAAAGCAGGATAAATCCCTGTAAGAGAGAGTACCAAGAAAATATAGGGACTGAGTCAATACTACTCCCTCTTTAAAGCTAAAGAAATGCAGAGATAAGAGTTTTCTGTAGAGACTGAAATTAAAAGGTCATGGAACACATTGTTATGTCAAATCAAGCTTTCACAGAACATGGAAAACATATACAGCAAGCACTACTGTTTTTGACCTAATTAACTCATGATTACAATAAAATCTTGGCTGAGACTAGGGGTCACGAGCTAGTTATCATCATCCCTGTCCAGCAGGCTGGGTTTTCAAATCACATGGTCTCTTAACACATAACCATACAAGCGATAAATAACTGTTCTATAAACTTTTGGAATATATCATCTAATTTGCTATTTGTAGGAGGCTGAGGACATTGCTGGTCCTTCATATTTCAGGAGTGGGGCCGTAGTCTAATTGACCAATCTGTTTCTGTGTTCCCAGGTTTCGTAGCTTGACAACAGCATTCTTCAGAGATGCTATGGGTTTTCTTTTGCTTTTTGATCTGACAAATGAGCAAAGTTTCCTCAACGTCAGAAACTGGATAAGTAAGTATTATTATTCTCTGGCCTCCTGCTCCCCCTTCCTTTGTAATAAAAAATCCTCTTACATTTTAATTCTGCTGTAAATTGTTTTAGAGGAGCTACTTGTGCAAATGCTGTTTAAGAGATCAAGGTTTTTAGTTTTAGGGGCAAAGGTAACTGAAATACTCTGCTTTTCTTAGCAATAATAACTTTGATTTGTTGAGTACATCCTATGCTCCAGGTACATGGCAGCACTTCACATGTAATCTCTTAACACATCTTTTCCAGAGAGGGTACTCTCTTATCCCCCTTTTACAGATGAGAAAATGGAATCCCAGAGAAGTTTCATCTCTAAATGTCTGCTTGCCAATTGCATACTATCAATTCTTGTCCTATCTCTGGGTCTTAAAATATATATTACATAGACATAGATACCCTTTGCAGACTTAATAGAGAATGACCCTGGCTGCATGTCTCTTCTGTGGTTAGAGGTCCTTCCCTCTAGTTTTAGGGCTACAGCATCTCGAGGAGGATCCTGTCATGGAAAACTCCAGATCTGCATTGTCACAAGTGGTCCCTAGCATGATATCCATCAACCTTTTTGGTGGCTCTTTGGAGAGATCCTAACCTCTTAAATAATTAGCTAATAGTCATTTAAAATCCTGTCACTTGATCAAATAACAGCTTTCAAATGTACGTTTTCTTCTTTGGGTTGCCTGTATTAGTATAACCATAGAAAATCTGTTGGAGAAGTCTGTGATGTTAAATTCTTAACATCCAAATATTTAAAATCAAAACATTTATTTTAAAAAACTTCTTAAAAATTGTTTGGGGGAAGTGGATGTGGCTCAAGTGACTGAGCTCCCACCTACTACATGGGAAATCCTGAGTTCAGTTCCCAGGGCCTTCTGGAGAAGGCGAGCTGGCCCAATGGGCAGGTATGGTGGGCTGACGCAAAAAGATGATGCAACAGACAGACATGGGGAGGAGGGACAACGAGAGACACAACAAACCAGGTGGCTGAGGTGGCTTGAGCGATTGGGTGCCTCTCTCTCACATGGGAAGTCCTGGGTTCGGTTCAGGTGCCTCCTAAAGAGGAGGTGAGGAGACAATGAGTACAAACAATGAAGAGAGTGGTGATAAATAAATAAAATAAATCTTAAAATTTTTTTTCTTTATTTTGGGACTATGAAAGGGCAATTGACTGTGGTTTTGATGGTAGAGAAACCTGTTTTTAAAATGAGTTCTTAATTAAGTAATTTATATAGTGGGTTGTGGTTGTCATATTTTGCATGTGCTCCTCACAGCGACTCTGTGAAGGTATCGGGGTAGGTGATTTCAGGATGAGGACTTTGAGCCTTAAAGTGTAATTAACTTACCTAACGATAGTAAGCCGACAAGTGGAAGAATCTTTTGGCTTTCAGTTTAGTGGCCTTTTATGCCCTTTCTAAATTAACTTGATTACTAAGAGATGAAGTGATATTTAATACTTTAAAAAGAAGTACCCCAAATTTAATCATATTTACTAGACTTCACTTTGTTAAATGACTGACTCAGCTGCACATCTCATTTCCATTACAGATGAATGGCTATGGCTATTTCTAGTCCTTTATCCTCAGCCCTTGCTTATCATCCTCTCCTTTACATCATCAGTACAAGTTTTGTAAGTGAGGCATTTTATATGGATTGTCACTAGAGATGTGCTCATAGAATCTTAGCATTAAAAGATAATCAACATAAAAGAAGAATAAAAAAATACAAAAGAAAAAAAAGATAATCAACATACTTGTTTTTCACAGGTAGAAACATTAGATAAATTTTGCCCACCTGGGCTATGTAGCAAGTTAAAGAACAAACTTAGGTTTATTTATCTTGTTTTGTTATCCTTAGAAAGTAAAAGAATCCTTATTTTCTTGTTAGATAAAGAAAACTTATACACATTGAAGACATCATTTATTCAATCAAAAGTGTGTCTTCCTTCCCTCCATTTCCTTCCCTCCATCCCCATTAAAAAGGGTTTAATTTTCAGTGTCAGAGGTAGTAATATCAAATTTTAATTAGAAAAAAATGTGTTAATTATCTATACATTTTCTTTTTCCTCTGCCTGCCATCATTTTGAATATTTCAGGGATTATTCATTTTTTCTTTTTCTTTTTTGTCAAAATAATAGTTTTGTTTTTTTTTTAGAAAAAATAAATGATGCATGCTATAGCAGAGGCAGTGTTACATTAAAGAAGTAGCCAAATCTCTAGCCCTACTGGGCCCGGGGACAGCAGAGCAGGTCTGCCCTTTCCCTCTGCTTTTCTAGAGCTGTCTTGTGGTTCCTTCGTTCTTGCCTCCAAACGTCTCCATACCCTCTTGGGAAGTGGGATAAGTGCCCAAAGTTGAGCCCAGCCTATTAAATGAGACAGAACTGTAGCTGAGTCCTCTGGACCTCCATCTGAAATGTAAGAGGAATTCGCTGGACTTGTATTCAGTCAGCCATTCTCCTGGAGTTGAGATGAGTCAGCATATTATGTCCACAGTCAGTCTTCATTCAGTGGCAGCCTATTTTCTTAGGAAACTTTAAAGTAGCCTAAATTTCTAACTTTTTCTTCTATGGCTTCACATAAATGTACAAGAGCCCAACTGATATATATCTTACATGATTTTACCTCTACATTTTGATTCCCATCACTCATTCCCTTTGTCTGGAAAGCCCTCCCCACATCTACCTCTATTTTTTTTTTAACTGATTAGAATTCCACTTATTCTTTAAAACCTGGCAAAAAACCTGCCAGGCCTTGTGATTATTTTTGTATGTCTTTTTTCTTTGGTGAGATTTTAAAAATAGTCAATTAATTTATATATATATGTATATATATATGTTCATACTTTGTTGAAAAATTAGGAATAAAGAGAAAGAAAAAGAAAAAAAATCATTCCTCTTAGACTCCCATAAATATCCACTATCAATCATTACCACTGGCCATATTTACATACACTGCTAAGGGCTTTAATATATTAATTTAATATATTAATATATTAACTTAAGGGCTCTCAAACTTGAGTACTCATCAGAATCACCCAAAGGACTTGTTAAAACATAGGTTGCTGGGCTGCACTTCCAGAATTTCTTATTCAGTAAATCTGGGGTGGGTCCTGAGAATTTGCATTTTTAACAAGCTCCCATCTAACGAGATGCTGATCCTGCTGGTTCACAGACCTTACCTAGAGAATCACTTTATTAATTCAATTAATTGTGACCTAAACCCTATGAAGTAGGCATTATCATTATGGCCATTTACAGATGGGGAAACTGAGGCGCAGAGAAGTTAAATAACTTCCCCAGAGTTATGCAGCAGTAAATGGCAGAGCCATTATTCAGCCCCAGGCACACTAGGTTCTGAGTTCAGGCTCATAACCTTGACTCTGGAACACACAGCTACTCTGGAGAAAAGGAAGTTTTCATAGGAGACATAACCATGAAGCAAAATCTTGAAGGAAGGGTCTGACAACATGTATTAGAGCCCAGAGGAAAGAAAGAGCATGGTATTTCTTAGAAACAGTACACAGTTTGGTATGGCCTATATAGGTCTTACTATCCCAGTTGCACCTTAAGGGTAAAGGGCAGTGTCCTGAAATTCTAAGCAAAGTAGTCTTAATGCTCAATAAATGCTGGTCAACTTGACTTTCTCTTGATAACATGAAATAGACATGACTTCATAATGAGGAACTAAAATGTCAACATTTTCCCACCTAACCAAGATAAAAAAGAAATTAGGCCGTAATCTTTGAGGGTATGTTTTATTGTGAAAGGTTAGGCTGCTTAAATTTCATTATAGGGTGTGATGAGCAAGAAATAAGACTTTATTTTCCTCCTTTGGGAGATTAAACTATTTAGCTTAGTAAACTGTTTGATTCATTGCTTTTTATGCCCATTTATAGGTTGTCAGGTAAAAATAAAGTTGTGGAATTAGAATTATAGTCCTCCTAATTCTTCTTGATTCTGTTAACAAATCATTTACAATCTATTCTGGGTCTTCTCTTATTTAATCTTGTATTTTGCTTGTTTTAAATAATTGATTGTGCCTTAAGATTATAGAAAAATGTGAAAAACATTTCAGATAGAAATAGATTAGTTTATAGGAAGGTATTTCTCTTTAAAAAGTCATTGCTCTGGAGAGAAGATATGAACAACAGAGCTTTAAGGTTAGCAATAGGCACTAGGAAATCCTACAAGTTTCTTTTCAAATGACTGTAATAATAATAGTAATAGTAAAGCAGCCAGGTATTATGTGTGTGTGCACTTTTGGAGGGTTAGCATATTCTCCTATCACGCTCTGATATGACTAAGCTGGAATATGTGATTGGGTGCGTGGGTGGGGGTTATATGTCTGCCCCATTCATTCAGTTTTACAGATTAGGTTATTGATGCTTTGAAAGCACTATTGTATCAATTCCTTATACCTGTACATCTCTTTACCATTTTCAGAGCACTTATAAATTCTCCATTGATGATCATAAACTTACATTATTATTTACCTATAATAAATTTTATCTACTTATTTTGATAGGCCAGCTACAAATGCATGCATATTGTGAAAACCCAGATATAGTGTTATGTGGAAATAAGAGTGATTTGGAAGACCAGAGGGTAGTAAAAGAAGAGGAGGCCAGAGGACTTGCAGAGAAATATGGGTGAGTATATTTTTGGAGAAATCTAGAGAAAACATTTCTACCATAAACATTACCACATGAATGGGGAAGCAAAAAGTTTAAAAATTCAGATGAACACCTTTGACCATATTCAACAGCTACTTTGCATATTAATATTATGTGATAGTGGGGCTATATGGAGTGAGGACCTTTGTTCAATACTTCAGTACCATATTATCAATATCTTGGGACTTGCAGAAAGATAGCTTGAAGGACAAATGCCTGTATAAGGTCTTCTTTTCAAAATGCAAACAGGAGACCCCTTGAATGAGGAAGTGTCTTCTATGTTCAGCAAGGAAATATTAAAGCCAGTGTGTGCTATTGTCGACAGCTCCAGCATACAAGAAGGCCTTATTGGGTAACTCAGGTGCTGACTTTGAAACTTGTATGCTGGAAGAGGGTTGTAGGGATCCTCTTTGGTTCAGGTTATGTTCTTGTGGTGAAGAGTCAGCAAAATACTTGAGCTCTAGATGTAGGAATGTAGGAGCAGCAGAAGCATGAATTGGACGTGAAAGGAGGTGTTAGCTGCTGCTTATTTAAGTGTCAGGGTACCTCTACAAAGGAATACTTTACTTTCTACCTCTAATACAATGAGAACCTAAATGTGTATGTATTAATTACCCTTAATATAAATGGTACACAGCAAGTGGAGTTGAGAAGGGAGGTGGGAGAGGAGAGAGAAATGATGTGGTGTGGTACACAGGAGGACATTACCCAGTTGGTGGCTTTGGTTCTTGGGCAGAATCCAAGGAGACAGGGGAAAGCCTTTCCCTTTTCCTTTTGTAACCATTGCTTTGCTTTTCCTTGGGCTAATGGCTGTTCAGAAAGCACTTCAGGATAAGGGTTTACCTTGGGAAGGGAGTGGAAGGATCGTTGGCTAGGTGGGGAGAAGCCAGACTCTGGAGGGCTTTGGATAGAAGGTTAAAAAGATTAGACTTGATCTTCTTGATCTGGGAGAGAGAGAGTTGGTGAAACCCTTTGCACATGGGGAGATGTTATGAATACTTTCCAGAATATCAGTCTGGGGATTGTGGGTGGTATGAACTGAAGGAAGGAAAGACTAGAGATGGGGAGATTGCAGTGACCCATGAGGTGGGTATGAGTCGGATTTGTGAAAAGGAGAAGGAGGAAAAAATACACAGAAGAACAAGGATGGGCAGAACAAAATTTAAAAATCTCAATTCTAGCTCACCTGGGATATTCCTGTCATCCCACGGGGAGCTTTTAAAAAATATCCAGGGGTGGGCCTCACCTCTGAGCTTCTGACATAATCGGTCTGGGTTGGTGTACCAAGCAGGGGTTAACTGGAGAAGCTTACCTAAGTGTAAAGGGCTCTTTATAGGGATTTGGCCTTACACAATTGTTGGACCTGGTTAGGCTGTCTCTGTAAGGGTGTGTTATCTTTATATCTGATGTTGAAGCTTGACACCCACATTGCAGTCAGGAAGGGAAGCTGGATATAAAGTGAAGGAGAACAAGAACAAGCTGGAAGTAAGAGCATCAACTGGGGCCCATAAAGATGGTCTGAAATCTTTGTTAGTTCTGGCTGCCACTGATCTTGATGGTGTGGGTGCCCTGCAGAAGTTGGGGCCCTTTATCACAGAGCTAAACATACACCCCTTGCCCAGGAGCTGGAGAAGCTGAAGGAGGACCCAGAGGGTGGAGCAGTTGTGGGTCTGGCCTTTATGCCACTGAGATGAATCAACAGATAAGCAACAAGTATGAGAGCTACAAAATGGCTGCTACTTCACTTCTACCCTCCAAATCTCCCCCAGAGTCTCTCTTGTGCTCACCCTACCCAGAAAGGGAATTCTGGGAAATGTAGTGGACACACAGTCACCACAGGTGCAGAGACCCTGGTGCTGGTATTTTTTCAAAGCACTCCATCTGATTTTTTTTTTTTTCCAGAGGTACCAGGCATTGAACCCAGGACCTCATATGTGGGAAGCAGGTGTTCAACCACTTGGGTTCCATATGCTCCCCTCCATGTGATTTTGATGTGCTGTGGTTGGGAGCCATTGACTTAGGTATTTCTGATGCAGAGTTTGACAAAGCCCCACTGGTGATTCTGATATACCCCCTCCTCCCTTGAGAGACACCGGTGTATTGTAGTGGGAAGGAAAGAGGGAAGGATCTAATACCACAGAGAATGCTGAAGTGTTAAAGATGGGAGCTGTGTTGCAAGAGGGTAAGGAGGAAATAAGTGACAAAGCAATTGAAACCATTGACCTGTACTGTACTTTTGAGAAGTATGTCAGTAAAGACAAAACAAAAAACAAAAAACAAAAAACAAAAACCCCAAAAAACAAAAAAACAAAACCCAAAATAGGGCAACTAGGAGAGTTAGCTAGATCAGGCAAGGATATTCTTAAATATTGATGGAGAGTCAAGATTGACTACTTCCCCCTTTGGGCTTCTTTAGCCCTTTTCTTGCTTCTTCTGTCCAGGTTCTCCGGATTCCATAGCCTGCCTAGTATCAGAGAGCCCTACGTTGCCTTCTGTCATATTGAGAATCAAGGAATGCAGGGACTGACTTTCATCTGTGCCCAGCCCACGTCTGTAGAGTATTTCAGAGAGAGGGGTTCAAGCTATAGTTTTTTAAATGAGTCAAGAGAGGGGTTCAAGCTACAGTTTTTTAATTGAGTTAAGAGGGAGAGGTTCAAGCTACAGTTTTTTAATTGAGTTAATTGAGAGAGGAAGGGATTAGCAGATAAAAATAGTCAAAACTGTTGGAAAAGAAAAGCAAGGGAGTGGAAACAGAATTCCCTTAGTCTTTAGGAGGCATAAAGTATGGTTCTGTAGGCTGTTTGGCAGTTTCAGAGGAAAAATGAAGTAAGTTGGTTCGTATACATTTCACAAATTTGAAATAGAAAGTTCAATGACTATTTCCATAAGAATCTTGTTTCATTCTTGATCATCACATTCTCATTGGTTACACATGCACTAAAAGGATTGCGTTGGTGAGTTCATCTGTGTGCTAACAATCAGAAAATAGGATGCAGTTTATTGTGTATTTTCATATCTTGTGTAAGTTGTCTGCTAAATTTGCATTTTTGGTTATTGTGCTGCCTTCAATCCTCAGTTCATACAAATGGATCATTAGTTCAAAAGTGGTTTACTGAAATATACATTTAGAGATGAAAATAGTAACATGAAAGACTATGATTTAAAAGTTCTGTAAATCTACATAAGAACAGATTATAGTGCAAACATGAACATATCTGTGTGTGCTGGGACAAGTAACTGAAAATGAGGCCTTCACCCAAGCAGCCAAAAATGGAAAGGATGAGTAGGATTGATAATGATGAATATCAGAAAATGTATATTTAGTAGACTAAGAATCCATTTCCCCTACTTCCTCTTGTTTTTTGTTTGTTTTTGTTTTTTTGCTAGGATACTTGGTTAAATTGTTGCATGAAGCTCTTAGGTCACTTCCTAACACAGTGATATCTGCCAATCACATTTGTCTAGAACAAGTGCAGAGTAATGCTTTCCAATATGTTATATTGAATAACATTGTCAGTAATATCAGAGAAGGCTTGTTCAAACTTGCAATCCTCACTGCCAAAATGATTATGTTCACACTGTTGCTGAGACACATTAAAAAATAGCTTTAAAAATCAATGATAAATATATTAGAAGAGAAAGAAGAATATAGTTTTGGCAACATTCCTTTCTTAGATGACACTATTAAAATCTTATTGCTGGCTCCCACCCCAGAGTCTCTGATTCAGTAGGTCTTGGGTAGAGCCCAGAAATGTACATTTCTAATTAATTCTCAGATGCCACTGCTGGTTCAGGTCGGCTTTCGAGACCCACTGGTGTAGATGCTACTCTGAGGTAAGCATGCTACCAGATATTTTCCTTGAAAATATAGTTGGACAAAATCATTTTTACACAGAATATGAACCAGTTGTCTACATTTGCTGTTCATGGGTGAGGGAAATGTGCTGATGACTTACCACTGGGAAATCCATGCTAAAGAGAGGAGGAGGTTTTTTCTTTTTTTCTTGCACACTTAATTACATAGCTGTGATGTAGACTGGGGAAAGAACTGGGATTGGTGCTGAGGGAACTCCAGCCCCAAGTGAGCAGGCAAGAACTTTGAGTAAAAGTGGTTATGTTTAAATGCTCTCTCACACTCTGCTTTATTCACAGAGGGAAGTTGGTTGTTATAATAAGCCTTTTGTTCTTGATTCAGAGTTGAGGGAAATAAAGAAAATTGTGAATATGATCAAAGCATAGCAACTGAAAGGATGTATTTCATGGGCTGTGCAAAGAAATAGGCAATAAATATAAGAATTTACTTTTTCCCATTGAAGGCTGCTGGGTATTGCTGAGGAAAGTGCTTACAATTCATTGAAGGATGAGTTAAAAATATTTATTTTTGACATTAATATGAATACATTCCGTTTCTGGGATTTCAAGTGGCTTAGCTCAGTAGAATGCTCAGTATCTTATCTCATCTGAAGTAAACTAAGTGTGGTATGAATAGCTTGATTTCTAATAGTTTGATTCTTTGCAAGCTTGATGACAGCCTTCCCTTATTTGAGAAATAAATTAATGATGTATCATTGAATATGTTTTAAAACCATACAGATAAGTTGTAACTAAACATTCAAGACTGATTTCTGGACCCAATGCAACCCAACAAGAGATCTAGATTTCATTTGCTACAATCTCCCATGTTGAAACAGTCCAGCCTTTCTTGTAAGTGCTTGTTTATTTAGCACCTGATATTTAACATCCAATGGAAAGTAGTCTTTAGTGAGAAATGTCTTCATAATTTCTGGATCCACATGTAAAGCCAAATATCCAGAACCATCAAACAAATACTTATGTTATTCTTAAAACCTCTAACTGGAATTTGGGATCTTCTCATTTTTTTTGGAAATAAATAATGCAAAAGAAACCAGCTGAATATGGAACCTGACCTATAGCATGAACTGGATATAGATACTTTGGTGAAATTCTGCAAATGATAAGGTCCTTCTCATTGATTTGTAGCTTTTATCATTTTTTCATCTAATTTTTTTTTATTTTAAAATTTGTGAAGAATCTATTTTTAAAAACATACCAAAATTGATAGTCTACATGTGCTCCAAATGCTCCCTAAATGGTCATGTACAGACTAATAACACAATTAGCTGCATAGAATTTTTAATACGTTTGGCAATACTGCTTACTGGTAATGCTACATTAGCACCACCGTGTGGAGAGAGGGAACAAAACCACCTTTCTATAGTTAGAAAGAGGACGATCCTCCTGAATTCTAAACTAAGATTACTAAATTTTTGTCTAATAAATCCTAGGAAAATCAGATTTTTTTTTTTGAGAAGAGAAAAAACCGTTTTTTTAAAAACTAATGTTTATTGAGCACTTGCTGGATGCTAGTCTTGTGCTAGGCTCTTTACACGTTTTATCTCATTTCCTCCTGGCCATGACCCCATGAATAAATATTACTCCCTTTACAGCTATGCAGGAGGAGGTCCCAGAGCTAGAAGTAGGGAGATGGGTAATTTGGCTCTAGAACTCAGAATCTTAATGACTTATGCTTTATTCTCTCATTTATCCTTACCTGGCCCCAGACTTTAAGGTATTTTTATATTGCTTTTTTAAAAATGTATAAAATATTTAATGTATTTAGACAAACTAGCTCAAATTCCATCTAAAACCTAACATCAGGATGATATGAGCCTAAAAATATTTCTGATTCCAGCCACTAGACTTCCTATGCCAACATCCTGTCTCTGAGGCATATCATTTCCTTAAGGAAGTGTTTTAGTTTGCTAAGGGCTGCCAATGCAAAAATACCAGAAGTGGGTTAGCTTTTATGATGGGATTTTATTAGGGTAAAGTCTTAAAGTTCCGGGGCCTGTGAAAATGTCCAAATCAAGATATCATTAGAGATGCTTTCTCACCAAAGGTTGGACACTGATGATCCTAGACTTTTGCCACGTGGTGAGGCAAAATGGTGGACAGTCTCTGCCGTCTCTTCCAGGTTCCCTTTCTCCCTGAGCTCAGCTGTGGGCAATCAGATATATGGCTCATCTTCCAGCTTTGGTCTGCTCCATTGATTCTAGCCTCCAGCCTCTCTCTCAGCCTCGTGAGATTTCTCTGTCTTTCTGAGGCTGTAGGCTATCCTGGAAAGCGTACAGTTCTCTTTCCCCGTGTAGCTCTGCTTTCAGTCTTTAGTTTTATATAAGACTCCAATAAAAGGATTAGGACCCACCCTGGGTCCTTCAATCTAATCAAAGTCCCTTAACTGAAGCCATCTAATCAAAAGTGATCTAATCAAAAGATCCTTTAACTGAATCTAACCAAAAGTTCCCACATATGATAGGCTTACATGCACAGGAATGGGTTAGCTTAAGAACATAATTTTCCGGCACCCACAAAAGACTCAGAATGGGATAGGAAGGAAAATCTTAAGTCAGTCATCCCTGTGGAATTCATGTAGTTCACTTTTCCTTTGGCAGCTCAAAGAGCTGGGAGTGGAATGAACTCTACTGTGGCATTCATTATTCCTGTAGAAACAAAAACTGTCTTGCCCAATTGCTCAAAAGGCTCCGAACAAATAGTTTAAAAGATTTTTAAGGCTGTTAACTTGATTCCGGGTCACGTGGCCCTAAAAGTCACAAATGACAGGTAAATATACTTTTGATTGAAAGACAGAAATTTGTTACTGATTTTGGATTTATACTTCTAAATTACATCTTATTAATATTGGACATTTTAAAATATGAGTGGACTTAAAAATGTATAACAATGTCTATAGCCTGAAAATCTACCAGTTTAACATTTAAGTTAATAAACTCTGGATCAAAGTCCTGCTAGAGGTCTGTCATTTATACCTTAGTATTAATCAGTAAATTGAGGTCCTTTTTCTCCCAGCATTTAATAATGATCACTTGGGAAATGAGGGGTTTGATGAGGAATAAAGGGAGGCAAATGGTTTGGCATGAACCACTTTAGCTAGGAGAGGTCTGAGGGTGCCATTCCTGATGGAGGGAAGCATGGTATCAGAATTTAGGCCATTACTTTAGATTTTACAGATTAGCTACATCATGGGTTAAATGATTTGTAAGCTAGTCTGAGGATTTAATGTTTATAGTGTTGCTAAGGGCTTTGAAGCTATCACTTTCCATGATCCAGTGACATTGCTTCTGTGGGATGATGTGTTCTGGTTTTATTTATTTATTCATTTATTTATTTTTATTATTATTTTTGTCTTACAATCAATTTTATTTTATTTTTTAAAAAGATTCTTAGATTACATAAATGTGACACCCATATGCCCCACTCCCCACACCTCCCATATCCTCCCACATAAACATCCTTCATTAGTATGGCATATTCATTGCAATTGATAAACACATCCTGTGGCTTTGCCATTAAGCATGGACCGTAGTTCACATTGTAGTCTACACTCTCTCCCACACAGTTCTGCATGTTATGTGATGATATAAAATGGCCTATATCTGTTGCTGCAACGTCACTCAGGACAGTTCCCACGTCCCAAAAAAAGCCCCTGTATTACAACTGTTTTTCCCTCTCCCTGCTCCCAGAGCCTCCAATGTCCACTGGCTCCATATCAATGTTGTAATTTCTTCCATTGCTAGAATCACAATATGTCTATAGTAGAATACCAGTAAGTCACCTCTGGTCCATAACTCTTCCCCCAATCCTGACGATCCTGGGATGGTGACGTCCACTCCACCTCCAATTGAGAGGGGGCTTATATCTCATGGGAAGATGAATGGGGCTATCCTGCCTGCAGCTGCAGACTCTCTCCATTCCCTCGGAGAGCCGTTGTCCACCATTATCTCTCCGCCAGTTGTCCTGGGTGAGTCCAATGAGCTGTAGAGTAGGTGTTGCAAGTCCACCGAGGTTCTGGGCCCAGCTGGCACATGGACAGCCCAAAGACTTGAATCTCTGGACATACATCTACAAACTCCAGCACCAAGTATAGGTTTAAATAGAAGGGACAGATGAGCCATGTGCAGGGAAGACATAATTGAGCCCAACTCTGTCACTCTCAGGAGCACAAACTCCAAAGTAGGGCCCACTGGCAAGGCACCAAACTACAGAGCTGTCTACCCTGACCATAGGACCTGGGTGTCTCCAGAGCCCTCAGGAGCCCTACTATTTGGGGTAGTAGCCACTTTGGCAGTATATGAGATCCTGCTGCGATGTGCTTAAGTGATACCTCTGGGATGACCTCCTGACTCACTTTGAAGTCTCTTAGCCATATAAACTCATTTGTCTCTACCTTTCCCCCCTTTTATTCGAAGTCTTTTTCCAGTTGCATTATTAGTTGGTGCTTGGTAGCAATCCCTCAGTGCCAGGGAGGCTAATTCCCAGGAGTTGTGTCCCATGCTGGGGGGAAGGTAATGCATTCATATACTGAGTCTGGGCTTAGAGAGAGGCCACATTTGAGCAACAAGGAGGCTCTCAGGAGGCAACTCTTAGGCACCCCATAACCATAGGGTAAGTTTCAATTTCAAAAGCAAAGGTTCATAAGTGTTCTGGTTTTAAACAACAAAATTACCTATCTCATTTCTGTGTTAGAAAAAATAAACATTAATCAAATGTTTACTGTGTGCTTTAAATATTAACTCATTCAATCCTCACAAGAAGATACTGATATCCTATTTTACAGAAGAAGCAACTGAGGCGCAGAGGGTAATAGCTTGTCAGGGTTACTCAGTTGGTATGAAGTACAGCCAGTAGTTGAACCTGGGCAACCTGGCTCCAGAGACTATGGCTTTTAACCATTGCTCCATACTGTCTATAACTTTCATGTGTATGTATGTATGTATGAATATCTATATCTCTATATAAATATATTTATATCTAAATATCTCCAATATATTTAGTACTTTCACCTATTTTGTATCATTTATGCCTCAAAAATGACTGTGAGGTAGTTTTGTAGGACCCAAGAGGGGAAGAAACTATGGAAAGTAGAGATAGTTTAATGGAAATTCAGTTAAGGAATTCAGTGATGTTGAGAACATTAAAGTTGCAAAGATATTTGTAATTAACTTGGAGGGGATTCTTTTAATTAGATGTGCATTATTGTGTCTTAGTATTTACAAGAAATTTTACTGCTTAACTACATTTTTCATATTTCCGATTTCAGTCCATCATTCTTGGGGGGTGATGTTTTTCATTTGCGTTGCCATGAAGTTGCGTATTTCTAAATGGTGATAGAATGACAATCCCTATCCTTAATATAAGAAATGTTCTATATACACTAACAATTCTTTATGGTATAAGTGAGAAAGATCATAATGATGAAAATCCAAGTATTTAAATTTTGAGAATTCTCAATCCAAAATTTGGTTCCTGTAACAATGACAACATCACAAATTGTCCTCAAAAACTAAATAACTGATTCATAGATACATGATAAATCAATATTGATTTCAACCACAAAAGATGCTGTCTTCACACTTGGTAATCAAATATTATATGTGAGCAGGGGAGAAAGAAAATGCATTATCTTCATTTTGTCGATAAGGTGACAGGTAGAGTTGGTAGAAAAGACCATTTGTAACTAAAGATGTAGTCAGGAAGGAGTTTTAGAAACTGCTGTGACCATGAAACTTGCTCACAGACCTCTCTCTCATTAAGATCTCTTAGAGTCAGTATACGAAAGGGTAATAGAACATGGGCATGGTAGAATCAGTAGAGCAACAGGGTACGGCAGAACTCACAGATGGGTAAATGCCCAAATGGGGTGGTAGTTCTTAAATCAATTTCTAATAGCTGCACCAAAACAGGAGAGAATTGCAGTGGTTTACTTGCAAGGTATGCATTATTAGTTAATAATACAGCATCATGAGGAATTATAATGGAGAAATAGCCTTGCATCCCTACATATGCTATAACCCCTTAACGTGGTGACATTAGAAGCTGAATAGTTCTCAAAATATCTGTAAAAGCACTAAGAAGTTTTAAAAATAATCTGTAAATGCTTTCATGTGAAGCTGCTGCTAGCCAAGAAATAATAAAATGTGACAGAAATTGTAATCAGTCTCATGGATGTAGAGTGTTAATGTGCTATGAGAATACAGGACAACAAAGAAGTTCTTTTGGAAACATAATAGTGGAGGATTTAAAAAGCACCTAAAAATATAAGAAATACTTAATTCAATTGCAGAACTCCCTGAGACACTAAAACAACTTTCTTTTGTGACTTTTACATCTAAGAGCACTTTGGTCAGATTCCTTACAAAATGGTACAAATAGAGCAAACAGTTTGGGGAAATATACTTTTATTGCTACTTTCATGGCTTTATTAAGAAGTAGGAAGAATTTGTCAGGTGATTAATCCTGCTGCAAAGACTAACTCAAATGTATAAAGGGTGACCATCACAAGAAGACTGATTTCAAAAGAACATGTGAAAAAGCAGCCTTATGGTTTTGAAGCAATATATTGAGAGTTATTTAAAAATACATATATACCACAGGTGCTTTTGTTTGCTTGGATATCAAAACAAACATACTTAAGATTTGGTGTCCATGAGGAGGAACATTTAGATGTAGAATTCAGAATGTTTTCAAATATATGGTCCAAGAATACAACCTGTAGTTGACAAGTGGCAAATCCTTTGCAGAGCACCTCTGATTTCTCCCCAGTGTCAGCTTTTTTCCCTCTGTGCAGCAAATAAAAAATTATCTGTTTAGAAATCTTCATACAAAATACATTCATAAGTTTGGAAGCAGTAGAGCCCATGTTTAAACTGATTACATTCGAATCATATAGCTGTGGATTCAAATCCTAGTGCCATTAATTTCTAACATTGTGAAATTCGGCAAGTTACTTCATCTTTCTGAGCCTCAGTTTAATCATCTGGGAATGGGAATAGTGTAAACCCAAGGGTGGTTATGAGTGTTTAGTGGGATCAGGCACATAATATTGAGTAGCTCAAAAAGTAATAATCTTTTTCTTCATTTTTATTAATAACAGTACAAATCAGCTTGTTTCAATCCACACAAATCAAAACACTCTAAAGAAAACATGAAAGAAATCCCTGAAGCAAAAAAGAGGGGAAAAAAAAAAAAAAAAAAAAAAAAGAAAAGCCCAAAGACATAATAATGGTAATAGCCCAGGAAATTAATTTAGTATTTTGCATGCTGCAAAAGTTGAATTCAGTGAAATTTTTTCCCTTCCAGTTATTAATTTTGGAAGTCAGTATTATATTAGCTAAACATTTAGAGGACATTTCCTATTTAATAGGGGCTTATATGTTATGAGTACTTACATGAGCAAATAGGAAGAGCCCAATTTTACCTTTCTCTCACTTACTAGCTGAGTGATGTTTTTCGGATCACTTAACTTCTCTGGACCTTTCTCCTCACAGGCCTGTTTAAAGAAATCGTTCTTCACACATACAGTTGAAGCTCCCTTTATACTCCTCCCTGATCTCATTTTCTTCCTTATGGCCCCAGAGTACACTGCTGTGTTTACTTCCTTTGACAGTTGTTAGTTGCCTGGACAACATCCATGCCCCATCTCTTTCCTTTTTTCACAGACTTCCAATTTTCTTTATGTATCCACTCTGCTTCAAGAGGATGTGCCATTCAAGGGAGGAAGATGCCAGTCCCAGCCCCAGTCCCAGGCAGGCTGACTGGTTTAGACCAATTATGGTGGTACCATTCCTCTTGCCAGAGATTGGTTTGACATGGGCATGTGATACAACTTAGACCAATGAAACATGAAGGGAAGTCTCCTAGAAATTTCTGAAAAGGATTGAAAGAAAAACTGGAAGAAAGAGTTGTTTCTTCCTCTGAACTTTGATGTCTTGGGAAGTGCTGCCTGGGATGTTGTGGCCAGCTGTGGTCATGAAGAGAGCTAATATGTGGGCAAAGGTGGCACATCCAACTGGCAGAGCAGAAAGGTGGCATGAATCTGAGTCCTTTGAATTAAGTGAATTAATCAACACTGGAATCTTTCTACTTCTCTACTTGTTAATTCTCACTTGTCCTGGAAGCCATTTGAGTCAGAATTTTCTGTTACTTGCTGGTAAAAGCGTTCTAAATTATATACTTCTAATTCAGGAATTTATACTTCTTCTACCTATGTGTGTTTCCATAGAGAATATGTAATTATTTTATGTGTTCTTTATTTTACATAAGTGAGCCCATATATTGTAACTTTTAAAATACAATATTTAATTTTTGAGATTTTTTGCTATGTTGACATATCTTGAGCATTTTGTTGTATGAATATACCACCATTTACTTATCTATGTGCTTTTTGATGGACATTTAGGTTAAGGTTTTCACTTTTACAAACAGTGCTGCAATAAATACATGTTTGAGTGACTCCATGTGCGTGTGAATGAAAGTGTCTCTAGGGCTGTGTTGTCCAATACAATAGCCACTAGCCACACATGGCTACTTAAATTTAAATTAATTAAAATGAACTAAAATTAAAAATTAAGTCCTCAGTTGCTTAGCCATATATGACTAGTGGCTACTATGTTGTACAGTACAGATGTAGAATTTTTCCATGATCACAGAAACTTCTATAGGACAGCTCTAGGACAGTGCTTCTTAACATTTTTAACAGCATGGCACATGTAGAAAATGATAATAATTATCAGCCACTGGGATAAATGGACAAGGTTGCTTAACGTTGGAGAAGACCAGCCCAGGGACTGTGGCTGCCCTATGCTCTACTGAGCTGCCCGAAGACTGAGGGATCAATAATACCTCACGTGTACCCGTAACCCATTCAGTGCACATCAGCATGTCATGGCTGTGCTTTAGACTGTATACCTAAAGTGGTGTTGCTGGTATAGTGCATGCACATTTTCAACTTTACCAGATTCTGCCACGCCATTTTCCAAAGCAGTTGTACCTGTTTGTAATTGCCCCAGAAGTAAAAGCAAGTTCCTCTTTTTCTACATCCTTGGCAACACTGAGTACTGCAAGATTTTTATATTTTTGCTGATCTGATGGGTATGAATTAATATATCATTATTTTAATTTGTGTATCTTGATTTTTGGGGAGGTTGGACTTTTTTTTCAAAAATGTTATTTCTTTTTGAGATTTTCTTGTTCATATCCTTTGTCTATTTTTTTATTGTTTGTTTTTTTCTTATTTGTAGAAATTCTTTGTATTTTGTGGATGTCAACTAATTTATCAGTTATATGTGATACAACAATTTCTTTTAGTCTGTGTGGCTCATCTCTCAACTTTATGATGTATATTTGTGACACCAGAGTTTCAAATTTTAATATTATCCAGCTTATCAAAATTTCCCATTGTTTGAACTTTTAGTACTTGAAACCTTTCTTTACCCCAATCCATAAAGACAGTTTCCTATATTTTCTTCTAAAAGTTGTCAAGTTTTGCTTTTCATGTGGAGGCATTTAACCATTTGTAGATGAAGAATCAAGTTTTATATTCTTAAATTTAAAAAAATTAATTCCATGAATGTTAGTAAAATACATATTGCATGAATGTTCATTTGCCCCATAGTTTCATGTTCCCTTATAAGAAAAAGAGTGAGAATTGCTCTTTTAAAGGATCTAAAGTTTCCAGAACTTTTTAATGTACCCTGGGGGTTGTAAAGCATTTTTATTATCTGGTATATTTGTACTCTACTTATTTTCTAAGTTGAATTACCAAGGGCAAAGGTCACTATCTTTTCCTTCAAATGTTGTTAACTGAGTTGTCTCTGTCTTTCAGAATCCCATACTTTGAAACTAGTGCTGCCAATGGGACAAACATAACCCAGGCAATTGAGATGCTTCTGGACCTGATAATGAAGCGAATGGAACGGTGTGTGGACAAGTCCTGGATTCCTGAAGGAGTAGTACGATCCAATGGTCACACCTCTACAGATCAGTTACATGAAGAAAAGGAGAAGGGGGCATGTGGCTGTTGAACAGTCAAGTGAGCTACAATTCAAGTGACCTGTGTCTGTAATCTTCTCTATGGCTGATATGTGGCACAATGAGAGGCTAATGAGCACTTTGTATGGACTGCTTCTCACCACCCCTCCTAGACCTATCAATAAAGCATCCACTTTTAAAATTAATTTCCTGCAGCTTTTAAAATATTTCTTTAAGATTCAGCCACAGAGTTAAGAGAAATATTTCACAGGGCCAAGAGTGGCTTATGAAATCTTACCCCATGGTAGACAATCATACACTGCAGAATATACACTGCATTTATTATATAGAATGACTGAGGGCACTGTCACCTGCCTTACTGTAGATAGGCTCAAAGTCTTACATTCAATATTTTAGATGCATATGTAAAACCATCACAGTCTTGAATCCAAATTTAAAAAGACATATTTATAACATAGGTAACTTCTAAAATTCCATCTAAACCACTTGAATGTTAAACAAGAATATGCAAATACATCAGTTCACTGTTTTTGAGTATTAATTTTATGTAAGTATTCCCTTTAAGTGAGTACGGGACAAATTATGACTGAATCTATAGACCTGGATGAACTAGAATAGTCAATTGTACACTCACTGTGACTCTCTTGTTGGTGGGAAAGGGTTTGAGGCAGGGGCAGGTGTGGCTCAATGTATGGGTAACTGAAGTGGGGCTTCTGGCTCCCTATTATATTCCCACTACTCTGAAGGATTGATTGAAGGGTCAGGGGAAGTACATTTTATGGCTTCAGTTCACTGTTGTCCATGCATTTATACTTGGTCTATAGGCTGGCCACATCTGGACCTAGCTGGTGCTTATGCTGAAGTTATTTATGATAAGCAAACATTAAGCTTCTTTTTCTTCATATTTATAATGTTAGTCTGCCATCTTCAGACTGCAGTTTCAATTAGCTTGTAAAACTACTAATCTGACTTTACCACCAGGCTCTATATTGTTTTTGCAATTTGTTTTATTTTTACATTGGTGGAATTAAAGGAATTAGTTTTCAGTTACATAAATGTCTGTTTGCTATTTAGTGGAAGATAGATGTTTGTTTTTAAGCAGTCACATTTGTATTCTAGTTTAATATAAGAAAAATTAAGTGTATTAACAGCCTGTATTTTTCTTTGAGATCATGGGCATTTACTGTATATGCTGGGTCTTGCCAACTTCATGTAATTCTGCATTGCCAAAGTGTCTTCAGACTAAATTAAAGGTGATTTTAAAATATGCTTCGTGGCAGTTGTTTAAGTTCAGAAGTATTTCATTTAGGGGAAAATATTATTTATTAAAGTGGCTTAAATAAAGTAAATTAAAATTTCCAGAGAGCTTAATGGTTATTTAGGGAGAACTATTACTTGTTATAATTTAAATAATAAAAATAATGTATTTATGGTGGTAAATGTGTAAGTAAGTAAGCAGAACTGTACTGAGAAAAATACAAGTATGATGGAAAATAGTACATTTACATGATAACTTTCAAATGACTTTTTCCTGAGTACCTATCAGGTTTTTTTTTGCCACTGGCCTACCCACTAACCTCATAACAAACTTAACTGTGATTACTGAGATTTTATGTATTTCTACCTTTCAAATGGGGGCTTTTTTGAAATACTAAAGAAGTCATCGAGTCCTATGCATTTGAATTGTATATTCTAATAAGGAAAAGATTCAGACTTTTCACGATCAGGGTCATATTAACACATCAGTGCCTTCTAAGGTTTCCATAAAACTTCAGCTGAGTAAATAATTTTACAGCTATATATCAGGGCACAGTTTATGTGGTCTATTTGTGTAGTTAAAAAATAAGAAAATATTTGCATGTTTCGGTTTTCAAGAACCAAATGGGTAATCAGCTATAGATTCCATTGGCCTTAAACATATCATACAATTGAATGTATACATCATACAGTACACACACAAGAACTACCTTTGGTAATTGAAACAAATCTGTATTCTCTTTGGAAGTTATTTATGATCTGCATTCTCTTTGGAAGTCATTTACTTAAATTTGATATTGAAATACTATTTTTTTGTGAGTCAATGTATTTTCCTATTTTCAAGCTTGTGTAAAAGTGATGTTTTTTTCAGTGAATCTTGTGCCAATTAACCTTATAATAAAAAGTGGTCTAGTCTGCCAAGTTTGTGTGTTAAATGTAACTTCATTTCCCATCATAATAAAATTTTAAACCAGAGGTCATATTGGTCCTTGAAAGAAATGTTAATTCTACTTAAGTAAACCAAATTTAGGGATGCAAATGGCATGAAGTGCTAGGTTAGGGGCCAGCCAAAACAACATATTCTGGAGAAAGTAATTCAAATATGTTATCAATCATTTATTGAGCACCTATAGTACAGGAACTGTTGTACTAGGCAATTTCAGATGAACAAACTAAGGATGGTAAGGCTCTATGAACAAAGTACCAGATGAAGTTTTAGGGTGTGGATTAAAAACACAGATAAGGGATGTGGCCTCTGACATTGGAGGTCAGAGGGGAAAGCTCACGTAGGTGGGAAGGGCAGCAAATTCTGTGCTGAGGTAGCAGGATAAAACAGAGTTGGGAAGGAAGGGGGAGTGTGTAAAGAACTTGGGAAAGGGGAGATTGGTGAGACTCATAATTTTTGAGGGGGTAGAAGAGGAAGAAGATTAAAAAAGGGTAACAACAACAAAAAAAGGGTAACAATTTTCAGTCCCTTGGTTGACAATGAAGTGTTGGGTAGACGGTTATTACTAAAATTTCTGATATGTGCCTCTGTTCTTTAACATTTTTCTGGAATTATTAAAGTGATTAGGCAAAAAAATAAATACATATAGGTATCAGAAAAAGGAAAAACTATGTATTTGAAGATTATGACTAAAACTTTCTGAAGTTAAAATGAAAAAATTAACTTTGAAGAGTAGTCGGAGAAACACTGAATAAGAGAGGGCAGTGAAGGTGGGAATGGGGAGGAGGACTGGGGATAAACCCAGTTACTTTAAAAATTACAATTATTTAAACATTTGGAACTGGCACATAAATTAATGGGAAAAAAAAAGCAGAGAGACCAGAAGTAAACCAACAGAGAAGTGGCATTTTGAATTAGTGGGGGAAAGGATGCCTTATTCAACATTGGGAATGAAAACAACCACCACCAGATTCCTTAAATTCCAGATTATTTGCAAATTCAAGTGTGGAAAATGGTACTTAAAAATAGAGAAAACTCCATTGACTCCAGTTTCCGGTGCTGTCTTGCATCCAGATCTGAAGCCATGAAGATTTCTGGCATGTTAGGAGGGCTCCTCACGCTCTTTGTTTTAACTCATGGTTTTGAGGATGTGCGTGTAACCTGTACTGAAAACTGGCTCCGAGTCAGAATAAGACGATTGCCTATTTTGGAACACCGGGATCCCGAGCTTTATGAATTATATCTGGGAACCTGCTGTCCTGTCACCACAACAATGCATAGATATTTTGAGTTCCTTTATCCTCTTTCTAGTTGCGGCACCAGGAAATACGATCGCATCTGGGGCTTTCTCATTGAGAGTTCACTCACGTATGTACCACGGTCATCAACTACCCAGGCTTACTACCCAATAGCTTGCTTTATTAAAAGAAATTTACTCATCATTGTGGAAGAAAAGCCAGCCATGTTGTCTTACGATTATTGTACCATGCTCACAGCCAGTGGGAGAGGCAATCTCAACATTATCTCAAGTGGAAAACACTGGGATCAATCTAGGAGTGCCATTCGGGTGCAGGCATGGACTACTTTGGCCGGAGGAGCCCAGACCGCCACGGGTGCTGTGGCACTTCTTTATGAAGTTAATCTCGTCTCTCGCTCCCGGGGTTAGGATTTATGCCTACTTTAGGTCCCTGAAGTTTATGTCCGGTTTGCCTCCTGGGTGCATGAATGTTTTATCCCTTTAATGTGTGAATAAGCCCCTACTAGTAATTCTGAGTAAAACCAGGATGCTACCTCCTCCAGAGCAAAACCAGGATGCTCCCTCTACTCCAGGAACTTGTTCTTTTAGAATTATTCTTGCCCTCCTGTGTCCGTGTTTCTGTCGCACGGGACCTTTTCTTTGTTGTCGTTCATGGCTCTGTTCCTAGCGCTCCTAGCATATAGTTGGGACCCGAATATTAACTGACATCCTGACATCCTAAGGTCCAGTTCCCCCTAGGGGGAAGGAGACTTAAACTTGCAGATAAATGTAGCTTTTAGGAACAAAATGACCTTGGTGATCATCTAAATAATTTAGTCACTATAGGGGTGAAAACTGAAATACTAAAAGCTGAAATGACTCCGTTCTCCCTATTCTTGTGGGTTTCTCAATCATTACCTGTTGTCAGTTGATAATCAGTATAAGATGTGTTAGGTAAGGTGTCAAATGGAAGTAAGTGTGAAATTGCTGTCCCCATTTCTCATCACGGAGGAAGGTGTGTGGAAGCTCCCAAGAAAAGCTGTTTTCAAAGCATGCTGTAAATTTTGGGCATATAATAAATACTTTGTCATTAAAACAAAACAAAACAAAACAAAACAAAAAAACTATGGGTTCGGTAAAGTGATGACATACATCTCACATTGTGCAATGCACCATATGATTCAGGTCAGGATTGTTGTAATCATGTTTGTTTTTTTTTTTTTTTAATGGTTTTTAGGGATATATTTTATCATAGCAGTGTTCTTCATTACTTTCTCTGGTAAAACATAGCCTTGTGATTGTACCCTCAATAGCCATGTCATGTTATTAACCCCAAACCTATCAGAGAGAACTTTGACAACTGTAGCATGGTTATGGAAAAGGCTTGGGAATTTTCATGATGATGGTAATTTATATGTAATTTAACGAACATCTGTTTTTATTCTGTTAGGACTAAATGTCTTCAAGAGAACTCTTCAAATGTGAAGGACAGCCACAAGAATTATTCAGATGGCTCTATTGACTACCTTAAATGAAAATCTGAGATACTGCTGTTATAGAAACTCTAAGCATTTCTTAATTAACTATAAGTGATGCATCAAGAATACTTAGATCAACACAACAGAACAATGAGTTCTGTGATTTATAAATTGATATCTCTCCACACTGTACCCAACCCTTGTGTTCCTTCCTGGTTGAGCCACAGTGAATTAGCTGAGCATTTTTTATTAATAGTTTCCCATTAGTATTACTACGTGACTGTTTCTTTTTTCCTTACAGGAACAATTTTTCCCTTCCTGGATTCTATCATTTTTAATCCTTTGCTCTAAGGGAGAGGTTCGCTCATAAATTCTGAATTGTGGGGCAACTTTGTTAATGCTGGTACTATGGCTGCCTGAGGATTGCACTAAGTTTTAGAAGTCCACTAATGCCTATGGATAGCATCTTTTATCTTTTTAATAGTAGTTTTTAAATGAATCTGCTCTGTAGTTCATGTTTATAAATTCTTTGAAGGAAAAGGGAAATCCCCAGATTTTTAATTTGAAATAAAGGCATTTAAAAAAAATAGGGAAAAAGAGAATTAAAAATAATTTTGGGGTGGGATATTCAGTTCCAAGCAACACACCAAATCCAAAACCATAAAAGAAAAAAGACTGGATATGTTTAAATGCATGCAAATAAAATCTATATGGAAAAATATCATAAGCAAAGTTTAACATATTGATAAATGGAAACGAACTTGTAAATGTATGTTAGCAAACTTTTAAAAAAACAAATCAATTTTATTGATACATATTAATAAAGCACACAATTCATCCAAAGTGTACAATCAATGGTGTTTGGTATAACCACATAGTTGTGCATTCGTCACATCAATCATTATTAGAGCATTTTCATTATTTCAATAATTAAAAAAAGACAAGAAAGTTCTTCACCTCTCAGTCTCTCTGTGTTTCCCTGCTGTACATAGCTGCTATTTCTGGCTATTCTTGCACAATTATTTATTAAGCAGTTTTTTTTTTGTTTGTTTGTTTTACCGGGTTCCTCCATATGGGAGACAGACGCCCAACCATTTGAGCCACATCCATCCCCCAATTAAGCAGTTTTATTGAGATATATTCACATACCATATGCTCTATCCAAAGTGTGTAATCAATGGCTTTTAGTTTAATCACAATGTTGTACATTTACCACTACAAAAAATTTTAGAACAGTTTTATTACTCAAAAAAAAAAAAAAAAAAAAAACCCTCCCAAACTCCTTAGCATTCCTTCTCCAGCCCTACATAATTTCATCTTTATAAATTGATTTATATTTATGTTTTATATAAATGGATTCATACAATTTGTAGTACTTTGTATCTGGTTTGTTTCGCCTAGCATAGTGGTTTTTTTGGTCAGATATTAGCATCTTGTAGTATTAACATACATTTGTTCTGCTTCAAAGAAAAACGGTCTTATATATGCAATTTTAACAACAGTCATATTTCACATGTGGTTTTACTATACTATTTAATTCAATGTTACATTTTTTTAGCTTTCCTTTTAGTAATATACATGATCTTAGACTTTCCCTTTCAACCACTTTCATACCCAGATAATAGTGCTGCTAGTTACAAACATTATGTTGGGCTTTCACCTTTTCTATTCATTTCCAAAGATTAAAACACATCCTTTTTACCAATTCTGCACAAGTTAACCCTCTGCTTTCCATTCTCTACCCTCATTCTAATTTCTGTGTGACCCATATTCTAATTATTAAATCCATGAGTTTACACAATATATTTAGTTCATAATAGTGCTGTCATACTATTTGTCCTTTTGTGTCTGGCTTGCTTCACTCAACACAATGTCCACGTTCATCCATGTTGCCATATGCTTTATGAATTCATTTCTTCTTACAGCTGCATAATATTCCATTTTGTGAATACACCACAGTTTGTTTATCCATTCTTCAGTTGATGAACAACTGGGCTGTTTCCAACTTTTGGCAATGATGAATAATGCTGCTATGAACATAGGTGTACAGATAGATGTCTGTTAGAGTCACTGCTCAGTTCTTCTGGGTATTTATCCAGCAGTGGTATTGCTGGGTCACGTGGCAAGTCTATATTCAACTTCTTTAGGAACTGCCAAAAAGTCCTCCACAGTGGCTGTACCATTCCCACCAATAGCGAAGTGTTCCTTTCCACATCCTTTCCAACACTTGTAGTTCTCTGTCTTTTTAATAGTTGCCATTTTGATACGTGTGAAATGATATCTCATTGTAGTTTTGATTTGTATTTCCCTAATTGATAGTGATGTTGAACATTTTTTTATGTGTTTTTTCACCATTTGTATTTCTTCTTTGGACAAATGACTATTCAAGTCTTTTGCCCTTTTTTTCCCCTTAAAGATTTATTTATTTATTTATTTACTTACTTACTTACTTACTTTATCCATTTTTACCCCCCCCCCCATTTTTGCTGTTTTTGTGTCCATTCGCTGGGCAATTCTCTGTGTCTGTTTCCTGCCCTCTCTTCTCATCCTTCTCCTGTCTTCACCAGGATTTGATCCTCAGAAACTCCAATGTGGGAGAGAGGCATCCTACTGCCTGCGCCACCTTAGTTGCTGGTTTTTTGGCATGTCTCGTCTTGGCTCTCCCTTGTGTCACTCTCCTGTTACGTCATCATCTTGCTGCATAGCTCGGCAGGGCCTGGCGGTGCACCCACACATGGGGCCTGGCGACCTGCGTGCCTTCTATATTTTTCTTTTTTTTATTTTTATGGGAAGTCCTGGGGATTGAACCCAGGTCCCTCCATATGAGAAATGGACGCCCAACCATATGAGCCACATCCGCCCCCCTGCTACATCTCTTTAGGTTGACCAAAGATACCTAGAATTACAGTCATTTCCCATACAGGATGGTCATATAATAAATCAGGCTTGGTTTATCACCATCATTTTAAAAACCAGACCTAGGGAGAAAAACTAGGTCTGGGGACACATGCATGGTTTCTAACATAGTGAATGTTTAGCCTACCCTGATTATCACAAAATCAGGACAGCAAGAATATTCACATTTTTGCCCATTTTTTAATCAGGTCATTTGTCTTTGTATTGTTGAATTGTAGCATCTCTTTATATATCATGGGTAGTAAATCATATCGGACATGTGATTTCCAAATATTTTCTCCCATTGAGTCAGCTGCCTTTTCACATTTTTGACAAAGTCCTGTGAGGTGCAAAAGTGTTTAATTTTGAAGAGGTCCCATTTATCTATTTTTTCTTTTGTTGTACATGCTTTAAGGTAAGGTCCAAGAAACTACCACCTACCACAAGGTCCTTAAAATGTTTCCCTACATTTTCTTTGAGTAGTTTTATGGTCCTGGGTTTTATATTTAGGTCTTTGATCCACTTTGCGTTGATTCTTGTACAGGGAGTGAGATAGGGGTCTTCTTTCATTCTTTTAGTTATGGATATCCAGTTCTTCTAGCACCATTTGTTGAAGATACTGTTTAGTCCCAATAACATTGACTTAGTAGGATTGTCAAAAAACCAGTTGCCCATAGAGGTGAGGGTTTATTTCTGGGCTCTTAATTCTATTCCATTTGTATTAGTTAACCAAAGGGGTGCTGATGCAAAATACCAGAAATTGCTTAGTTTTTATAAAGGGTATTTATTTGGGGTAGAAGTCCACAGTTACCAGACCATAAAGCATAAGTTTCTTCCCTCACTAAAGTCCATTGCCATGTGTTGGAACAAGATAGCTGCCAATGTTTGCCAGGGTTCAGGCTTCTTGTGTTCCTCTCTTCCTGGGGCTGTTTCTCTCTGGGCTCAGCTCCTAGTTCCTCCACAAGGCCAGCTGTAGACTATCAGGCGAATGGCTTGTCTCTATCCCAGGGCCTTCTCTCCTTCCTCACAACCAAGCTCTTCCATCTGCTTGCCTTCCCAGGCTCCAGCATCAAAACTCCAATATCAAAACTACTACAATTCTGTCCTTTGCCATGCTTTTTATCTTTGATTCCCCACCCACCAAGGGGTGGGGCTCAACACCCTACTTTTTTTTTTTAAGATTTTATTTATTTATTCATTTATCCCCCCCTTGCTGCTTGTGCTCGCTGGGTCAGCCAACCACGCCGCGCGGGCGGGCCTGCCTCCACCAGGAGGCCCCGGGAACCGAACCTGGGGCCTCCCATATGGTAAACGGGAGCCCTACTGATTGAGCCACAGCCGCTTCCCTCAACACCCTACTAATGTGGCCCAATCAAAGACCCAATTATAACTTAATCATGCCCAGATGAACAGGTCAGTTTACAAGCATAATCCAATATCTATTTCTGGAATTCATAACTTCATCAAACTGCCAAACTGCTACACCACTCATCAATGTGTCTCTCTTTATGCCAAAACCTTGCTGTTTTGACCACTGTAGCTTTCTAATATGTTTCAAGTCCAGGCAGTGAAGTTCCTCCCATGTCGTTCTTCTTTTTTAGAATGATTTTGGCTATTTGGGTGCACTTTCCCTTTCAAATGAATTTGGTAATTGCCTTTTCCATTTCTAAAAATAAGCTGTTGGAATTTTGATTAATATTGCATTGAATCTATAAATCAATTTGGGTAGGATTAAAATCTTCATGATATTTAGTCTTCCCATCCATGAACACAGAATGTCTTTACATTTGTTTAGGTCTTCATTGATTTCTTCTAGCATTGTTTTGCAGTTTTCTGTATATAGGTCCTGTACTTCTTTGGTTAAATTAATTCTTAGGTATTTGAGTCTTTCTGTTGCTATTGTCAATGGAATTTTCCCCCTGATTTCCTCCTCAGATTTTTCAGTACTAGTGTACAGAAACATTACTGAATTTTGCCTGTTGATCTTGTACCCTGCCCCTTAGCTGAACTCATTTATTAGGTCAAATAGCTTTGTCATAGAGATTTCAGAATTTTCTAAATATAGGATCATGTCATCCATGAATAGTGAGAATTTTACTTCCCCTTTTCCTATTTGAATGCCTTTTATTTTATTTTATTTTATTTTCTTGTCTAATTGTTCTAGCTAGAACTTCTAGCACAATACTGAATAACAATGGTGACAGTGGGCATCCTTATTTTGTTCCTGATCTTGGAGGGAAAGCTTTCATTCTCTCTGTGTTGATCATGATTTGGCTGTGGGTTTTTCATATATGCCCTTTTTCATATTGAGGAATTTTCTTTCTATTCCTATCTTTCAATGTGTTTTTTTTTTAATCAAGAAAGGATGCTGGATTTTGTCAAATTCCTTTTCTGCATTGGTCTAGATGATCATATGGTTTTTTCCCCTTCAATTTGTTAATGTGGTGTATTACATTAATTGATTTTCTAATGTTGAACCACCCTTGCATACCAGGAATGATTCCCACCTAGTTGTGGTGTATAAGACTTTTGATATGCTGTTGAATTCTATTTGTAAGAATTTTCTTGAGAATTTTTGCATCTCTGTTCACTAGAGAGATAGGTCTGTAATTTTCTTTTCTTGCAGTGTCTTTATATGGCTTTGGTATTAGGGTGATGTTGGCTTCATAAAACTTGTTGAGTGATTCTCCCTCCTCTTCAATTTTTTGGAAGAGTTTAGACAGGATTGGTGTTAATTCTTCTTGAAATGTTTGGTAGAATTCACCTGTGAAGCCATCTGGTCCTGGAATTTTCTTTGTTGGGAGATTTTTGAAGACAGATTCAATCTCTGTAAATGTGACTGGTTTGTTAAGTTCTTGTATTTCTTGTAGTGTCAGTGTAGGTTGTTTGAGCATTTTTAGGAATTTGTCCATTCCATTTCATTTAGTGTATTAGTCAGCCAAATGGGTGCTGATGTAATGTAACAGAAATCTGTTGGCTTTTATAAAGGGTATTTATTTGGGGTAAAAGCTTACAGTTGCAAGGCCTAAAGAGTCCAACTCAAGGTTACTTCCTTACCAAACTCTGTTGCCACATGGTGAAGCAAGATGGTGGGTGATGTCTGCAAGGATTTAGCCTTCCTCTTCCCTCTTAAGGCTTTGTGGGTACAAGCTTCTTCATATCTCAACTGTAGGCTGGCATAGGGCTTGTCTCTCTTCCCAGGTCTCATTTCTCTCCAGGCTCAGCTGCTTTGTTCTCTTTACAAAGACAGTTGTAGACCATCAGGTGAATTGCTCATCTCTCCTCCTGGAGCCTCTGCCTTGTCTATGGAGCTGTCTCTCTTCCTCTGTGTATCTTCTCTGTGTGTCTACTCCTGTGTAAGAGTCTGTTTTATCAGCCCACCAAGGGGGCGGGCACTCAACCCTTCATGTCCTAATGATGTGGTGGAATCAAAGCCCTAATCTTGATTTAATCATGTAAACATCAAGCCTTTGAATTTAAATCAGTAAAAGGATATCATACCCAGAGTAACAGACCAGTTTACAAGCATTATCAATATTTCTTTTTATTTTTATTTTTATTTTTTTTTACCAGGAGGTACCGGGGATCGAACCCTGGTCTCTCCATATGGTAGACGGACGCCGAACCTCTTGAGCCACATCCGTTTCCCCCAATATTTCTTTTTAGAATTCATAAATAATATCAAACTGCCATATCTAGATTGTCTAATGTGTTAGCATACAATTTCTTATAATATAGTCTCACAATCTTTTTTATTTCCCTGGGGTCAGTCGTAAATTCCATGCTTTCATTATGATTTTATTTATTTGCATCTTCTCTCTTTTTCTCTTTGTTGGTCTAGCTAGGGGTTTGTCAATTTTATTGATCTTCTCAAAGAACCAGATTTTGGTTTTATTGATTCTATTGTTTATTTTTGTTTTTTGTTTTTTTAAATTTCATTTACTTCTGCCCTAATCTTTATTATTTCTTTTCTTCTGATTGCTTTAGGAATGGTTTGCTATTCCTTTTCTATTTTTTCCCCATTGTTCAGTTAGATCTCTGATTTTAGCTCTTTCGTCTTTTTCAATATATGCATTTAGTGTTATACATTTCCCTCTCAATACTGCCTTCGCTGTATCCCATAAGTTTTGATAAGTTGTGTTCTTGTTTTCATTTTTCTCAATATATTTACTGATTTCACTTGCAATATCTTTTTTGACTCACTGATTATTTAGGAGTGTGTTGTTCAGCCTCCACACATTTGTGAATTTACTTCTTTCCTGTCTTTTAATGATTTTGGTTTCATTCTGTTATGATCTAAGAAGGTGCTTTGTATAATTTCAATCTTTTAATATTTATTGAGAGAGCTGCATTGTGACCTAATATGTGGTCTATCCTGGAGAAAGATCAATGGGCATTTGAGAAGAAGGTATAATCTACTGAGTTTGGGAGCAATGTTCTATATATGTCCATGAGGTCTAACTCATTTATCATATTGTTCAAGTTCTCTGTTTCCTTGTTAATATTCTGTCTAGTTATTCTATCTAATGGTGTGAGTGGTGTGTTGAAGTCTCCTACTCTTATTGTAGAGCTGTCTATTTCTCCCTTAAGTTTTTTTTTTTTTTTTTTTTTTTTAAAGATTTTATTTATTTATTCATTTATCCCTCCCTTGCTGCTTGTGCTCGCTGGGTCAGCCAACCACGCCGTGCGGGCGGGCCTGCCTTCACCAGGGGGCCCCGGGAACCGAACCCGGGGCCCTCCATATGGTAAACGGGAGCCCCACTGATTGAGCCACAGCCGCTTCCCTCTCCCTTAAGTTTTGCCAGAGTTTGCCTCCTTTATTTTGGGGCACCCTGGTTAGGTGCATAGATATTTATGACTGTTATTTCTTCCTGTTGGATTGTCCCTTTTATTAATATATAATGTCCTTTTGTATCTCTTATAACTTTTTTGCATTTAAAGTCTGTTTTGTCCAATAGTTTATAGTTATCCCTGCTCATTTTTGTTTACTATTTGCGTGGGGTATCTTTTTCTAAACTTTCACTTTCAGCCAGGTTGTATCTCTGGGTCTAAGGTGAGTCTCTTGGAGGCAGCATATGGATGGCTCATTAAAAAAAAAGTTGATTCTGTCAGCTTATATCTTTTTTTTTTATTTTTTATTTTTTATTTTTTTTATTATGGGTAAAAATCAAAATTCTCACAATACATACAAACATTTGTAAAATGATATATAAATATATATGCATATATGTGTATTTGCTTACAAAAATGTTATTTATATATATATATATACATATATTTTAAGAGGTGCTTAGATTACCTAAAATATTATACGGAACCCACTGGGATTCCCATGTTGCCCACCTCCCACACCTCCCACCACATCCAACACAAACATCTCCCATAGTGTGGCCCACCAACCTCAATGAACTTACACATCCTG
>JAKSZT010054395.1:3158977-3318207 GCA_026826555.1 Tolypeutes matacus
AACATGCAACCACACTCTATCCCTTTACCATAGATTATGTCCATATGGGAGATGGCTCAAAGCCTGCTCTTCTCTTACTCTCCTTTGTTAACCTATCTTTCAGAGCTTATATCTTTTGATTGAAATCTATTCACATTCAATGATTTACTGTAAATGCATTATTTACCCCCACCATTTTATTCTTTGGTTTTCATATGAAATATCTTATTTTCATCTGTCTTTTTACTCTTTTGGTTACCCTTTCTGCTATTCTTTCTTCTATATTGCTCCAAGCCTCTTTCTCCTTTTTCTTTCTGGCTGTAAGGTTTCCTTTAATATTTCCTGCAAAGTTGGATTCTTTTTTATTAACTCTCTTAGTTTCTGTTTGTTTGTGAATGTTTTAAACTCACCTTCATATTTGAAGGACAAATTTGCTGGATAAAGAATTCTTGGCTGGCAGTTTTTCTCTTTCCATATCCTAATTGTATCATACCACTGTCTTCTCATGCCCATGGTTTCTGATGAGAAAGCCACAAGAAGTTGTACTGGGCGTCCTTTATATGTGATGGTTTTGTTCTCCTTTGCTTCTCTCAGAATTTTCACTATATCTTTGATGTTTGACATTCTGAGTAGTATGTGTCTTGGAGTAGATCTCTTTGCATTTATTCTGATTGGGGTACCCTGCACTTCTTGGGCATGTAAGTTCATTTCTTTTGTGAGAACTGGGGAATTTTTTCCTCAAATATTATTATTTCCTCAAATATTCTATCTGTCCCTTTTCTCTTTTCTTCTCCCTTCATCTGACATGTATATTGTTGCATTTTGTGTTATCATTCAACTCCCTGAGCCCCTGATCTATTTTTTCCATTCTTTTCTCTCTTCAATTTCAGCTGTTCGGTCTTTGGTATCACTTATTCTTTTTCCTATCATTTTGAGCCTGCTGTTGTATGACTCTAAAGTGTTTTTGATCTCACCTATTATGTCTTTCATTTCCATGAGCTCTGTTACTTTTTTTAATTCAGGTTTTCAAATTCTTTTTGTGCTCACTCAGTGTATTCTTGATGTCCTTTATCTCTTTATTGTCTTTCAATTCATTAATTTGATTTTGGAAATTTGTGTGCATCTTGTTGATTAGCTGTCTCAAATCCCGTGTCTCTTCTGGGGCTTTGATATATCCCTTTTCTTGGTCCATTTCTTCCATTTTCTTAGTATGTTTTGTAATTTCTTGCTGACGTCAAGGCATCTGATTAGTGTGACTGTACTCTAATGCTTGATTTCTCTCTCTTTCGTAGGGTTTTAGTGGCGGGAGGCTGTGTGTTACCACTGTTCTTTGATTCTTGGTTCAACCTGTTCTGTGTCTTTAGGATTGTCCCAGTTAGTTGTTCAAATCTGGGTACTGGACCCAGTAATGGGCTGCAGACCCGCTTCCTAGGGTCTTGGGGAGGGTGGCTATAAAGGTTGCAAAAAGCCTTTCTTATTTATTTTTAATTTCCTCATGTGCAACTTCTTTCATCTACCAGCATATGGCGCTCTTTGGCCCTCTCAGTTCAATGCCAGGTAAGAGTGTGTTTGCTGCAACATGGACAGGATCAACGTGCCAGAGGTTCCTGCCTGGAGGCTAAGAGCCTAGAATTTCAAACTTTCTCAGAGGCAGTTTTCCAACAGTTGCTGGCAGCCCCCTCCGTTTTCCCAGGTAGGAAGTAATTCCACTCCCCTCTGCATCCTCAACTCCCCTCTGCATCCTCAATCTTGGTCAGTAGCGAGGAGGATTGAGAGGGTGGGATCTCTTTGGTCCCTTGCCTGCTCCCAAGGAAAACAATGGCATGGCCCCAGGCTGGGACACAGCCGACCAAATTTGTGGGTAAAAAGCTTAGTCAGCTTTAGGTTGTGCCCCTCTATCTCCCCTTTCCTGGGGGAGGTGGATCCTTGGGGCCCCCTTTGTTTGTAGCCGCCCACCCTGAAGCTTGAGTATTCAAAAGTGTCTGTAGGTTGGGAATGGATGCTGGCAGCTGTGGCTTTTAACTCACAGTTTAGTCATTGTGATTCTTTTCCTTTGCCCCTCTCTCTTCTGGGTGGTGTCTAGCCTTCCCTTGGTGTCCTAAACCCTAGAAGATTTTTTTCCCCAGCTATTACTGCCTGTTCTCCAGCTGTTTTTCTGGGAGAGAAGAGTCCTGTGTCTTTCTAGTCCTCCATGTTCCTAGAAGTCCAGCTAACTTTCTTAATATTTACAGATCTTTTAAGTATAAAAAATAAAGGACATACACAAGCAATTCACAGAAAAAAATAGATTTTAAACATTTGGGAGGAGTCTTCACAATTAATGTCAGTTAAATTAATAATGAAAAACATTTTCGCCTCAGCCTGGCAAAGATCACATTTGACAAGGGTGTGGTCAATCATCTCACTGGTTGTTGTGAGAATGTAAATTGGTAAAAATCTTCGGAAGGCAATTTAGTATGATCTCCTAAATTTTAAAACTACATATCCTCTGACTTAGCAGTTTTATATGCATAAACTCTCTTCTAAAAAACATATGTATCAGGAAGGATGCTTAGTATGCCAAAAGCTCGGAAACAATGTCCATCATTAGGGGACCAATTAAAACACGGTAGTACCTTCATACAATGGAATATATATGACTATGAAGAAGAATGTAAATATTCATTCATATTAAAATATTTATTGAATGCCCACGATGTGTCAGGCACTGTTCCAGATACTGGAAGTTGAGCTGTATACAAAACAAGACAAAATTAATTTCCTACTCTCTTGGAGCTCACACTTTTCAGTAAGGGGAGACAGATTAACAGGAAGATGCAGAAGAGGTTGAATAGGATGTTTAATTAATGTTACAAAAAAGAGAGGAGAGACAGGCACAAACAAATATACATATTTATCCATGCACAGAAAATCTCTGGTAGGTAGTATGAGAACTGACTGCCTTTGGGGATCAGACGTCTGGGGAGGGAACCTTACTTTCCTGTGAAAATGTTTTACCACATATGTATATTACTTCAAAAGGTGTATGGGGGTGGGGGTGCGGGCAGAAGCGAAGGCGGCGAAGACCACTCTATGTCTTTAAAAAATTGCTTGCAAAGTCCTCCGAGCCTCAACGACTCAACAACTCTGGTTGCACTGTTCTAAGCAGCGTCGGGCAGCAGGTTTTCTCTGTTCACACGGTGCAAATCCACTGAGCACGACAATCAGGGGCGGAGCTAGGGCAGGCGCGAAATGACTTCCTCACAGGCAACCCAAGGTGTGGAGAGCCCTCCAAAGCAAAGCTATAAAAGAAATGCACAAATGCTGACGAACAGGATATGGTGGAAATGCAAAATAAGTCCTGTGACGCCGAATTCAAGAGGTAGCGCAGAGCTGGTTACGCTTTCCCAGGGGAAGGGCAGCCAAGCTCTGTCGCCGTTCTGCGCCTGCGCCAAACGGCAGCATTTTGTCCGCTCTGCCGCCAGAAGGCGCAGTCACGTTCCGACGGCGTCGCTTGGTCTCGCAATAACTGAGGACGCTTGCCTTTGTCGGGGTCATAGACTAGAAAGAAAATCACTTCCTGTGACGGGGTTACGTCACTTCCCCCCTCATTCGGCATTTGGGTGTGGGTACGCACGCGGGTTCAATATGCGTATCGAAAAGTGTTATTTCTGTTCGGGGCCGATCTATCCCGGCCATGGCATGATGTTCGTCCGCAACGATTGTAAGGTGAGGCCTCAGCGGGTTCTGGGCCGCACGCCCTCGCTCCGGGTTCCCCCACGCCCGCGGGGTTCGGCCCGGGCTCTTCGCACTGCTCCCGGGAGTGGGTGGTTTTCGGGGAACTACGGCCTCTCTTTTCTGCTGTTTTTTCTTTCGCGCGTCCAGAAGGGAGCTGGTCACCGGGCCACCCTTGGGCGACGTTGGCTGCGATGAGGTTCGGGAACGGTCCCAGCGACGCCAGTGGGTACTAGGGGTCTGTTAGGGCTGCTCTGCCACACTTGTACATGGGCCATATTCTTCAATTCATTAAAGTTCGTTGAACGGGTACCCAGTTAAGTTTCATCCTTAAGTACGTGCCCATGGAGAAGAGAAAGACGCAGGACCGTCCACAGTGTGCAGAGGTTGACGGAAAGGTCTGTGTGTGGTGAAGTAGTAGAGTTAGGTATAATTGTTAGGGGGCACATAGATGAAGACGTATTAAGTTACTGGAAATGGAATGAAGAGGGTCATATGAAAAGACTCAGGAAGGAGGTGACATTTGCCCGGGATCTTGAGATTGAGTCTTAAAGTGTGGAGAAGGCATTTTAGGTGGAAAGAAAGTGAACTGTTTGAGCAAAGTAACGGAAGGGAGAATGTGCATCTCTTTGTCCAAGATATATATATGACATGGTTGTAGATGATAGTAAAGGCGTGGGGTAGTGCTGTAAATACAGATATAATAAGGCTATAAATATATAGACATAGCCCTGGTAGTGAAAGATTTTGTGCAGGGGCAACCAGATATAATATCTAAATTTGCCCTCTCTTCAGAATGAATCCCATTCCTTTTTCTTTCACAAATTGTTTCTTACAGTTTGACCTCTCTTATATTTTTCTTGTTCACTAGGTTCTTGTTAAAAATCCAGATTCCTGATTTCCACTAAGATACATTGAATTGGAATCATTGGAGGTGGGGTGGGGAAGAGGATCTGGGAATCTAAATATTTAAGAAGGTGATTAAAAATATTTTTAATAAATTCTTTTATTACAACAGTTGTATGTTTACTGAAAAATCATGGAAAAGGCAAAGAGTTGCCATATAACTTCCCCCAATATTCCCTCCTAATTTTATATGTTATAATTGATGAAAGAATATTATTGTAATTATATTAACTATACTCCATAGTTTACATTAGGGTTCATTCTTTTTGTTTTACAGCTCTACAGTTTTATTTTCTTTAAATTTTTATTCTGGTACCATGTATACAATCTAAAACTTCCCATTTTAACTACTTTCAATTATACAATTCAGAGGTGTTAATTGCATTCACAGTGGTGTAGTACGATCACCACCATCCATTAACGAAACGTTTTTATTACTCCAAACAGGAAACTCTGTACTAATTAACTAATTAAGCATTAACTCCCCATTTCCCTCCACCTGCTGCCCCTACCCCTGGTAACCTGTATTCCAATTTCTGTCTATGAATTTGCATATTTTAGTTATTTCATTTAAGTAAAGCATACAATACTTGTCCTTTTGTGTCGGGCATATTTCACTTGACATGATGTCTTCAAGGTTCATCCATGTTGTCGCATGTATTAGAACTTCATTCTTTCTATGGCTGAAAATATTTTCTTTGGGTATATGTACCATATTTTTGTTTATCTGTTTATCCATTGATGGACCCTGGTGTTGCTTCCATCTTTTGGCTCTTGTGAATAATGCTGCTTTGAATATTGGTATACAGATATCTATCTGAGTCTCTGCTTTCAGTTCTTTTGGGATATATAACTAGAAGTGAGATTGCCAGATCTTATGGTAATTCTTTGTTCAGTTTTCTGTGGAATCACCAAACTGTTTGCTACAGCGGCTGTGCCAGTTTACATTCCCAGCAACAATGAAGGTTCCTATTTGTCCAGATCCTTGCCAACATTTTTCTTTTCAGTAGTAGCCATTCTAATGTGTGTGAAATGGTATCTTGTGGTTTTGATTTGCATTTCCCTAATAGCTGATGTTAACCATCTTAAAATTAAAAAAAAAATTCTGTTACCCTATATACAATCTAACATTTTCCTCTTTAATCATTTTCAGATATATATTTCAATGCTGTTAATTTCATACACAATGTTGTGCTACCATCACCACCATCCATTACCAAAACATTTCCATCATTCCAAATAGGAACCCTGTGCATTTTACACCTTAACTTCCTATTGCCTATCCCCACCCTGCCATCTGGCAACCTATATTCTAGATTCTGACTCTATGACTTTGCCTATTCTAATTGTTTGAAATCAGTGAGATCATACAATATTTGTCCCTATGTGTCTGGCTTACTTCACTCTACATAATATCTTCAGGCCTAATTTGTGTTATTGCATGTATTAGAACTTCATTTCTTTTTTTTTTTTTTTTTACCGGGAGGTACCGGGGATCGAACCCCGGTCTCTCCATATGGTAGACGGATGCCGAACCTCTTGAGCCACATCCGTTTCCTTCATTTCTTTTTAAAAATATCTGTATTAAAAATTTTTTAAAGATGCTTTAGATTACATAAATGTTACATAAAAAATATAGGGATTCCCATAGACCCCACCCACCCTCTCCCCCTCCCACACTTTTCCACATTAACAACATTTTTTCATTTGTGTGGTATATTCATTACAATTGATCAACATATATTGAAGCATAGCTACTAACCATAGTAGAACTTCATTTTTTTAAATGTCCAAATAATATTCTATTGTGTGTATATACCACATTTTGTTTATTCATTCATTAATGCACACTTGGGGGTGCTTCCATCTTTTGACAATTGTGAATAATGCCACTGTGAACATTGGTGAGCAGATTCTTTTGGAGTCCCTACTTTGAATTCTTTTGGTTATATACCTAGAAATGGGATTGCCAGGTCATATGATAATTCTGTGCTTCCTGGGGAACTGCCAAACTGTCTTCCACAGTGGCTGGACCATTTTATATTGCCACTAGCAATGAATGAGTGTTCTTGTTTCTCCACATCTTCTCCAACACTTGTAACTTTCCGCTTTTAAAAAAATAGTGGCCATTCTAGTGGGTATGAAATGGTATCTCATTGTGGTTTTGATTTGCATTTTCCCTAATGGCTGACGATGTTGAGCATCTATTTTATGTGCTCTGACCATTTGTATAACTTTGGAGAAATGTGTATTCAAATCTTTTGCCCATTTTTAAATTGGGTTGTTTGTCTTTTTGTTGTTGAATTGAAGAATTTGTCTTATATAGTTTGGATATTAAACCTTTATCAGATATTTGCTTTCCTAATATTTTCTCTTACTGTGTGGGTTATTGGTTTTCTTTCATGATAAAGCCCTTTGATGTGTAAAAGTTCTTAATTTTGGTGAGGACCTGTTTATTTTTTCCTTTTTTGCTTGTTCTTTGGTTGTAAAGTCTGGGTGTAAGTGAACTGTTTGAGCAAAGGCACGGAAAGGAGAAAGAGCATAGTCATTATCTAATATAAGGTCCTGAAGATGCTTCCCTACATTTTCTTCTAGGAGTTTTATAGTTCTGGCTCTTATATTTAGTTCTTTGATCCATTTTGAATTGATTTTTGTTTATGGTGTGAGGTAAAGGTCCACCTTCATTCTTTTCCCAGCACTATTTGTTGAAGAGACTATTTTTTCCCAGTTGAATGTACTTGATACCCTTGTCAAAAATCAATTAGCTGTAAATGTCGTTGATTTTTGAGCTCTCACTTCCATTCCATTGGAGTATATATCTGTCCTTGTACCAGTACCATCTGGTTGTTTTTTTTTTTTTTTTTTTTAAACCCAATTCTGGGTAATCTGCTGGGTCTGTGACTCTTTGAGTTTTGCTATCATTGCTAGAGAAAGTGCAGGAGCTAGGGAAGTCTGGGGTCCTGGGAGCTGCTATGGGAGATTTCATTTGGATGGGGAGGAGGGATAATATTCATCTTAATAGAAACTGATTGAGAAATAAGAGGCACTTTTATGATGCTGGAATCTTCCTCATTGTTTCATTCAATTATTCAAAAGTTGTTTACTGAACATCTACTTACTGTCAGGTTCCAAGGATTCAAAAGTAACCAAGATATGGTCCCTGTCCTCAAGGAGTTCTCAGTCTGGAAGGGGGGACTGATCCCTAAACTGTGCATTACAATATGATGTAGTATGTTCTCATTCTCTGGTAGAGAGAAGCTTGGAGGGATGTGGAATCAGAGAGAGCACCTAACCTAGCGTGGGGAATGTGGGCGGGTGGGTGTGGAAAACATCCTAGAAGATGATGGGCCAGGAGAGTAGGGTAAGAAGGAATAGTGTGTGCAAAGGCCGAGCACCAAGACATTCAGATAACTGCAGAGGATGCAATAAGTTGAATTAGACTGTGGGGGTGGGCAGTGTAGGTGAGACTGGGAAGGAAGGCAGAGAGTAGCATGCTGTTTTGATTGCTGTGGCTGTGTAATAGTTTTTTTTTTTAACTTTATTTTGTACATTTAATAATTGAAAATATAAGCAATTAAAAACTAAAAAGAAAATAGTTGAATAAAAACATTCATTTCCCAATTAAATGTACTGGATACATAAAAATTTTTAATCATGCAATATGTTACACAATATATTTAGTTCATAGTAACGCAAATCATACAGTTTTTGTCCTTTTGTGTCTGGCTTGCTTCACTCAACATAATGTCTTCCAGGTTCATCCATGTTGTCATATACTTTACGACTTCATTTTTTCTCACAGCTGCATAATATTCCATCGTGTGAATAGACCACAGTTTGTTTATCCATTCATCTGTTGATAGACACCTGGGTTGTTTCCAACTTTTGGCAATGGCGAATAATGTCACTATGAAGATCGGTGTGCAGATGTCTGTTCGTGTCACTACTCTCAGTTCTTCTGGGTATATACTCAGTAGTGGTATTGCAGGGTCACGTGGCAAGTCTATATTCAGCTTCTTTAGGAACAGCCAAAAAGTCCTCCACAGTGGCTATACCATTCTACATTCCCACCAATAATGAAAAAATGTTCCTATCTCTCTACATCCCCTCCAACACTTGTAGTTCTTTGTCTTTTTAATAGTCACCATTCTGTTGACTGTATAGATGAGGGTTTATTTCTGTGTTCTCAATTCTATTCCACTGATCAATGTGTCTGTCTTTATGCCAGTACCATGCTGTTTTGACCACTGTAGCTTTGTAATATGTTTCCAGGTCCGGCAGTGAAGTTCTTCCTATGCTGCTCTTGTTTTTTAGAATGCTTTTCGCTATTAGGGTTCACTTACCCCTCCAAATGAATTTGGTAATTGCCTTCTCTAACTCTGTAAGATAAGCTGTTGGGTTTTTCATTGGTATTGCATTGAATCTACAAATCAGTTTGGGTAAGATTGACATCTTGACGATATTTATTCTTCCCATCCATGAACACAGAATATCTTTCCATTTGTTTAGGTCTTTTAACATTTCTTTTAGCATTGTTTTGTAGTTTTCTGCATATAGGTCTTGTACTTCTTTAGTTAAATTAATTCCTAGGCATTTGAGTCTTTTTGTTGCTGTTGAAAGTGGAATTTCCCCCCTGATTTCCTTCTCAGATTGTTCAGTACTAGTGAACAAAAACATTACTGATTTTTGCGTGTTGATCTTGTATCCTGCCACTTTGCTGAACTCATTTATTAACTCAAGTAGCTTTGTCATGGATATTTCAGGATTTTCTAAGTACAGGATCATGTCATCCACAAACAGTGAGAGTTTTACTTCCTCTTTTCCTATTTGGATGCCTTCATTTTTTTTTCTTGTCTAATTGCCCTAGCTAGAACTTCTAGTACAATATTAAATAACAGTGGTGACCGTGGGCATCCTTGTCTTGTTCCCGCTGTGAGAGGGAAAACTTTCAACCTTTCCCCATTGAGTATGATGTTGGCAGTGAGTTTTTCGTATATGCCTTTTATCATATTGAGGAATTTTCCTTCTATTCCTGTTTTTGAAGGGTTTTTATCAAAAAAGGATGCTGGATTTTGTCAGATGCCTTTTCTGTGTCAATTGAGAGTATCATGTGTTTTTTTCCTTCAATTTGTTAATGTGGTGTTTACATTGATTGATTTTCTTATGTTGAACCAGCCTTGCATACCAGGAATAAATTCCACTTGGTTGTGATGTATAAGTTTTTTGATATGCTGTTGGATTCTATTTGCAAGTATTTTGTTGAGAATTTTTGCATCTATGTTCATTAGAGAGATTGGTCTGTATTTTTCTTTTCTTGTAGTATCTTTATCTGACTTTGGTATTAGGGTGAGGTTGGCTTCATAAAATGTGTTCGGTGATTTTTCCCTCTTCAATTTTTTGGAAGAGTTTAAACAGGATTGGTATTAATTCTTTTCGAATTGCTTGGTAGAATTCACCTGTGAAGCCATCTGGTCCTGGACTTTCTTTGCTGGGAGATTTTTGATGATGGATTCAATCTCCCTAAATGTGATTGGTTTGTTAAGTTCTTGTATTTCTTGTAGTGTAGGTTGTTTGTGCATTTCTAGGATTGTCCATTTCATCTAGTTTGTCCAGTTTGTTGGCATATAGTTTCTCATAATATCCTCTTATGATCCTTTTTATTTCTGTGGGGTCATTTGTAACTTCCCCCTTTTCATTTCTGATTGTATTTATTTATATCTTCTCTCTTTTTTTCTTTGTTAGTCTAGCTAAGTGTTTGTCAATTTTATTGATCTTCTCAAAAAACCAGCTTTTGGTTTTGTTGATTTTCTCTATTTTTTTTGTTGTTCTCAATTTCATTTATTTCTGCTCTAATCTTTATTATTTCTTTCCTTCTGCTTGCTTTGGGATTGATTTGCTGTTCTTTTTCTAGTTTCTCTAGTTGTTCAGTTAAATCTTTGAGTTTAGCTCTTCTTTTTTAATATAGAAATTTAGGGCTATACATTTCCCTCTCAAGACTGCTTTTGCTGTATCTCATAAGTTTTTGCTTGTTTGTTTTGTTTTGTTTTGTTCTTTATCGTATCTCATAAGTTTTGATACGTTGTGTTCTCGTTTTCATTTGTCTCAATATATTTACTGATTTCACTTGCAATTTCTTCTTTGACCCACTACTCAGTGGAATCAAAGAATGTGTTGTGCAGCCTCCACATATTTGCAAATTTACTTTTTCCCTGTCTATTATTGATTTCCAGTTTCATTCCATTATGATCTGAGAGGTTGCTTTGTATAATTTCAGTCTTTTTATATTTATTTAGAGCTGTGTTGTGCCCTAACATGTGGTCTATCCTGGAGAAAGATCCATGGGCACAGGAGAAGAATGTATAGCCTGCTGAGTTTGGATGCAGTGTTCTGTATATGTCATTTAGATCTAACTCGTTTATCATATTGTTCAAGTTTTCTGTTTCCTTGTTGATGTTCTGTCTAGTTCTATCTAATGATGCGAGTTGTGTGTTGAAGTCTCCAGCGATTATTGTAGAGCTTTCTATTTCTCCCTTCAGTTTTCCCAGAGTTTGTCTCATATATTTTGGGGCACCCTGGTTAGGTTATATCTTCCTGGTGGATTGTCCTTTTTATTACTATATAATGTCCTTCTGTATCTCATAACTTTTTTGCATTTAAAGTCTTTTTTGTCTGATATTAGTATAGCTATCCCTGCTCTTTTCTGGTTACTATTTGTGTGGAGTATCTTTTTCCAACCTTTCACTGGCAGTCACTTTGTATCTCTGGGTCTACAGTGAGTTTCTTGTAAGCAGCATATGGATGGCTGATGTTTTTTTTATCCATTCTGTCAACCTGTATTTTTTGATTGGGGAGTTTAATCCATTCACATTAAATGATATTACTGAAAATGCACTATTTATTTCCTCCATTTTATTCTTTGGTTTTCATATATCATCTTGTTTTTCTCTGTCTTTTTACTCTTTTGGTTATCCTTTCTGTTATTCTTTCTTTTATACTCTCCTCCAAGCCTGTTTCTCCTGTCTTTTTCTTTCAGGTTCTAAGCTTCCTTTAATATTTCCTGCAAAGGTGGATTCTTTTTTGCAGACACTCTTAGTTTTTGTTTGTCTGTGAATATTTTATATTCACTTTCGTGTTTGAAGGACAGTTTTGCTTGATAAAGAATTCTCGGCTGGCAGTTTTTCTCTTTCCATATCCTAGTTGTATCATACCACTGTCTTCTCACCTCCATGTTTTCTGAAGAAGTCTGCGCTAAGTCTTACTGGATGTCCCTTGTACGTGATGGTTTGCTTCCCCTTACTGCTCTGAGAATTTTCTCTTTCTCTTTGATGTTTGACATTCTGAGTAGTATGTGTCTTGGTGTAGGTCTATTTGAATTTATTCTGATTCGGGTACGGTGTGCTTCTTGGACATGTAAGTTCATTTCTTTCGTGAGAGTTGGGAAATTTTCAGCTATTATTTCCTTAAATATTCTTTCTGCCCCTTTTCCCTTCTCTTCTCCTTCTGGAATTCCCATGACATGTATGTTGTTGCGATTTGTGTTGTTAATCAACTCTGAGTCCCTGCTCAATTTTTCCCATTCTTTTCTCTCTCTGTTCTTTTCTCTCTTCAATTTTAGCTGTTCTGTCTTCGGTATCACTTATTCTTTCTTCTATCATTTCGAGTCTGCTGTTATATGCCTCAAATGTGTTTTTACTACACTTGATCTTAGCCAAAAGGCCGAGAAGCGATTCAAATGTGTTTTTGAGCTCACCTAGTGTGTCTTTCATTCCCATGAGGTCTGTTACTTTTCTGTTCAGTATTTCAAATTCTTTGCGCTCACTCAGTATCTTCTTGATGTCATTTATCTCTTTAACCATAATGTCTTTCAACTCATTAATTTGATTTTGGAAATTTTTGTGTATCTCACTGATTAGTTCTTTCAAATTCTGCATCTTATTCTGGGGCTTTGATATACTCTTTTTCTTGGGCCATGTCTTCTATTTTCTTAGTATGGCTTTTAAGTTTTTGCTGATATCTAGGCATCTGATTAGGATGTAGTTTATTCAGATGTTCAATTTTTTTCTATTTTGTAGGGATTTAGTGGCAGAAGGCTGTGTGTTACCACTGCTCTGATTCTTGGCTCCACTTGGATTGTTAGGATTGTCCTGCTGGTTGCTCAAAACTGGACACTGGATCCAGTAATTGGTTGTAGAGTTGCCTCCTAGAGCCTTGGGGAGGGAGACTGTAGAGGCTGGAAAAAGCATTTCTTTTAAATTTTTTTATGTGCATTTTCTTAGTGTGCCAGCAGATGGCACTCTTTGGCAGCTCTCAGTTCAATGCCTGGTTGGAGTGTATTTGTTGCAACACAGACTGGATCAATGTGATAGAGCTTCCTGTCTGGAGGCTGTGAGCCTTGTAGTTCAAACTTTCTCTGAGACAGCTCTCCAGCCTTCTCTGGCAGCCCCCTCCTTTTTCCCAGGTTGGTATTTCCACTCCCCTCTGAGTCCTCAACAATCAGCCACTGTTAGTAGAGGAGGAGATTGGGAGGGTTGTATATCTTTAGCCCCTTGCAGGCTCCAAGGCAAACAATGGAGCAGCCCCACTGGGTCTGGAAGGACTCCTGGGACACAGCAGACCAAATTTGTGAGTCAGAAGTTGAGTCAGCCTTAGGCTGTGTCCCTCTCCTCTCCTTTCCTGGGTCATCCTCAACAATTTGTCCCAGCTAGAAGAGAGGGAGATTGTGAGGGTGGTATTTCTCCAGTCCTTAGCTGGCTCGCAGGTCAAACCACTCTGTAGTCCCACCTGGCATGGAATGGTTTGTGGGACACAGCAGACCAAATTTGTGGGTCAGAAGCTGAGTCAGCCTTAGTAGTCTCTCTCCCCTTTTCTGGGGGTGATAGATCCCTGGAGCCCCCTTTGTCTGTAGTCGCAGGCCTAGAGGCCCGATAATTCTAAAGTGTCTTTAGTGTGGAGGGTGGTGCTGGCAGGAGTAGCCCTGGTTTCAACTCATAGTTCTGTCATCGTGATTTCCCCTTTTGTCCCTCTCTTGTCTGGGTGATGTCCAGCCTTTGCCTGGTGTCCTGAACCCTAGAAGATCTTTTTCTGGGCTGTTTCAGCCTTTCCTCTAGCTATTTTTCTGGAGGAAAAGAGAGTCCTGTTGTAATAAGTTTTAAGATGAGTACTTTGTTCTTCTTCGTCAAGATGGTTTTGGCTATTCAGGGTCCCTTGCCCCTCTATATAAATTTGATGATTGGCTTTTCTATTTATGTAAAGTAGACTGTTGGAATTTTGATTTGGATTGCATTGGATCTGTAAATCATTTTGAGTAGATTTATGTCTTAACGGTAGTCTTCCAGTCTATGAATGTGGAATGTCCTTCCATTTGTTAAGGTCTTCTTTGAATTCTTTTAGCAATGTTTTGTAGTCTGTGTAAAAGTCCTTTATATCCTTGGTTAGATTTATTCCTAGGTATTTGATTCTTTTAGTTATTATTGTAAGTGGAATTTTTTTCTTGATTTCCTCCTCTGGTTTTATTATCATATAGAAACACTTCTGATTTTGCTTATTGATCTTGTTGTACCCCACCAACTTTGCTGAATTCATGTATTAGCTCTAGAAGCTTTGTTGCAGATTTTTCAGTATTTTCTGCTTATAGGATCATGTCATTTGCAAAGAGTGAAGGTTTTACTTTTTCCTTTCCAATTGGGGTACCTTTTATTTCTTTCTCTTGCCTAATTGCTCTAGGTAAAACTTCCAGTATAATGTTAAATAACAGTGGTGACAAAGGGCATCCTTGTCTTGTTCCTGCATCTTAGTCTTAGAAAGAAGGAAAGCTGTCAGTCTTTCACCATTGAGTATCCTGTTAGCTGTGCGTTTTTTCCTATATACCTTTTGTCATGTTAAGGAAATTTTTTTTTCTAGTTCTCTTAATTTTTTTTTTTATCAAGAAGGGGTGCTGGATTTTGTCAGAGTCCTTTTCAAAATAAATTGAGATGACCATGTGTATATTTAACCTTCATTCTGTTAATGTAGTATATTTTATATATATGTATGTATGTATGTGCGTGTGTGTGTGTGTGTATATATATATATATAATATTTATTTATTTACTTTATCCATTTTAAACCCCCCTTCCCCATTTGCTGTTTTGTGTCCATGTGCTGTTTTGTGTCCATTTGTTGGGCAAACTGTTTCCTGCCATCTCCTCCCATCCTCTTCCTCCAGTCTTCACCAGGATTTGATCCTGGAGACCTCTGATGTAGGAGAGAGGTGTTCTGCCACCTGCGTCACCTTGGTTCCTGGTTTTCAGAGCTTTCGGAGCATCTCGTCTTGTCTCTTCCCTGCATCTCTCTCCTGTTACGTCATCATCTTGCTGCATGGCTCCCGGGGCCTGGCAGCTCACCAGCACACAGAGCCTGGCAGCCCATGCGCCTTCTATATATATATTTTTTATTTTACCGGGAGGTCCCGGGGATCAAACCCAGGTCCCTCCATATGGCAGACGGATGCCCAACCATTTGAGCCACATCTGCCCCCCTTTGAGCCATATCCGCCCCCCTGTAGTATATTATATTAATTGATTTTCTTATAGTGAACCACCCTTGCATACCTGGGATAAATCCCACTTAATCATGGTGTAAAATTCTTTTTATATGCTGATGGATTCGGTTTCCTAGTATTTTGTTGAGGATTTTTGCATCTACAAATGTAGGGGATATTGGTCTGTAATTCTCTTTTATTATGGCATCTTTATCTGGCTTTGGTATGAGGGTGTTGTTGTCCCCTTAGAATGAATTAGAGAATGTTCCCTCCTTTTGAGATATTTTGAAGAGCTTGAGCAGGACTGGTGTTAATTCTTCTTGAAATGTTTGGTAGACTTCCCCTGTGAAGCTATCTGGTCCTGGGCTTTTCTTTTTTGGGAGGTTTTTGATGACTGATTCAGTCTCTTACGAATAATTGGTTTGTTGAGATCTTCTATTTCTTGACTCCATGTAGGTAGTTTGCATTTCTAGGAATTTGTCTGTTACATCTAGGTTATCTTAATTTGTTGGCATAGAGTTTTTCATGGTATCCTCTCATAGTTCTTTTTATTTCAGTGGGGTCAGAAGTAATGTCCCCCTTATTGTTTCTGATTTTAGTTGTGTCCTCTTTTTTTTTTCTTTCTTCTTCATCAGTCTAGCTAAAGGTTTGTCAGATTTATTGATCTTTTCACAGAGCCAACTTTTGGTCTTTGGTTCTCTCTATTGTTTTTGTTTTTGTTTTTCTCTATTTCATTTATCTCCACTCTAATCTTTGTTGTTTACTTCCTTCTGCTCGCTTTGGGTTTGGTATGCTCTTCTTTTTCTAGTTCTTCCAGTTTTGAGGTTAGGTCTCTGATTTGAAGTTTTTCTTCTTTTTTAATGTAAACATTTAGGGTTATAAATTTTCCTCTCAGCACTGCCTTTGCTGCGTCTCGTAAGTTTTGGCATGTTGGATTTTCTTTTTCATTTGCCTCAAGATATTTTAATTTCCCTTGTGTTTTCCTCTTTAACCCATTGGTTATTTAAGAGTATGTTGTTTAATTTTCATGTATTTGTTACTTTCCCGCTTCTCCCTCTACTGTTGATTTCTGGCTTCATTCTGTTGTGATTGGAGTGGATGTATTGTATGATATTAATATTTTTTAATTTATTGAGACTTTTTTTGTAACCTAAGATATGGTGTATCCTGAAGAATGATCCATGTGCACTTGAAGAGAATGTGTATTCTTTTGGGTGACATGTACTATATATGTCTGTTACATCTAGTTGGCTTAGAGAATCATTCAGGTTTTGTATTTCCTTCCTGATTGTCTCTCAAGATGTTCTATCCATTATTAAAAATGGTGTATTGAAGTCTTATTCTCTTAATTTAGAACTGTCATTTTTCTTTTCAAATCGGTCAGTTATTTGCTTTATATATTTGTGGCTCTGCTTTTAGGTGCAAATATATTTATAATTGTTATGCCTTCTTGAATTGGCCCCTTTATCAGTATCTAATGACCATCTTGTCCTTTGTAACAGTTTTATTTAGAGTCTATTTTTTTCTGATATTAATATGTCCAAAACTGTAGGCTTATTAGTACTTTTATGCGTTTGCATTTTAAAACCTGTAGGAACTAAGAAGTGGAGTTACAATGGTTACTTTTACCAGAGGTCTCTGTTTCTTTATGCTGCTTTGAACTGCTGTCTGGTGTCCTTTCAGTCTGAAGAACTCCCTTTAGCATTGCTTGTAGGGCAGGTCTAGTGGTGAGGACGTCCTCAGCTTTTGTTTATCTGGGAATGTCTTAGTCTCTATTTTTGAAAGAAAGTATTGTTGGATATAAAATTTTTGGTTGTTTTCTAAACCACTGCCTTCTTGCCTCCGTGGTTTCTGATGAGAAATTGGCACTTAATCTAATTGGGATTCCCTTGTAATACGTAACACATTGCTTTCCTCTGGCAGCTTTCAGAACTCTTTCCTTGTTCTTTTGCATTTGTTAGTTTGATCTGTATTTAATGGGCATATTTTTCTTCTAGTTTATCCTGTTTAAAGTGTTCTTTGGGCTTCTTGTGTGCATATTCATGTCTTTTTGCTAAGATTGGGATGTTTTTTGTCTATTTCTTTGAATATTCCTTGTGCCCCTCCTTCCTCTCTTCTTGTGGGTTTCCCATAATGTGTATGCCCTCGTTGATGGTTTACCACGGGTGTCTTAGGCTATTTTCACATTTTACAGTTCTTTTTCTTTTTTCTCCTCAGCTTGACTCATTTCAGTTGTTTTGCCTTTGAGTTCACCAATTCTTTTTTCTGTCAAATCCAATCTGCTGTTGAAATTCTCCTGGCAGTTTTTCATTTCAATTATTCTGGTCTTCACTCTCAGTTGGTCTGTTTGGTGTCCTTCTAAAATTTCTACCTCTTCATTGAGATTCTCATATTGTTCAGTCATTTTTCTGATATCCTTTAGTGTTTTCTTTTTTTCCCTGTATTTCTCTCATCTCCTTGAGCACATTGAAGATCATTTTTTTAAAGGTCCACAGTCTGATCTTCTTCAGTGATATTTTCTGGATTTTCATCCTGTTCTTTTGGATGGGCCATCTTTTTCTGTTTCTTTGACTTGTAATATTTTCTTGAACACTGTGTATTTTAATATTTTAAAATGTTAACTCTGGGATTTATTCCCTGAGATGTCTATTTCTTGAGTTTATATACAGCTGCTGATATGACAGAGATTTTCTTGAGTGTAAAGAGCTAACAAAACTAAGCCAACCGAAGCACAAAACACCTTTCACCATTTTTGCAAATAGGTTTTGTGTTAGCTGCTGCTCTCTGGCAGAATTCAGCCCTCCTAACAAGAAGGTCAGCCCAAGCCAAATGCAAAGTATAGAGTCCTTCCTGTGTTTTGGGCCTGTATCTTGTCCTGGGCTTGTGCCTTAGGATTCCCCTGTTCATAGAAGTTTGAATGCCTTTCTACTTCCTGGGAAACAGACCTTCTCCCTTTCCTAGTTGTTTCACTGCAGGACTTAGAGCTGGTAAGCCTCTGCCCCAGGCAGCCCACTTCATTGGTTTCTTTTACTGCTTTTGTGGTCTCAAGCTGCTTTTGCCTGGATGGCATATTCTGGAAGAGGAAGGGCATGCTCTGAGAAGAGTTTCCCAAGTCATTCTTCCCATCTGGAACAAGGCCAGGGACCCACAGACTGCCCAGGGGAGGAGATGAGCGACATCCAGGAAAGTGCCAGGAGCTTCTTCCATCTCTCTCCAAAGCTGTGCTTTTTTTACTTGGCACCTGTGCAAGTGCAGCCCTTCAGCTATCCTCTGCAGTTCTGAGGAAGGATACCATCTTTAAGTGTCTTCAACTGCCTTTGTCCCAGGCAGGTTGGAACATTGGCCACCCTCAGAGCCAGGCTCCCAGCAATCCAAAATAGCTATTGAAAAGTATTGATCCATGATTGTACTACATGCCCCCCTGCCCCGGCCCCTCTCCTCCCCCCAATCTTGGGGGAATGGATTTTTATGTCCCTTTCTGGCATCAGTAAGCTATGCCAGGGGCCAGACCCCAATGCTGCCTGCCCTGAAGGTGGGGGGTGGGGCATGAACACAATAAATTTGTTTTGTTTGGATTCTTGGATTTGTATATTCATGTTTTTTCATTAAACTTGGGAAGTTTACTGCCATTATCTCTTTGAATATTCTTTCTACCAGTCTCTCTTTCTTCTGGTTTCCCACAATCCATATATTGGTATACTTTATGGTATCCGGTCTCAGGCTCTGTTTACTTTTCTTCATTCTTTTTTCTTTCTGTCCTCAGCCTGAATAATTTCAGGTGTCTTATCTTCGAATTCACCGATTCTCTCTTTTGACAGCTTCAATCTGCTGTTAAATCCTTCTAGGGAATTTTTTTTTCTGGTACTGTGGTCTTCAGCTTTGCTTGGTTCCTTTTCAAGGTGTGTACCTCTTTATTGAAAATTTCTCTGTTGATCTGTCATTTTCCTGATTTCTTTTAGTTCCTTGCCCATATTTCTCTTTAGCTCTCTTAAGCATATTTAAGACTAGTTTTGTGGTTTTTTTTTTTTTTTTTAAAAAGTCTTTTTCTGGTATGTCCAAAGTCTGGTATTCTTTGATGATGGTTTTGGATGTTTTATCTTGTTCCTTTGGATGGCCATCATTTCCTGTTTGTTTGTTTGTAATCTTTTGTTACACACTGTACATTTTTAAAAAAATTTATTTATTTTTTATTGTGGGTAAAAATCAAAATTTTCAAAATACATGCCAATATTTGTAAAATGATATATAAATATATATGCATATATGTGCATTTGCTTACAAAAATGTTATTTATATATTTATATATTTTAAGAGGTGCTTAGATTACCCACACTGTACATTTTTATATTTTAATTTGTCAACTCTGGAATTTAGTCCCTGAGCTGTCTGTCCTTCACATTTTTGTTCTTTACATTTGTATCCAGGTAGTAAAATGACAGATTTCCTTGAATGCCAGGAACTAAAAAAACTTACCAAGTACAAAAAACACCTTTCCCAGTCTTTGCAAATTGGCTCTGTGTTGACTAGTACTCTCTTTCAGAGCTTAGCCTTCCTACCACTGAACCTTAAGATCAGCCTGAGGTGAAAGCACAGGGTCCTTTCCAGTCTGGTCTTTTCTGAACATGCATTTGTCCTGTGTATGTACTTGTGGACTTAGGAATTCCTCCTTTTACAGAAATGTGAACATATCCTCTTTTCCCTCTGAAATAGTCTTTCTCATTCCCTGGTGCTCTATTGTATGTCTTAAAGCCGGTAATCTTTTGCTCAAGGCCACAGCGTTTTGGCTGTTTCTTTTCTGATTTTTTTCTTACACTGATTTAGCCATCTGTAGCTTATTCTGTGTGTAAGACAAGTTCTGGAAGGGGGAGTCAGAGATGAGTGTCTTGGTTATTTCCTTCAGGCTGCCACCAAATACATTGGCAGAGACATACATGCACCCCAGTAGGCACAATGGGGTTACTCTGCTCCTTCTGGAACAGGACCAGGGTTCTGCCATGAGAGTGGAGGCACACTCCATATTGAGCATGGAAGAGTCGTCTTTGACTCTTTTACTTTTTGTATCTAGTTTCTTTTTGCCCTCCTAGCCTTATTCCACATTAGGCACTTGTCTGCCTTCGGTCTTCTAACATTTAAGACTGTCTTTCATAGAGACCTTCCCTCTTACCTAGGGAACTTGTTAAGGGCAGAATTAGTGTATTAGTATTAATGCTTCATATTTTCACATTCTTTGCAAATGAAGAAACACACTTAAGAGTGCTTAATAAGTGTTTGTTGAATTAGTTGAATAAGAAAGGGTTGAAGAACTTTTGTTCTTTTGTGAGACCAAGGTGTTAGATGGATCATTTGTGTACATGCTGAAGATGAGGATGAGATAAAGGACTAGATTAAATGGGGAACTTGAACTTTTGAAGCTTTTGCTTCATATATAATCTGTCCACCACCTGTTGTACTGTAGAATTAACCACTTACTCATATGTATTTCCATATTCTTTTATACATGATCATTGTTTATAGCTTTTATTCTATTGTTTATATCCCAGTCTGATCTTGATCTTTCTTGTTTGCAAAGTGGGCTCTGTCATTTTGCTAGAATAAGTGGCTCAAGGTCAGGTACCATGCTTTATTTATCCTTGTATCCCTAGCAGCTAGAACATCAGGCAAATAGTAGATGTTCCTTTTTTGCTGATTGAATCCCCTTCACTTCTCCAGTGACTCCAGTCTCTTCAATACTTTTCAGATAATGCCTCTTAGATATAGAGTTCAAGTAGATTTCCCTGTAATTTCCCACTGGTTCTAATTAGAATTGAGGAGGCCCAAGAAAAGTTCAAGCTTCTCATTAGATAGAACTCAGAAATGAGGATTTGCCTAGGGCTTAGGCTTTTTCTTAAAGAGGTCATAGTGCTTTGTGTTGAAAGTTCTCAATAAAATTTATTGGCAATGATTTCATAGTGCATAACTCCCAGAGACTATAGTAGTTCTCATATTTTCTTGTCTTTGATGTTAACTGAAGAGTGTATGTCACTCAAGTGTCTTAGGAGAGGGCTCTCCTGGAGGTATGGGTCCAGATCTGATTAAAATAGTCTTGTTTCTAAGAAAACTGTATATTGGTGTCTGTAGTGACCTGCTTGAAGTTCCCAGTAGAACAATGGAAAAATAAAATGAAAAGTGTTGTGGCTTGTGATATAGTCACAGTTTGGCTTAGTTTATGCTTAGTTTATGTTTGTGCTGTTCATTTTTCCCTATTTTGTTATGAGCCACACCTTCTAGATAAGATATTTCAACTTAATTTTCTTTGCTGAGAGATTCATAAACTCTAAATGATTACTTTTTTTCTTAAGATTACCTCCAGTAAAGGGTATAGATTGTAATGTGCTATATAACAAATTATATAGTAACAAAATAAGGCATTTTAGACTTATGTAATAAGTCCTAATAAGCCATTCCAGGAGCCCATTGAAGAATCACAAAATTTTAAGTTACTGTTGAAGGATCAAGTCTTTTGGGATGAAGGTGGAGAAGTAAAGCAGTAAAGAATCTTCCTAGTAGAACTCTATATAAATAATTTAGAAAACAAATTATTGTCAATTTTAATTGCTTTTGAAATTATTTTGTGCTTTTAGCAGGAAGCATAGAAATAACCAAAGGAGATTCCAGAATGGTTGTTTGAAACTTTTATCCCCATTGATAAATTCATTAGAAAATGAATTTTGAGAATTACTCTAAGTTGGAAAGGGACTTAAGTAACTTACTTTCCATAAAACTATTCATTTTATTCAAAATCACTCTAAGGTTTGAAGTTATTTTATAAATATCTTTTATATTAAATGTTACTAGTTTAATAATAAATTAGTAACATTTAATAATATTTTCAGGACCTTTGCCTTTAGCTGAGATGATGTTTGGTAGTCAATAATAGTTCAATTTCCATTTAAACTGATATGTCTCACATATTTATAAATGAGGTTGTGAGTAAATAGAAGGAAATTATGTGAACCATTGTCTTTTCTCTATGGTATTTTTGTCTGGCAGGGGTACCATCCTATGATGAAAAAAACTTAATGCTGAGTTTTCAATGTTTTAACTTACTTTTCTTGTAGGTGTTCAGATTCTGTAAATCCAAATGTCATAAAAACTTTAAAAAGAAGCGTAATCCTCGCAAGGTCAGGTGGACTAAAGCATTCCGGAAAGCAGCTGGTAAAGAGCTTACAGTGGTGAGTACAGTTAGCGCTCACTGTATTTTTACATTTTTCAGAACTTATATTTTTTTAGAATATGTGATTTAATTATAACAAGATTATAATGTGATTGACTAGTGATTTACTTATATTTCATTATGGAAATATTCTCACATGATCCTGAAATCATAATTATGTAGAATTCTGAAAAGGAAAAAAAATTCCCAGTCTAGTTGGTAGCTGTGATTTTTCTTACTCTTAAATAACTATTTTTAGTTCTTGCAGACAAAGGGGAAATCATTTAAATGGATTGGGGTGAAGTTGGAATTTGGCACATGAAGATTTTGAGAGGAAGTTAGAGATGAATCAAAGGATTCTTGAATAGCAGTGAGGCCTTAGGCAAGACTTGTAATGGACTTACATATCAATGACTGGATTTCCTTAGCAGGACTTTCTATCTGAAAGCAGAGAAATTAGTGTTGGTGTGAGGAGGATAGTGGAAAGTCAGGGGGTGAGGGAATTCCATGAGGTGAGACCCCATCATCATATTGTAGTTACTGAACTGATAAAAGGATCTGCTGGAGTTTGTCCACATTTGACCCCTGTAAAGGGAGGAGATGAAAAGTTCTTCACAGGCTACCTTTATGGAAGTAAGATCTTTAAACTTTCCCTTCCCTCCATGACTTCCTCCTTCCCCAAAACTCATGTGCTCTTCCCCACTTGTACTGCTTAAGGATAGTATCCACAAGTATTTGCTGTGAAGCTCTTTCCTGGCTTCCTTAACACCAGAGCTTTTCAGTGAACTTAAACAATATTTTCTGGCAAGATGCAAGGCCAAATCACAATTATTGTAACAAAAATAATTCCATCTCAAATGGAAGCATCTACTGTGTGAGTGAAGAAAGGATGCCAGTTTATGGTCATTCACTGGTGACCAACTTTTACCTTGTAATCTTGATGTTACTGTGATCTGATCAGAGGCATATATATATATATATATATAAATGAAATAGCTAAATACAGAGTTTGTGCTATTCCTTATGCCTGTGTCAGATATATGTGAAAACCAAGATATACCTATAGTTTTTCCAAAATTCTTTAGCATTTTTAAAGACTAATAGAGTCATTAACTGTTAAAATACCAACAAGAACTGGTATTCATATTTGGATGGGACCTGAAGAATCATAGGGAGAAGTTTGACTCCTGAAGAGTAGCACCACACTTATTTGAAGTTGTATAATTTCACACCTTTGTGCTATAACAAATAGGCATTTAGGTTGAATTCTTTGTTTTCTTTTTCCTTTTTTGTTTTTTTTTTTGGTTGAATTCTTAATATTTGACTTTTTGATCTATGAAAAATGGCAATTTCATATAGTTCAACCTAAAGAAAGTCTTCTGACTGTAATTCTCATCTAGGGATAGGAAATTAGGAAAGCTTTTTCAGTTTATTTATAATCTCCGTGATTGTTATATAACTCTCTAGGGGATAAGGGCGATACTCCCCCTTCTCTTCCCTTAGAGAATCCCTTATGTATAGAAAAATGTTTTCAGTAGGGGTGTCTTATACATGGAGATATAAAGGAGAATATGTTTTGTCAACCTATATTCTGAGGGATCACCCTGAGGGTATGGGGGTGATGCTGCAGATGTTAATGTGTCCATGGTTTGATATATTCTGAACTTTTGTGAAAAGAGTAGGTTTTAAGAAATGCTATCTTTCTACCTTGCTTAAAACATTTCCCCCGCCTCTGTTTCTTCTACAGGATAATTCATTTGAATTTGAAAAACGTCGAAATGAACCTGTCAAGTACCAGCGAGAGCTATGGAATAAAACTAGTAAGTCACATGGGCATACTAGAAGAGTACAAAGTATAGTATAAAGTTTAACTTTAATATCAGTTTGTTCTTTAAATGTTAATTTTCTTCTCCTTTTCATTGCTTAGCTTTTATTCTTTTGCCCTCATTTTAATGGTTCTGTTCTGTGTCTTTTATTGTAAGTTACCCAAAGTCCTCTTCAGAATTGGCTGGCATATACATTATAAATATAATTATTATATTTGCTTTTACTTGAAGTGCCCACATAATATATAAAAACAGAATCTTTGGGGGGTGAAGGTGGCATAATTGACATATACATAAAACTTAACGTACTTTACAAGTTGAGGTCATTTTAATTTAGGATATAAACAGTGTATCCACTGTACCTTATAAATTAGTTTATTTGATTTTGGTAAAACTACAGACTGCTGAAATTAAAAGCAATATTTGGTTTTTGTCTTTTTTTTGTCTGGCAGAGACTTTAATAATAAATTATCCGATATGTAGTAAAACTTAGGTGCCTTGAGCTAGCTTATAGAAGTTCTTAAGGCTGAGGATTCTATAAACTCTCACTCTTCTAATGGATTATAGGCAGACCATCCCTTTCAACACCTTTCCCCCATTTAGTCACAAGACTTCAGGGGAGGAATTTAAAAGCTGTGGATTCTTGTAGTAGTACTTGATTTTTTTTTTTTTTTTTTTTTACCGGGAGGTCCCGGGGATCGAACCCGGGTCCCTCCATATGGGAGACGGACGCCCAACCAGTTGAGCCACATCCGACCCCCAGTAGTACTTGATATAGCCAAGGCTCTTATGCATATTTTCTAAAACAGTTGGATTTTAGTGGTTGAGACCATGGCAGATTGATTGTTTGACTCATTCTACCAATATTTACTCAGGTGCTTGAAGAAAAAGTGTTCATGACTAGAAATGTGCCATCTTTGTGGTGATTTCAAGCTAAGATGGTATTAGTTGCCTTTAACCCAAATTCCGTAAGATTTGAAAAGCATTGGACTGGTTTAAAGAAGGAAAATTTAGTAGAAATAAAGGCTTTTGCAAAAAAAAAAAAATCAGAAATGATACTTGTGACAGGTAAATAAGAGTCAACAGTGATGTTAGTCAAGAGTATAAACTCATTGTCTTTGCAATGAGTTTATTTCATTGAAATATGTTTCTAAATCAGGCACTCGGAATAAAGTTCCTTGTTAAAGCACTTGTTGATGAGAATCATATTGCTTGAATGTGCATACGTTTGTTGCTAACTTATACATTCTTTCATAGTTGATGCAATGAAGAGAGTTGAAGAAATTAAACAGAAACGCCAAGCTAAATTTATAATGAACAGGTATGAATATTTGTTTAAAGTAATTCTTAGAAAAATAATTACTGGTAGAAATTTAGAGGCATTAGTTTTCTTTCTTTCTTTCTTTCTTTTTTTTTTTTTTGGTGCTGAAACCTGGGAGCAAACCAATTAGTTTTCTTTTTAACTTTACTTTGATGTAATTTGAGACTTATAAAAAACTTGCAAGAGTAGTATAAAGAATTCTTGTATATTCAGTCAGTCTTTTACCACATTGATTTTATCCATGTGTCTTTGCATAGTAACTTGAAGACTTGATGCCCTTTTCCTCTTACATATATTTCAGTATGTTTATCCTAAAAAAACATTTTTTTTATAACCATAGTATAGTTATAAAAATTATAATCTATAGAATTTATTAGATTTTGTCAAATATTCTGATAATGTCCTTCATAGCAAATGAAAATCCTGGATCGTGCATTACATTTGGTGGTCATATCTTTTTAGCCTCCTTTAGTCTGGAACAGTTACTCTTCTTTCTTGGTCTTACGTGACATTGACATTTTTGAAGAGTACAGGTTATTATAAAGAATGCTTTAATGTTCTTCAGTTTAGGTTTGTCTGATCTTTACTTCATCATTAAATTCAGGTTAGGTACCTTGGTGGGAACATCACAGAGAGACATGATGATGTGTCCTTTGTTGATGTTCCCTGCCTGGTCGTGTTAATTTTAATAACTTGGTTAAGGTGGTATTTGTCAGGTTTCTTCACTGAAAAGTTAATATTTTTTTTCTCTCTTTATAATTAATTCATATGCTGGAGCAGATAACATTGAGACTCTGCAAAACACTTCCTGGTTTTAGCATCCATTGGAGAGTCTTGCCTAGATCAGTTACTAATGTGATTGTTGCCAAATGGTGATTTTCTAATCTCATTTTTTCTGTATTTATTAGTTGGCTTTCTCCTGTAAGAAAGCTTCCTCTTCCCATCATTTCATTCATTCGTTAATTCATTCAAATCATATCTCTGTATTCATGGATTCTTATACAGTATTCAGTAGGCTAAATCCTTTATTATTATTTATTTTGATGTTCTAAGTGTCCCATATATGGCCAGTGAGAGCCCCTTCAGGCAGGCTCCTGTATCTTTTTATTTATTTATTTTTAAATGTATTTCAGCTTTAGGTTTACAGAAAAAAAATGGTACAGAAAAGTACAAGAGTTCTCTGTTCTCCCCAGTTTCCCTTATCTTTAATACCTTGCATTAGTGTGGTACATTTGTTACAGTTGATGAACCAATATTGATACATTATTATTAACTAAAGGCCATAATTTATATTAGGGTTTACTCTTTGTGTTGTATAATTCTATGGATTTTGATAAATGCATAATTATACTATCATAAAGGATAGATTCACTGTCCTAAAAAATGCCCTGTCCTTTTCACTTGTGCCCTTTTGACAAGTCCTCATCATTCTTTGAGCACTTTCTTGCTTTATGGCTGATGAGATGTTCAAAATTTATCCTGTACTTCCTCTGTCCCCACCTGTAATTGGCTGTTTTTTCAAAGCAGGGGCTGATTTTTAATCTAATTACTATGAGAGTCTGTCATGGAAAAGAAGCATGTGCCAGCAGCTTTCAGGCTTAAAAAATGTTAAAGCATTATAGAAAAGGGGCCTAAATGTTTGAGAACCAGTCTGAGCCTTTTGCTTGAATATCTTATGTAATTTGTGTTCTTGTAATGGTTGAATAGTTTTAAAAAATTAGGTAACCCAGATTGTTTTCTGTGAGGAGAAAAGATCTAGGCACTTGAATCAATTAGACATTGTTTTATATGGTTGAGCACTATATGCGTATTATAGACATTGATCTCTGAGGTTTTCTAAGTTCTTTTCTTCAATCACATTCCTTTATTCACTTAGCAAATATGTATTGAGCCCCCTTCTTGTGCCACATGGGCTAAAATACATCATTTCACAATGAATGAAAAAGTTGGTTGTGTAGGAATCCTGTTTAAGGTAATTGAGAACTAGAAAATATCATAAGTTTTGAATTGTTAGGTAAAAAAGTGTATATTTATAAGGGCTCAATAGGCAGCATTACCTTAATTTTGGGAATAAATAAGTTAGACATTTCTTTTAAGTTAAATTTGCCACTTGCATTTAGGAATAATTTCGGAGAACTGAAAGACTTGTTCATTTGATGTTGATGCTTCTGCTGGCTGAAGTTGGGAACAGAAGGGTAACCACTTAGTTCCCATTTCCCATCTGTATTAATAAAATTTAGTAGGAAATTTTAACTAATTAAAGGAAAATGGTGATAACACTACTGATCTTACAGAAATAAAGATGTGAGAATACTGTGAACAACTGTATGCTAACAAATTAGGTATTCTGGAAGAAATGGGAAAATTCCAGGAAATGCACCAGTTACCTAATTGACTCAAGGAGAAATAGAAAATCTCAGCAAACCTATAGCAAGTACAGAGATTGATTCAATAATAAAAAACCTTACACACACACACACACACACACAAGTCCAGAACCAGATAGTTTCACTAGTGAATTCTACTAAACTTTAAAGAGAAATTAATACCAGTCCCTCTCAAACTCTTCCAAAGAATTCAAGAGGCGAGGACACTTCACAGTTCATTCTGTTACTCCAGCATTACTCTTATAACAAAGACTGGTAAAGAAGATATCACAAGAAAAGAAAATTACAAACCAATTTAGGAATATAGATGCAAAAATCCTCAACAAAATAGCAAACTGAATCCAACAGCATATTTTAAAAATTATATACCATGACTAAGTGGGATTTATCCCAGGAATGCTAGGGTGGTTTAACATAAGAAAATCAATGCAATATTCTTCATAAATGGAGTGAAGGGAAAAGCCCCCACAAGATTATCTCAGTAGAGTGGAAAAGGCATGAGACAAAATCCAGCACCCTTTCTTGATTTAAAAACACTCAAAACAGTCATATTAGAATTCTCTCAAAATGATAAAGGCCTTTTATGAAAAACCCACAGCTATCATCACACTCAGTGGTGAAAGATGTAAACCTTTCCCCTTAAGATCAGGAACAAGACAAGGATCGCCTCTGTATTAGGCAGCCAAAGGTGCTGAAGCAAAATACCAGAAATCTGTTGGCTTTTATAAAGGGTATTTATTTGGGATAGAAGCTTACAGTTACCAGGCCATAAAGCAGAAGTTACTTCCCTCACCAAAGTCTGTTGCCACATGTTGGAGCAAGGTGGCTGCTGACGTCTGGCAAGAGTTAGGCTTGTGGGTTCGTCTCTTCCCAAGGCTGTTTCTCTCTAGGCTCAGCCTTTCTGCTCTCTCCCGTGTGTTTACTTCCCAGGCTCCAGCTCAAAACTACCAACTCTGTCGTTTTCCATGTTTTTTTCTCTGTGAGTCCCCACCCACCGAGGGGCAGGGACCCAACGCCCTACTGTAGTGGCCCAATCAAAGCCCTAACCATAATTTAATCAAGTAAAAGTGAAACCTCAGACCAGTTTACAAACATAATCCAAAATCTATTTTTGGAATTCATAAACAATATCAAACTGCCATAGCCTCTTTCTCCACTGTGATAAAATATTGAATTAGAAGTTCTAATCAGAGCAGTTAGGCAAGAAAAAAGAAATAAAAGGTATCCAAATTAGAAAAGAAGAAGGAAAGCTACCTCTGTTTGCAGATGATACCATCTTATACAGACATACCTTGCTTTATTGTGCTTCACATATAACTGCGTTTTTTTACAAACTGAAGGTTTGTGGCAACCCTGCTTCCAGTCTGTTGGTGCTATTTTTCCAACAGTGTGTTGTCACATCATGACTCTGTCACATTTTGGTAATTCTCACAGTATTTCAAACTTTTTCATCTTTATATCTGTTACGATTATCTATGTTTTTTTCCCCAAGTAACAATTTTATTCTAGTTTATATTACACTTTTAAAAAAATCAGTTTTATTGATACATATTAATAAAGCATACAATCTATCCAAAGTGTACAATCAGTGGTATTTGGTCTAGTCACATAGTTATGTATTTATCAATTCAATCATTATTATTTTCATTATTCCAATATTAATAGTAATAATAAACAAAAAAAAAAAAGACAAAAAACTGTACCCCTTAATATTCATCTCTCAATCTGTTTCCCCTGCCATACATAGCTGCTATTTCATTTCCATCTCTCTATTTTATCCCCTCATATTTTTCTGTTCTTAAGCATTTTTCTTTCAATTTATTTTGATAACATATTAATAAAGCATAAATCCATCCAAAGAGAACAGTCATTGGTATTCATTGTAGTCATGTATCACCCCAGTCACTCTCAGAGCACTTTCATTATTCCAATAATAATAATAAAGGAAAAAACAAACAAAATTCACCACCTCTCAATCTCTCTGTGCTTTGCCTGGCATATATAGCTGCTATTCTTTTTCCTTCTTTCTAGTATATTTGTATTTATATTTTGTAATAACGGTCTTATATATGCAATATCACCCCTATTCATATTTTACATGAGGTTTTACTACCTTCTACAGTCCCATGTCACAGTTTTTCAGCTTTCCTTCTAGTAATATACATAACTTTAGACTTTTCTTTTCAACCATTGTCATACCCATACAATAGCACTGCTAGTTACAAACACCATGATATGTTTTAACCATTTCTATTCATTTCCAAAGATTTATAAACAATCATTTTACCAATTCTGCACAGATTAACCCTCAGCTTTCCATTCTCTACCCTCCTCGTATTTTCTGGTGACGTAATATTCCAATTATTAACTCCATGGGTTTACACAGTATGTGCAATCATACGGTATTTGTCCTTTTGTGTCTGGTTTTCTTCGTTCAACATAATGTCGTCCAGGTTCATCCATGTTGTAATATGCTTCAAGACTTCATTTCTTCTTCTAGCTGCATAATATTCCATCGTGTGTGTACATCACAATTTGTTTATCCATTCATCAGTTGATGGACACTTGAGTTGTTCCCACCTTTTGGCAATTGTGAATAATGCTGCTGTGAACATCGGTGTGCAGATGTCTGTTCGTGTCTCTGCTCTCAGTTCTTCTGGGTATATATACCTAGTAATGGTATTGCTGGGTCACATGGCAGTTCCTTAGGAACTGCCAAACAGTCTTCCACAGTAACTGTGCCACTCTATATTTCCACAACAGTGAATAAGTGTTCCACTCTCTCCACATCCTCTGCAACATTTAGTTTTCTGACTTTTTAATAGTGACTAGTCTAATAGGTGTGACATGATATTGCATTGTAATTTTGATTTGCATTTTTAACATACATTTCAGTGGTTTTGACAGTGTTACTTTTGAACAGACTTTAAATAAATCCACAGAAAGTTAATATATTAAAAAAAAGATACACAGTGAAGCAATAGGCATCCAGATGTTGTGGCTCATGCATACAGAGATAGTGTGGTTGGTACTGTCACTGAGTACATCACCTACTTAAGAATTTACCAGCAAATACCAGTTCTTCTGTGCCTTGTTGCCATATAATTCATCATAATCAGAACTTTCTGATTATATATTGGGAGATGCAGAGGAAAGGCAGAAAAGTGAACTTAACGCATTTAATTCCACAATTTAAAATGAATATCATACTGATAAGTAAAGCTAAGTGGCTTTACCATCAGGCATCAAACAGGAAATACACCTGTTCCCTGCAATTCATAATGCTCTTCAGTTCTCAGCAGATGGCCAGCCCAGCAATACTGTCATAACACAGACATGAACATTTATCCAATATTGAAAGAGACTCTGAAGAAAACATAGCAAAGGCATAGAGAAAAAAGTTGGATCTTTTGAAAAAGTTAATGATGTCAGTATTTTCCATCACTGGCAAACCCCACTAGATGTAGTATATGCCTCAAAGCACACTGGATTCAGAGTCAGAGATGGGCAGAAGAGTTTGGAAAATTCATTTTTTAAAGATTGGCAATTTCTCTACAATTAATAAAACTATCAGTAGAGGTATAATGTTTGTTCATTTGTGGAGTGTTGACTGCTTGCTGCAAAAATTCACATGAATGAAGAACTACAGAGATGTGTGTCAATGGAATATTTTTTAAACATTTACAAAAAAGTAAAGTTTCTAGTTAAAAAATATCCATGTTAAGCCAAGATGAAACATGGTAAAAAGTAGTATCAGTTCTGTCCATGATTCTTTACACAGCTAATGGGGAAGTGATAAAAACAATTTTTTCTTAAAAAGGAAGATTTGTTATTAGACTGACTTTTACAACCTGACCTAGAATTTAGAAAAATCATGTAGTAAACATAGGAGCTGTAAAATGAGAATATGAAATTCTGGTTTTTAAATATAGTTGGTAAAGTCTGTCTAGTATCCTTGATAGTGGAATGGAATGGAATGATTAGTTCACTATCTTATGATTTGCTGTGAGGGGGGAAATTCCAGAACACAGCTTTTTAATTTTTACAGTAATTCAAAAGATATAAAGAAAGCACAGTTGTTGGTTCTCCCCCCCCCCCCCGATGCAATTTTAATCTCTACCCTTTTCCCAAGGGCCATAATGGAAATAATACTAGTTTGGATACCTAGTATAAATTGATCATAAATGTTGCATAAAATCTGTAGGACTTTGGTAAAGATATTTCCAAATGGCATAGTAATACACTACAGCTACTATGGACACAAAAAGGTGCCAATGGCATGCACGAATGGAATGATGCCATTGCTCTTGAAGAACACAACTCTCAAGCAATAAATTAAGCCCCCACAGGCAAGTTCATGAAGTCCATCATTGTTATTCATAGAGTTCACCACCAAGGCTGGAGAAAATACCATGGTGAGATAGAAAAAGAGCTCAGTCACCTCATACTTTTTATGGTAGAGAAATCTACAAATCTACAGTCATCAAAATAGTGTGGAATTGGCATAAGGACAAAGAGATCATTGGAACAGAATTGAAAGTCCAGGAATAGATCCACACATCTATAGCAATTGATTTTCTTTTTTTTTTTTTTTTTTTATGGGTAAAATAAAAATTCTCACAATACATACAAACATTTGCAAAATGATATATAAATATATATCAATATATGTGTATTTGCTTACAAAAATGTTGTATATATATATATACATATATTTTAAGAGGTGCTTAGATTACCCAAAATATTACACGGAACCCACTGGGATTCCCATGTTGCCCACCTCCCACACCTCCCACCACATCCCACAGCAATTGATTTTCAACAAGGGTGCTAAATACATGCAGCAGGGAAAGAATAGCCTCTTCAACAAATAGTGTTGGGAAAACTGGATATCCACAGACAAAAGAATGAAATTGAATCCCCTATCTCACACCACATGCAAAAATCAACTCAAAATGGATCAAAGAACTAAACATAGGAGCTAAAACTATAAAACTCTTTGACACTGACATTGGGGCAAATCTTCATGACCTGGGGCTTCAGCATTGGATTCTTAAATATGACACTAGAAGTATGAGCAACAAAAGAAACAATAGAGAAATTCAGCTTCATCAAAATTGAAAACCTTTGTGCAAAGGACATTATCAAGAAAGTGAAAAGACAACCTAGAATGGGAAGAAATTGTTGCAAATCATGTATCAGATAAAGGCTTAACATCCAGAATATATAAAGAACTTAATGCAACCACAAAAAGACAAACAACCCAATTAAAAAAATGTACTTGAATAGACATTTCTCCAAAGAAGATACACAAATGACCAATGAGCACATGAAAAGGTGCTTGACATCATTAACCCCTAGGTAAATGCAAATCAAAACCACAATAAGGGGAGTGGATGTAATTCAACTGGTTGAGCACCTGCCTCCCATGTATGAGGTCCCAGGTTTGATTCCCAGTACCTCCTAAAAACAAAACAAACAAATGAAAAAGCCATCTCTCATTGGGGAGCAGATGTAGTTCAGTGGTTGAGCGCCTGCTTGCCATATACAAGGTGCTGCGTTCAATCCCTGGTACTTCCTATTAAAAAAACCAAAAAACCCACAATGAGATACCACTTCACATCCGCAGGGATGCTTATTAAAAAACAAAACAGAAAATAAATTTTGGAGAGCATGTAGAAAAATTGGAATTCTGGTGCATTGTTGGTGGGAATGCAAAATGGTACAGTCACTGTGGAAAGCCATATGACCATTCCTCAAAAAGTTAAAGAATTATATATGACCCAGCAATTCAACTTTCAGGTATATACCCAAAATAAGTGGAAACAGTCTCAAATAGATATTTGTACACCAGTGTTTATAACAGCATTATTCACAATAGCCAAAAGGTAGAAATAGCCTAAGTGTCCATCAACAGATGAATGGATAAACAAAATGTGGTACATTTTGTCATGATATCAATGAAATAGTATTTGGCCATAAGATTGAAGTTGAGACATTCTGCAACATGGAAGAACCTTGGAAACATGCTTAGTGAAATAAGCCAGGCACATAGGACAAATATTGTGTGACATCACCTATAAGAGATGACTAGAAATAGCAAATTTGCAGAGATATAATGGCGATTACCTGCACATGAGGGGGAGAGGAGAAGAGGGAGTGTTTGTAGAAATAAAAAAAAAATTGATAGCTATATTGTGAATTAATGCCTCAAAGAACGTTAAGTAATTGAAATTTTGTCCTTGATGTGTTCTATCCTAGGTTAAAGAAAAGTAAAGAACTACAGAAAGTTCAGGACATCAAAGAAGTCAAGCAAAACATCCATCTTATCCAGGCTCCACTTGCAGGTAAGTACTGTATTGCCTAGGGTTCTCTTCCTTAAGTAGGGAGATGACAACTAAATTTTTGTGGTCTGTGTAATTGGACACCATCTAACTTTCTAAGGGTAGGTCTTTTTCACTCAAATACTACTTCCCATATTACATTTATGAAGTGACTTGATTTATAAAATGTAATTCATTCAGTGTATTTCCTAGTCACAATCTATTGTGTATGGTGTTTCTTTTCTTCATAAAATCCTGTGTTACAAACATAGCTATCCAAGTTAACCAAAATGATTTGAGTAATAATTTCATAGATAATTTTGCCTCATATCAGTTTTGATTAAAGGATATTTGATATTAGTGGTTTTCAAACTTTGGTTGGTATTAGAATTACTTGGGGAACTTGGTAAAAACAAAAGCCCAGGCTTTTTTTCCTGTGGGTGATTCTGATACAAGTATACACTAAAGTTTGAGAACTAATTTTATGTCAAAATCTTTTTGTGCTTATATACTGTACTGGTGTTCTGTCATCTGGGCATTTGTTTCTGTTTATACTATCTTTTGTGAGATGCCAGAAAACCAATCTTATTTAGCTGGCACGAAGTATGATCTGTTAGGTAATTTACTTATGCAGATTACTTGAAGAGCAAAAATTTTGGTGAGATGTAGTTGAAGGCTTGATTCCAGAATGATTTTATGCCTGAACCTTAGTAAAGGTCAAATTGTGTAATCACATGATAAATAGATTTGTGTGGTCTTACCCAGTTATTTTTGTATCAATTTCTATTAAAGCAAAATAGACAAAACCCCTAGAGCATGTGCATGAACAGGTTTCACATGTAGATGATACTGAGTTGAGAAAGCAACAGGAGGGAGCCATTAGTATCTTAACTGTTTAGATAACCTTTTGGACATAGATAGTAGAGTATGCTTTGACATACTGGATTTACTACATGAGTGATTGTGGGCAAGTTACGTAATCTGTCTGTGTACCTTAATTTTCTCATCTTTTAAAATGGGAGTTAGGAGGGTAAAATGAGCAATATATATAATGTGTTTATCTATTTTTAATCTTAGATTTCTTAGAAATAACTAATATTATTCTTTTTTTTTTTTTTGGTGGTTGAAAAAACACACATTTATTCTCTTACAATTCTGAAGGTCAGAAGTTCAAAGTCAGTTTCAGTGAGTTGAAATTAATGTGTTGGTGGGGCCATGCTCCCTCTGGAGGCTTTAGGGAGAATCACGTCCTTGCCTTTTGCAGCTTCTAGAGCTGCATTCCTTGGCTCCTGGCCCCCTCCTTGTTCTTCAAAGTCAGCAGTATAGCATCTTGCTTCAGTCATTGCATTGCCTCTGCCTCCCTCTTATAAGGACACTTTTGATTGCATTCAAGACCCACCCAGGTAATCCAGGATAATCTCCCCATCTCAAAATCCTTAATATAATCATATCTGCAAAGTCCAGTTTGCCATTGTATTAGTCGGCCAAAGGGGTTCTGATGCAAAGTGCCAGAAATCTGTTGGCTTTTATAAAGGGTAGGTATTTGGGATAAAAGCTTACAGTTACAAGGCCTGAAAGAGTCTGACTCAAGGTTGGTTTCTCACCAAAGTTGGTTGCCATGTGTTGAAGCAAGATGGTTGCTGATCTCAGCGAGAGTTGAGCTTTCCTCTCTCAGCTACAGGCTGGCATAGGGCTTCTTTCAGGCCTTCTCAGCGTAGAATGCAAACTATCAGGCAAATGGCTCATCTCTCTTCCTGGGCCCACAGGACCAAAGTTCTCTCCTCTCTCGTGTCTATGGAGCTCCCTCTCTTCCTGTGTGTCTTCTTGAGTGAGTGTCTGTTTATATAGCCCACCAAGGAGGTGGGGACTCAACCTTGAGTTACACCCTACTGACAAGGTTGAATCAAAGCCCTCATCTTAACATAGTTGAATCAAAGACATCTCAGCTGAATCTAATACAATAAAAGGGAATCACACCCAGAGGAATAGACCAGATTACAAACACAATCCTTCTTTTTGTAATTCATAAATAATATCAAACCATTTAAAGTAACATTCACAGGTTCCAGGGATGAGGATGGAGACATCTTTGGGGACAATTTTTCAGCACCCCCATACAGCTTAGCTGGCAGGGCTGATTCCTCCTGTGGTCTCCAGGGGAGAATCCTTGCTTCTTCCAGCTTCTAGAAGCTGCTTGTGGACCCTTCTTCCATCTTCAGAATCAGCACAATTGGACAATTTTTCAGACGCAGCGCTGGGCAGAAAGTGCCTGAGGTACACAGCCTGCCTGTGGCCAGCTGTGTCCTAATGTTGTGGCCCGTGGGGCCAGGAGGGAAAATTGCGGGAATCAAAGAGGCTGGGCAGATTGGGTTCGGCGGGGCCTCGGGTCGAGTAGTAGGAGTCGGCACACCACTAATATTATTCTAAAGCATCCAAGGTCCTTTATAAAGTATTGGTACAAATTCTGCAAGGTTACAATGTTTTTTTTTTTTTTTAGGCAAAGGAAAGCAGCTGGAAGAAAAAATGGCGATACAGCAATTACAACAGGATGTGCACATGGAAGATATTTCTTAAAAATCTCCTTGTAACCTTTCTACACATGTATTTGGAAATATCTGGAGGCTTGGAACTTCTAAATTATTGATTTATTTTTTATGTAAGGTCACTCAAATGAAAGGTGATTAAAAATACATCTCTCTTGCATTACTACCTATAAAACATCAGATGTTATGGATGTTAGATTGTATCTCAAATTCAAACCTTTACTGATAAGTTATATCATGTAAATCAAGAAAATCTTGAGTGTAATTATAGAAGTGAATTGTGGGCATAAAATGGTCATGTCATTTGGATAATGGCCATAGGCAGCACATAGATAATAATAACTAATGACAAATTCATGGCTAATGAGACATAAAATATATATATATTTTTGCAGTAAAATACTCCCTTTATTAATGTTTTAGAATAAGGAATTAACAATATGTATGGCAGTTGGCCTCAAATGATATTTTCATTTTAAGATTTCCTGTTTTGGTTTACTGCCATTTTAGATGAGCATTTTGGTCCTCAAGATTGAAGCCTAATTATGTTGGACTGTTCTGACCCGGTTTAAGTGTACTGTTCTGATAGCCAGTTTTGGAAGTTATGGGTGAGAGTTGAATAATCTTTTCCTAAAATGATACTAAATTCTATTAATTTCCACTAACTTGAGATTCCTGGTGGAACAAGCTTTATTTTTCCAGCTTGGCACTAATTTAGTTGCAGAGGAATCCTAGTGCCTTTTAAAATTTGTTGCATTGTTTTCTTTGCAAAAGCTCCTGTTGATTTTTGAAAATAGAGTGTATGGGTAGAGCATCAGTTCATTATTTGCACATGAAATAAAATAATTTCTAAAGTAAGGGCCTATATATTTATTATTTCAAGGTACTAAACAAAGTATGAAGTGTGTTTAGGCTACTGATTGAGCCCTATCTTGGCCATTTAGCATAACATAAAGCTCAAAATTTTTCAGATATCTATCTACACTGAATTTTTATATTTAGTTGTTCAAGAGCAATATAGTTAGCAGTCATGGAAAAGTATTTTCTTGCACATATATCTTACAAAATGTAGGAACACAGGAAAAAAATCCCCACATTTGGAAAAGTTATCTCATTTCTTAAAAATAGAAACCCTGGAAAGATATTTATCCTGTAGATAGGAATTTGAAAAGAACTGGCTTATTTCATAATATCTTTATGAAGTAGGTAGCAGTATTCTTATAAAGGTGAAAAAATTGAGGTCTGGGTAACCTTTCCCTTTGCCACATAGCAAGAGGATGTTCTGTTTTTATGTAGAAGGGGTTTACCTAGAGTCTAATGGGTTTATTTTTAGTGCAGATTTATTGTGTACATTTGAATACTGACTGAAGACAACTTTGTAAAAAGTTACCACTGCAGCTTGCTGAATTAAAAGTGTTGAAAAGACAAGGGGAAAAAAGCAATATTAAAAAAAAAAAAAAAGTCAATTTCAAGGGCTCTGGAAGAATTTTCCAAAGTATCTAATTTTATTGATATAAAGCAGAATTGAAAAAGTGACCCACAAATTTTACCCTCCATGTCTTCCTACTGAGTATATCAGCCTGGTGTTGATTTGAATCATTCTTGTATATATTGATCACTTTCTTTTTAAAGTAGAAATGACCATTTTCTTTAGAATGTATTCGTGCCTTCTGATTGTAAGAATCTCTCTTCTGATGCCATGGGGTGAGTCTCTGAAGCTGTCCTATTTGAACACTCCCCCTAGGTTGTGACTCTTAATCAAGTGAAGCTGTAATGTGGGGTTAAAGGTAATGCTTCTACCACATTACCTATTCTGGGTCACACCTGGCCTGTTCTGATTCTCCAGCCTCCTGTTGATTCTGTGGTCCCCTATAATTCTGCCAATAAATTCCTTGTTGCCAAAGTTTGTAACCAGAAGTCTTTACTGATAGATATCCCTTCCAACAAAACCAGGTAACCCATTTCTGTCATAATTTACAAGAGTGCAGGGTCTGTTTCTGTTTTACCCCAGGCACATTGTAGGTGTCTGGTTCATGGAGGGTGCTCAGTAAATGTTGACTAAATGGAAAATGAGTGTGTAGCTATATGCTAGGTTTATTTCTGTTTGTTTTTAAGTAACTAATAACTTGAAGGATATGAGTGAATTAATAGAGCAGAGAGATTCACTAGGAATAGAAGCATGTCTTTCCCTTACACACAGTCAGCGTCATACTGTTGGGAAGGATTGCTGGAGAGCAGTGCTTGCCTCAGATTATGTACCTAGTTTTGCTTCTAGGGTCATGGTCTAATAATGGTGATAGACTAATCCAAGTTGCATTTAAGGATCTGGCTGGAGCTTTCACATGTCAGGGAATCCCAGGAAAGATTGAGCATGAGCTGTTTTTGTCAGGTTGCTTAAGGAAGTTTTGCCCAGAACTTGCTTTGTTGATGGAAGTAGTCCCTTCAAGAGCCAGAGTCTAAAAATGGAAATAAGGAGAACTAATTGTTGAGAATCAAGACAGAAAGAGGGCTGCTTCTCCAAAGGAACGTTAACCAACCAAAAAAATACAGCAGGCTGATCCCTTAGTATTTTGAGAAACTTTTGTTTTCACAACCCCAGCTTTTAAGTGCTCTCTTTGTTTAGTATATTCCAATAAAGTATATATAAATTTGATTTGACACCAAGCCATGGGCTTTTAAAAGGAGCATCAGTGAAATTTATGTCATTCTAGTCAATGAGTAATTCCACATAATTTTTAAATTATATACTTGATAATGTCCTTTATTTTCTCTTCAGATATCAGGGAATACAATGTAGACAATGAGCAAGTACTCTTAAAGGCAGTCTACCTGTTTAAAAGGATCCATCAATTCCAAAGCAGATAATGATATAAAATACTCATCCTGTATTAAACTACAGGAGCCTACATTGCGTTGTTCACCAGAATTTCTCTTCCATATTCCCAGATTCTTTGTGCTGCTAGAATATCAGCTAGTAATTCCCTCAATTCTGTAAGGTATATAAAAAATAATTACCAGAAGATAGGTTATAAGAATATATAATGAAAATAAGTGTAGGGGGGGGAAAATCCCAAAGGATAAAATTTCCAGATTCTGTCACTTATTATGACACCTTGGGCAACTTGCAACCTGTCAGTATCTCTGATTACATATATATAAACAGGATACAGTATCACCTAGTTTAAGGGTTATAATTACTATGGCCAGGCATATTGCATATTATCTTACACAATCTTTACAACCCTTCATGTAAGTTCCTATTCCTTTCATTTTGCAGTTATGAGAAATTGAATAACTTGACCCATGTTCTAAGCTAACAACTAGTGAAACTTAGATTCAAGCTTAGTCTTGACCCTTAATCACTATCTCTTAAACAGCATCTAGCATGATGCCTGGCAGGAGTTGGTGCTCCATATATATTTATTCATTCGGGGGTGGGGTGGGGCAGGTAATCTAGCAGTAAAAGAAGGTGCCCTAACAGAATGGGAAAATCATGTATCTGATAAGGGCATAGTATCCAGAATACAGAAAGAACTCTTGCAGTTGCAAACAATCTGGTTAAAAAATAGCCCAAGGACTCAAATAGATTTTTCTCCAGGAAAGATATATAAATGGCCAACATGCAAATGAAAAGATGGTCAATATCGTTAATCATTAGGACAATGCAAATTAAAACTCACTAGGACCATAATTTTTTTTGAAAAAGGAAAAAAAGTGTTAGGGGTTGCTGCCATTGTGCCACCATGGTACTCTTAATACCACTGCCTTGCCCAGCGCCTTCTGGAGAAGAGGGTTAAGTAAGGAGGTCTCTATGCTATGGTCTCTGTACCATGGTCCTACACAACAGACTGCCTGCAAATTGACCATTGACCGACGATAAAGCACCTAGGAAGTAACTGGCTACAAAAAAACCCCTAGCAAGAGTGTGCTTTCTACTGGAGGTTTGAAGAGACTTCATAGTTACAGGCCTGGTACTGTGGCACTAACTGAAATTAGATGTTATCAGAAGTCCACTGAACTTCTGATTTGCAAACTTCCCTTTCAGCGTCTGGTGTGAGAAATTGCTCAGGACTTCAAAACAGATTTGTGCTTCCAGAGTGCAGCTCTTGGTGCTTTGCAGGAGGCAAGTGAGGCCTATCTGGTTGGCCGTTTTGAAGATGCCAGCCTGTGTGCTATCCTTGCCAAATGTATAACAATTATGCCAGAAGACATCCAGCTAGCACGCTGCATATATGGAGAACGTGCTTAACATTTCATTCTCAAAAATTTTTTTCCCTCTTCTCCCTGTTCATGGTAGTTATGAATGTTAGATATCTTTCCCATGGGGCCACAAGGTACCTAAGTATGTGATTGGTACTGGAAAAATAGGGGACAGAAATGAGGTCTTGGCTGTTTTTCCATTTTCATTTGTGTATGAATTTTAAATATAAATGTGGGAACATAAAGCATTGCTGCAAGTCAAAATGTTTCTGTGAGCAAGTTTCAACAGTTCAACCTTATAACAGTTATAAATAAACCTGTTAAATTTTTCTGAATAAACCTGTTAAATTTTTCTGGACAGTGAGCTTTTGGGATTTTTAAAAACAAGTAAATTTCTTATTGATGGCAAAAAAAAAAAAAAAAAAAAAGCATTAGTGAAGATGTGGAGAAATCGGAACCCTCATATATTGTTGGTGGGAATGTAAAATTGTGCAGCCACTGTGGAAAACAGTGTTGTGGTTTCTCTATTAAGTTAAACAGAATTATCATAATCCAGCAAACCCACTCATAGGGATATATGAAAAAGGCTTGAAAACGGATACTCAAACAAAAGCTTGTACATGAATGTTCGTAGTTCATTCACAAGCAAAAGGTAGAAACAACCCAAATGTCCATCAGCAGACAATTGGATAAGCAAAATGTATATCCAATGCAATGCAATATTATTCAGGTATAAAAAGGAGTGAAGTACATGTTATATCACGAAGGAACCTTATACACATAAGTGGAAAAAAAAAACCATTTGCAAATAAGCACATATTGTATGAAGCCATTTATATATAATACCCTGAGTAGGCAAATCCAGACACAAAAAGCAGATTAGTGGTTACCAGAGCCTGGGGGAGGAGAAGAGGCAGGAGGGGATTGGGGAGTGACTGCTTAATGGGAACAGGGTTCCATCTGGAGTGGTGAAAAAGTTCTGGAATTAGTGGTGGCCGTTGTACATCATTGTGAGTGTACTTAATGCCACTGATTTGTACACTTTAAAATGGTTACAGTGGTAAATTTTATGTACATTTTACCAAAGTGAAAAAAATGAAAAGGTGCCTGGAGAAAATGATACATTTGATGAAATTTTTCTTGTGACTAGAATGGGAACTTTTTCTTACCGTTTCTTCTGGAACTGACATGATCTGTCCAAGTTTGAGTGTAATTAAGACAGCAAATTTTTGAAATTTATTGCTTTTTAAAAAATTTGTACAGCAGTGCCCGAAATTATAATTATTCAAGGTACTGAGTACATTTAGCTCTGAAATTAATACTAATTCTGTTATCCAGAAGAATTCCAAATTTTAAATTCATCACCACCTGCTTTTTATTTATGAGCAATTTTAGTGTTCATTAACTAGGTTTTTCTTGGGGGGGAGGAGTGGGTACAGGGGGTTGACCCCAAGACTTAGTACATGTACAGTGTGTGCTCAACCACAGAGTCATGCGGGCTTTACTTATTAGGTTTAAAAATGCTTATTGTGTGTCTACTATGTGACACATTGCCTCATTTAGCAACAAAATAATTCCTTTATGTTATAGGTGAGAAGTTTGAATCATAGGGAAGGGTATTCTAGTTACATATTTCATGTCTTATACAACTGTTAAAATCTAATAGCTCTTTATTTGACTCTTAAGTTCTCCGAGACTGTTGTGATTGCTTCAAACCAGAGCTCTGCCCTCATCCCAGGGCATGTAAGTGCTGATGATTTTAAAATGTTTTAGGTTTCATATAAGGTCAGAGGTGGGTTTTGATGATACCTGGTGTGCTATTTGAGTCGTCTAACAACTTCTGTGGAAAATAATGTTCTTATAATACACAGCACACGTGATAACATTTCATTCTCTATGTTAGTTAAATGAAACCTCAGAAATAACTTGGGCCCTACTGAGCAACATGTCTTCCCTTGCATTGATTGTGAGTCTCAGTTGGAGATTAGGCCTCCAGAAGGATTTTGGTCAAAACAGTTGAATGAGTTACCCTAGCATCAAGGAGTGGGTCTCAAACCTGATGGCACATTAGAATCATCTGGGTATACACATCCTGGGGCTTTGCCATTAAGCATGGAACATAGTTCACATTGTAGGCCACACTCTCTCACACACAGTTCTGCATGTTATAGGATGATATAAAATGGCCTATATCTGTCATTGCAATGTCACTCAGGACTATTCCCAAGGCCTGAAAAAGCCCCTGTATTACAACTGCTTTTCCCTCTCCCTGCCCCCAGAGCGTCCAGTGGCCACTGGCTCCACATTAATGTTGTAATTTCTTCCATTGCTTGAATCACAATATGTCTATAACAGAATACCAGGAAGTCCACTCTAGTCCATAGCTCCAATCCTGAGGAGTCGGATGGTGATGTCCACTCCACCTCCAATTGAAAGGGGGCTCATATCCCATGGATAAGATGGATGGGATTATCCTGCCTGCAACTGCAGACTCTCTCCATTCCCTGGAATGGCCATTGTCCATCATCATCTCCCCGCCAAGTGTCCTGGGTGAGTTCATTGAGCAGTAGAGTAGGAATTGCAGCTCCACTGGGATTCTGGGTCCAGCTGGCACATGGACAGCCCAAAGACTCCAGTTTCTGGATGTACAACCTACAAACTCCCGCACCACGTATAGGTTTGAATAGAAGGAACAGATGAACCATGTGCAGGGAAGACATATTTGAGTCTGACTCTGTCACTCTCAGGAGCACAAATTCCAAAGTTGGGCCCACTGGCAAGTCACCAAACTCTGGAGCTAACCACTCTGACATAGGACCTGGGTGTCTCCAGGGCCCTCAGGAGCCCCTCTATTTGGGGTGATATCCACTTTGGAAGTCTATGACATCCTATTGAGATGTGCATAAGCGTTACCTCTGGGATGACCTCCTGACTCACTTTGAAGTCTCTTAGCCATATGAACTCATTTGTCTTTACCTTTTCCCCCTTTTAGTCGAGGTCTTTTTCCAGTTGGCACTTGGTAGTAATCCTTCGGTGCCAGGGAGGCTCATCCCCAGGAGTCATGTCCCACGCTGGGAGGAAGGTAGTGCATATCCATTGCAGGTGATATGCCACACTAATGAAGGATGTTTATTGTGGGAGGTTGTGGGAGATGTGGGAATCCCTATAATTTTTGTGTAACGTTTATGTAATGTATCTTTAAAAAATTTTTTTTAAAAATTTATTTAAAAAAAAGCATGTATATATATATATATATATACATACATTCATATATATATATATATATATATACACAAACAGTATGGAGAGATGGAGAATGCAGGAACTTCCTTCTGAAAACGAATGTGTCAGCCCGCCAGTGGGGTGCCAACGCAAAGTACTAGAAATCTGTTGGCTTTATGAAGAGTATTTATTTGGAATAAAAGCTTACAGTTACAAGGCCAATAAAATAAAATAAAATAAAATAAAAAAGAATAATCTGGGGCAGTTTGAGAATTACCAGTGTCTGGGCTCCACCCCTGATCATTTAAGTGAGAGTCTCTGGGGTGGAGTCCTGACATTTTTTTTTTTTTTTTAAGCTACCAGGTGATTTAAATGTGTTCTTGAGGTTGAGTACTACGGAACTATAAAATTTAGAATTTTGTATCTTAGGCAACTATTGCACTAGGTGTCTTCAAACTGCCTTCACAAGAAGGATTTTACTAAAGACTTAATTCTTTCTTTATATTGTCAAATGGCTCAACAAAATAATGGCAACATTTTTGGCATGATGTTTGTATGACTTCAGCAGCAGCTACATACCTATTGCATTGTGATAGCAAAACAGAATTTCTTGAATTTTAAAACAAATTGGGTACAAAGAAATCATTTCTATTTTTTAACTGGAGTTTGATTAATATTCTGTCTGGACCAATGTGACCTTGGAATTATGTAGTGAGGATGGCATGGTCCATTGTCCATTTGCTAAGATCTACATATTTTATATTCTTTAATTCTCTTAAGTATGAATGGACTGGCTAAGACTCTTTCTTGAATTTTAAATGAGGCACTCACCATAATCTTGCCCTTCTATTGGTGCCCATGTCATGGTGTAGTTAAAAAATTAATCTAACTTTGAAGAGAAGTGAGGAGTGGAAGGAGTTAGTGGTTTTATTCTTGTACCATCTGTGGTGGGCATAGCAGAAAGAATATTACTTGAATCACTGTATCAGAACCTCTTTATAATCAGATTTGTGTTCTTAATGACATTGAGGTTCAAGGTCTGCCAATTAGATATGGACAGATACAGACTGTTAATGCAGATGACCTATTCAATCTCGTTTGGAATGACACAAAATGAAATATGAATCTTTTAGACAAAGAAGCATCATCCAAATTTCTTTGTCTTGAATGTTAAAAAAATTCAAAGAAATCTCTTTTTGTCTTTACTATTTTCTTTCCAGGAAGGATACTGTACGTCATAAGTGCAGATAACAGGTATTATCTTCTAAAGTAGCCTCAGAGCTGGGGGCTTTCAATAAATAGTTTATTTCTTCCATATCTTCACCAAAATCTTTGTCCTGGTGGCTCAGGTCTTAGACTATTTGCTTCTTAATACTCCTCCCTCTTCTCTGAAGTAAAAACACTTTTATAGCCTATTTATTACTACAGGAGCAACTTCAAATGTGCTCTTTTTGAATAAGGTAAGTTACAAAACTCTAGCATTCTGCAAGGTGTTTGAAATTTTAACTGCCATTCATTCACTTATCTAGTTATACAATCAATAAATATTACTGAGCTGCTACTATGTGTCAGAACTGTTCTAGAACCTGGGAGGATATTGAAGTGAACAGAAAAAATGGAAATCCCTGCATTCATGGAGTAGGATGGGTGAGAATGGCACAGGTATAGGCTAACACCAATCACAAATGGAAACTGATACCAGGGCATACCAAAAGCTTTAAAATGACACTAAAAACAAAAGGCCTTTGCCACAGCAATTCTATTTTAATAAATGTACTCTAAGGAAATAATCAATATGCCCCCAAATAGGTGTGTAAATGGAAGTTCATCATGTTTTTGCATAATGTTGAAAAACATAAGACTGGCTAAATAAATTAAGGGATGGTTAAATAAGTTATAGTGCATCATATAATGAACTCTTCTGTAGCCATTAGAAAGGTTGCTGCAGAAACGTTTCTAATGACATAGAAAAATGCTTATAATATATTGGTAAGTAGAAATTGCTGGTTTCAAAACTGCATAATACAATTCCTCTAAAACAGTGGTTCTCATGGGGGTGGAAGTGGTATTTTGTACCTCTTCCCTAGGGGAAAATTTGGCAGTCTTTAGGCATTTTTGATTGTCACAACTGGGTGAGGGTTGGGGGTAGTCTACTGGTATCTATTGAGTATAGGCCAGGGAAGTTGCAAACACCCTACAGTGCCCAGGGCAGCCCCCACCACAAGAGTTATCCAGCTCCAAATAACAGTAGAAATTTTGCACTTAAACAGTTACATATAGCATTGAAAGGACAAATACTTTCTGGATGAGCAGGATCATGGGTGTTTTTACTACTCTCTTTCTTTGCATGCTTATTCTGATATTTTTTAAAAAGCAAGGCAGTATTGACTTTGTAATCGGAAACAAATAAAAGGAAACTTTTAAAAAGTGGTGGTTGAGGGGAGGGATGGGTAGGTGGAACACAAGGCATTTTTAGGGCAGTGAAACTACTTTGTAGGATACTGTAATGGCAAACACATGGTATTATACATTTGTCAAAACCCCACAGAATTGTACAACACCAAGGTTGTACCCTAATATAAATGGTGGGCTTTAGTTAATCATGTATCAATATTGGTTTATTAATTGTGTAGCACACTAATGCAGGATACTAATAATAGGAGAAACTGTGTGTAGGGGTGTGTTAGGGGAAGAGAGGGCGTTATATGGGGACCCTTGAAATTTTCAGTGCAATTTTTTGGTTACCCAACACTGTTCTAAAAATTGAAGTCTGTTAAATAAAAAAAAGAGGTACTAAGTTTTGGACTCATTATCTCAGCCTGGGAATGTTTTTACCGTGAAAAGTTCAGGCACTTTTTCTTTTCCTACTGCTCATCTGGCCTGTGCTCACCTGTGTCTGGGATGCCTCTATTCAGATGAGCTCTGGGGTCTTCCTGGTCCTGGTTTACTCCCATCACATGGGTTGATGTACTTGCTTAATTATGAGCTATATCTCTCCAGGGAAATCATCTGTTCTGTGTTTTGAATCGCATATTCTTAGAAGGTCATGGGTTCTAGTCTAAGGAACCCAGAAAAGACCCTTCGATCCAGGAAGACAGGCAAGTGCACAGCAATGTCTCAACTGCTGAGAACTCTACCCTTGGAGATCCAGGCCAGGCTCACGCACAGAATAGCTGGGGTGGAGTTCATTGCCTTCCTTTTTGGGTTGGAATATTATCATTTATGAGGTTCTAAATGGGCTTGCTGGTTTAGCTACTTCCTCTTCTTATGTCTACCAGGGAAATAAAGATTAGCTATAAAATGCCTTTAATGAGTCCCCCAATTTTATCTGCAGGGATCCCGGGGCCAGTGGCATTATGCTGGTTTGTAGTAAGCTATTGTGTCTCTGCAGAAAATTTCTCTGGTGACCATCTAGGATTTCTGCTACTTTAAATGTGCACGTGTTATTCATCAGGGAATTAATTGTCCCTATTCCCTGTGATTAAAAGTCACATTACCTGGGAAGGACAAGGCATTGTCAAGTGGGCAAAGGCATTTTCTCTTTCACTGGATCTTATTTTTCTAAATTAAAGCCTGCAGAAATTATTTTACTGACTTTTAAAAAAACATATATTTATTGGGGTCTATGCATGTGTGTGCCCTTATTTGATGACATCAAATGTTCTCCCCCAAATAAATAGTGCAATTAATTCATTAGTGAATGGTTTGTTTCTGTGAGAAAGTGCCAGTTTATGGTAATCCCATCAATACTTGTACCACACTAATTTATTTCCCATTTAATCAGTGTGTAAATTGAACTGGGATCAGGCTGAACAACACATGTGGTTTTGCATAATTATAATGGAGCAAGTGAAAATAGTCATAGGACTTCCCATTAGCAACGTCATTTCAGAAGCACAGATGGGTTAGGAGATGTTGATAAAAAATATTTCCAGGGGGAAGCAGCTGTGGCTCAATCAGTAGGGCTCCCGTTTACCATATGGGAGGCCCCAGGTTCGGTTCCCGGGGCCTCCTGGTGGGGGCAGGCCCGCCCGCGCGGCATGGTTGGCTGACCCAGCGAGCACAGGCAGCAAGGGGGGGGATGGATGAATAAATAAATAAAATCTTTAAAAAAAAAAAAAATTTCCAGGAATAAATACTCTACAAGGACTGTATTAAATTCCAAATACCTCCATGACAATTAACTTTGCATTAATTATTTTAAATTTTCTTATTCTGTGTACAGCTCCGAGTAGCATTCCTACAGAATGAGCAAATTGTGGAGGTGCTCCTTGACATGCGCCATTTAAATTAAATCATTAGATTTTTCAAAAAGTAATTTCTTCCCAGACCTGTCTAGGTGGTGAGTTCAATATTTAGTAGCAGTCCCTCTGTGCTTCTCTAACCTTCTCCAAACAAGCATCCTCAAAGTATTGGACGGCAGGCTATTTTCTGGTTGGAGCTCATCTGGAAACTCTCTCGATTAAGAATTGCCCTTGCGGAACTTCCGGGAAGATGGCGTACTAGTAAGACATGGGAATCTCTTCTCCAGAAAAAATAGCTAGAGGACAGGCTGAAACAGCCCCGAAAAATATCTTCTAGGGTTTAGGACAGCAGGTGAAGCCTGCACACCACCCAGAGGAGAGAGGGACAAAAGAGGGAAATCGCTACTACAGAACTGTGAGTTGGAAGTAGCAGCTTCTGCTGCTGCCGGCACCCTCCCCCACACTCTTTAGAATTCTCAGGTCTCTGGGCCTGCGACCACAGACAAAGGGGGCTCCAGGGATCTACCACTCCTGGAAAAGGGAGAGAGAGGGACAAAGCCATAGGCTGACTCAGGTTCTGACCCGCAAATTTGGGCTGTGGAGCCCCACGGACCCTTCCACACGGCAGTTTGCCCTGGGAGCCTAGGAAGGACTGGAGAAATACGAACTTCGCAACCTCCCTCTCTTCTAGCCTGGACTAATTGTTGAGGACTCCACAGCAGAGGGGAGAGAGAGCCTGGGGCTGACCCTGCTTTTGACTAACATGTTTGGTCTGCCCTATCCCAAGAGCCCTTCCAGGCCGGGTGGGGCTGCGCCATTGTTTGCCTTGGAGGCTGCAAGGGGCTAAAGATATACAAACCTCCCAATCTCCTCTGCTACTAACAGGGACTGATTGTTGAGGATTCAGAGGGGAGAGGAAATATTTCCTAGCTGGGAAAAGGGAGGGGCTACCAGAGAAGTCTGGAGAACTGTCTCAGAAAGTTTAAATTACAAGGCTCTTAGCCCCCAGACAGGAAGCTCTATCGCATTGATCTGGTCTGTGTCACAACAAATACACTCCAACCAGGCATTGAATTGAGAGCTGCCAACGAGCACCGTCTCCTGGCAGACCAAGGAAGTGCACATAAGAAAATTAAAACTAAGTAGGAGAGGCTTTTCCTGGCCTCTCTAGCCTCCCTGCCCAAGGCCTAGGAAATGACTCTACAACCAAAACTGGTGCCCAGTTTTGAGCAACCAGCAGGACAATCCTAACAATCAAGGTTGAGCCAAAAATCAAAGAGCTGTGGTAACTCACAATCTCCTGCCACTAAAACCCTATAAAAGAGAAAGAGATAGAACATCTAAGTAAAATACAACATAACCAGATGCCTAAACACCAGCAAAAAATTATGAGCCATACTAAGAAAATAGAAGACATGGCTCAAGAAAAGGAATACATCAAAGTCCCAGAAGAGATGCAGAATTTGAGAGAACTGATCAGTGAGATGAGCACAAATTTCCAAAATCCAATTAATGAGATGAAAGACAATATAGTTAAAGAGATAAATGACATCAAGAAGACATTGAGCAAATGCAAAGAAGAATTTGAAATCCTCAACAGAAAAGTAACGGAGTTCATGGGAATGAAAGACACAATAGGTGAAGTCAAAAACACATGAGAGGCATACAACAGCAGACTCGAAATGATAGAAGAAAGAATAAGTGATACCAAAGACAGAGCAGCTAAAATTGAAGAGAGAAAAGAACAGAGAGAGAAAAGAATGGGAAAAATTGAGCAGGGGCTCAGAGAGTTGAATGACAACACAGAACACAACAACATATGTGTCATGGGAGTTCCAGAAGGGGAAGAGAAAGGAAAAGGGGCAGAAGGAGTATTTGAGGAAATAATAGCTGAAAATTTCCCAACTCTCATGAAAGAAATGAACTTACATGTCCAAGAAGCACACCGTACCCCAATGAGAATAAATCCAAATAGATCTACGCCAAGACACATACTATTCAGAATGTCAAATGTAAAAGCTCAAGAGAAAATTCTCAGAGCAGTGAGAGAGAAGCAAACGATCACGTACAAAGGACATCCAGTAAGACTTAGTGCAGATTCTCTTCAGAAACCATGGAGGCAAGAAGACAGTGGTATGATACAATTAGGAAACTGAAAGAGAAAACTGCCAGCCGAGAATTCTTTACCCAGCAAAACTGTCCTTCAAATATGAAGGTGAGTAGAGAGTATTCACAAACAAACAGAAACTAAGAGAGTTTGCAAAAAAGAATCCACCTTTGCAGGAAATATTTAAAGGAAGCCTTAGAACTTGAAAGAAAAAGACAGGAGAGAGAGTCTTAGAAGAGAGTATAGAAGAAAGAATAGCAGAAAGGATAACCAAAAGAGTAAAAAGAGAGACAAAAACAAGATGACATATGAAAACCAAATAATAAAAAGGAGGAAGTAAACAGTGCATTTACAGTAATATAATAGAATGTGAATGGATTAAACACCCCAATCAAAAGATACAGGCGGATAGAATGGATAAAAAAACATGAGCCATTCATATGCTGCTTACAAGAAACTCACTTTTAGACCCAGAGATACAAACCAGCTGAAAGTGAAAGGTTGGAAAAAGATACTCCACTTGAACAGTAATCAGAAAAGAGCAGGGGTAGCTATACTAATATCAGACAAAACAGACTTTAAATGCAAAAATGTTATAAGAGATACAGAAGGCCATTATATATTAATAAAAGCAACAATCCACCAGGAAGATATAACAGTCATAAATATCTATGCAACTAACCAGGGTGCCCCAAAATATATGAGACAAACTCTGGCAAAACTGAAGGGAGAAATAGACATTTCTACAATAATCGTTGGAGACTTCAACACCCCACTCACATCATTAGATAGAACAACTAGACAGAAGATCAACAAGGAAACAGAGAACTTGAACAATATGATAAACGAGTTAGACCTAACAGACATATACAGAACACTGCATCCAAACTCAGCGGGTTATACATTCTTCTCATGTGTCCATGGATCTTTCTCCAGGATAGACCACATGTTAGGTCACAATTCAGCTCTCAATAAATACAAAAAGATTGAAATTACACAAAGCACCTTCTCAGATCATAATGGAATGAAACTAGAAATCAATAACAGACAGGAAAAAAGGAAATTTGCAAATGTGTGGAGACTGAACAACACACTCCTAAATATTCGGTGGATCAAAGAAGAAATTGCAAGTGAAATCAGTAAATATATTGAGACAAATGAAAATGAGAATACAACGTATCAAAACTTATGGCATACAGCGAAGGCAGTCTTGAGAGGGAAATTTATAGCCCTAAATGCCTATATTAAAAAACAAGAAGGAGCTAAACGCAAAGATTTAACTAACAACTTGAGAAACTAGAAAAAGAACAGCAAACCAATCCCAAAGCAAAAAGAAGGAAAGAAATAATAAAGATTAGAGCAGAAATAAATGAAAATGAGAACAGAAAAACAACAGAGAAAATCAACAAAACCAAAAGCTGGTTCTTTGAGAAGATCAATAAAATTGACAAAGCCCTCGCTAGACTAACAAAGAAAAAAAGAGAGAAGATGCAAATAAATACAATCAGAAATGAAAGGGGAGAAATTACAAATGACCTCACAGAAATAAAAAGAATCATAAGAGGATATTATGAGAAACTATATGCCAACAAACTAGACAACCTAGGTGAAATGGACAAATTTCTAGAAAAGCATAACCAACCTACACTGACGCTACAAGAAATACAAGAACTTAACAAACCAATCACAATTAAGGAGATTGAATCCGTCATCAAAAATCTCCCAGCAAAGAAAAGTCCAGGACCAGATGGCTTCACAGGTGAATTCTACCAAGCATTTCAAAAAGAATGAACACCAATCCTGTTTAAACTCTTCCAAAAAATTGAAGAGGAGGGAAAATTACCCAACACATTTTATGAAGCCAGCATCATCCTAATACCAAAGCCAGATAAAGATTCCACAAGAAAAGAAAATTACAGACCAATCTCTCTAATGAACATAGATGCAAAAATTCTCAACAAAATACTTGCAAATAGAACCCAACAGCCTATCAAAAGACTTATATTCATGACCAAGTGGGTATTATTCCTGGTATGCAAGGCTGGTTCAACATAAGAAAACCAATCAATGTAATACACCACATTAACAAATTGAAGGGAAAAAAACCACATGATCATATCAATAGATGCAGAAAAGGCATTTGACAAAATCCCACATCCTTTTTTGATAAAGATACTTCAAAAGATAGGAATAAAAGGAAAATTCCTCAATATGATAAAAGGCATATATGAAAAACCCACAGCCAACATCATACTCAATGGGGAAAGGTTGAAAGCTTTCCCTCTAAGATCGGGAACAAGACAAGGATGTCCACTGTCACCATTGTTATTCAACATTGTACTAGGAGTTTTCGCTAGGGCAATTAGACAAGACAAAAAAATTCAAGGCATCCAAATAGGAAAAGAGGAAGTGAAACTCTCACTGTTTGCGGATGGCATGATCCTGTACTTAGAATATCCTGAAGTATTCATGACAAAGCTACTTGAACTAATAAATGAGTTCAGCAAAGTGGCAGGATTACAAGATCAACACGCAAAAATCAGTAATGTTTTTGTACACTAGTACTGAACAACCTGGAGGAAATCAGGAGGAAAATTCCATTTTCAATAGCAACAAAAAGACTCAAATACCTAGGAGTTAATTTAACCAAAGAAGTACAGGACCTATATGCAGAAAACTACAATGCAATGCTAAGAGTAATTAAAAAAGACCTAAACAAATGGAAAGACATTCCGTGTTCATGGATTGGAAGAATAAATATCGTGAAGAGGTCAATCTTGCCCAAACTGATTTACAGATTCAATGCAAAACCAATCAAAATCCCAACAGCTTACTTTACAGAATTAGAGAAGACAATGACCAAATTCATCTGGAAGAGCAAGTGCACCTGAATAGCCAAAAGCATTCTAAAAAAGAAGAGCAATGTGGGAGGAATTTCACTGCCTGACCTTAAAACATATTACAAATCTACAGTGGTCAAAACAGCATGGTACTGGCATAAAGATAGACACATCGATCAGTGGAATAGAATTGAGAATCCAGAAATATACCCTCACCTATACAGTCAACTGGTTTTTGACAAACCTACCAAGCCCACGCTAATGGGAAAAAACAGTCTCTTCAACACATGGTATTGGGAGAACTGGATATCTATAACCAAAAGAATGAAAGAGGACCCCTATCTCACCCCCTATACAAGAATCAACTCAAAATGGATGAAAGATCTAAATATAAAAGCCAGGACCATAAAACTACTAGAAGAAAATGTAGGGAAACATCTTTAAGACCATGTAGTAGGTGGTGGTTTCTTGGACCTTGCACCCAAAGCACATGCAACAAAATAAAAAATAGATAAATGGGACCTTCTCAAAATTAAACACTTTTGTACCTCACAGGACTTCATCAGAAGAGTGAAAAGGCAGCCAACTCAATGGGAAAAAATATTTGGAAATCACATATCTGAGAAGGGTTTAATATCCAGGATATATAAAGAGATCTTACAACTCAACAATAAAAAGACAAATGACCCAATTAAAAAATGGGCCAAAGCCTTGAATAGACATTTCTCCAAAGAAGAAATACAAATGGCAAAAAAACACATGAAGAATTGCTCAACATCACTCATGATTAGGGAAATGCCAATCAAAACTACAATGAGATATCATTTCACACCTATCAGAATGGCCAGTATTAAAAAGACAGAGAACTACAAGTGTTGGAGAGGATGTGGAGAGATAGGAACACTTCTTCACTGTTGGTGGGAATGCAGAATGGTACAACCACTATGGGGGACTGTTTGGCAGTTCCTAAAGAAGTTGAATGTAGACTTGCCACGTGACCCTGAAATACCACTACTGGGTATATACCCAGAAGAACTGAGAGCAGTGACACGAACAGACATCTGCACACCGATATTCATAGCAACATTATTCACCATTGCCAAAAGTTGGAAACAACCCAGGCGTCCATCAACAAATGAATGGATAAACAAACTGTGGTCTATTCACACGATGGAATATTATGCAGCTGTAAGAAGAAATGAAGTCATAAAGCATATGGCAACATGGATGAACCTTGAGGATATTATGTTGAGTGAAGCAAGCCAGACACAAAAGGACAAATACTGTATGAATGCGTTACTATGAACCAAATATATTGTGTAACATATTGTTTGATGAAAAAAAAAAAGATATGTATCCATTACATTTAATTGAGAAATGTATATATTTATTCATCTGTGTTTACTTTTTAGTTTTTAATTGTTTATATTTTCAATTATTAAATGTACAAATAAAGTTAAAAAAAAATGCCCGATGTGTTTTTGCCTCCTACAAACTAAGTCGGAACAAATCATAGTTCTTCTGACAGAGGACTTCTTTACATGCAGTCATTTGTTAACTGCCTGAGTATTCGTTTTATAATCTTTTCTCTCCCCCTTCTTAATAAATCATTGCAAATGCTGTTGAAGCCTGCCCTTCCACACTGTAATTTCCCTCTCTCCCTTCTTCTTTCTGTTCCCAGAGAATCACCATTATGAAGACCTTCCAGGTAGGTTTTTCTTCTTTCACTTCATTAGTGCATAACCAAAAAAATATATTACCTTATTTCACATATGTTTAAACTCTAAAAAAAAGTCTCATACTGAAGGCATTCTATTGTAGCATACATTTTTATCACTAAATATTATTTTTACTTATATCTGTATTATGTGTGCATGTAGATCCAGTTCATTCATTTAAATGATGCATACCATTGCAACTGGAGAAAATACCACAATTTGCTTATCCATTTCCCTGATGGAAATTTAAACAAATGTTTAGTGTCTCACCATTACGAACAACGCATTAGTGAAGATCCTTTTTATCTATCATCTTCTTGGGATTTGAACTTGAGGCCGTCTGACTACAGTGCTGCTATATCAAATTGCCTCTCATGTGATATACTTCTATTATAATCCAGTTTGAGTTGGTGGAATACATTAGCCAAACATTAAAATCTGGTAATGCCATTTCATGTCCTGACAGGAACCACTTTACTAATTAGGTGAGGTATGAAGAGTGACAAAGTTTAAGTTGCCCAATATGGTAGCCACTAGCCACATGTAGATACTACATGCTTGGAAATGTGACTAATTACAATTTGCTGTAAGTGTAAAATATATACAAGATTTTGAAAATTTAGCAGGGAAAAAGGAATGTAAAATATCTCAAATTTTTTTGGTATTTGAGTGATTTTTTAATATATTGGGTTAAATAAATATATTACTAAAATTAATTTCATCAGTTTTTTACTTTGTTAATATGGACTCTAGAATATTTAAATTATATATGTGGTTCTTGGACAGAGCTGGTAAGGAATTGATTAGCCTGAAGTGATGGAATCTGTACTTCTGGGTGTCAGGTGGGAACAACAGAGAGTAGCGAGGATCAGGATTCTACGTTGGGTCTAAAGCTGCTGTGCTACCAAGCTGAGAGACTCAAAAAGGCAGGATGATGTGGAGAGATAGGAACGCTTATTCATGGTTGGTGGGAAAGTAGAATGGTACAGCCACTGTGAAGAACTGTTCGGTAGTTCCTAAGGAGGTTGAATATAGATTTGCCATGGGACCCGGCAATACAATTGGTAGGTATATACCCAGAAGAACTGAGAGCAGTGACACAAATAGACATCTGAACACCGACGTTCGTAGCAACGTTATTCACAATAGCCAAGAGTTGGAAAGAACCCAGGTGTCCATCAAAGGATGAATGGATAAACAAATTGTGGCATATACACGTGATTGAATATTATGCAGCAGCAAGAAGAAGAAGTTATGAAACATATGACAACATGGATGAAGCTGAAGGACATTATGTTGAGTGAAGCAAGCCAGACACAAAAAGACAAATACTGTATGATTGCCCTATTATGAACTAAATATATTATGTGAAATATGAATATGGGTAGAATTACATATGAAAGACCATTTTTCTTTGAAGCTGAACTAATGTAAGTTAATAGTACAAAATGTTAATATCAGGCAAAAAAAATTATAGTAAGTGAAGGACACCAGACACATTACTACATATTATATGATTCCATTTATATAAAATGTAAATGTAAATCAGTTTATAAAGATGAAAGGAGATTAGTGGTTACGTAGGTCTGAGGAAGGAATGCTATGGGGTGTGGAGTCTTTCGTTTTGGAGTAATGAAATTGTTCTAAAATTTTTTAGATGAATGTACAACATTATGATTATACTAAAAGCCATTGTTTATACACTTTGGATAGAAGAGCCAGAAACAGCAGCTATGTACAGTGGGGGAAGCATAGAGAGATTGAGAGGTGAGGAATTTTCTTGTTTGTCTGTTTTTTGTTTATTATTATTATTGAAATAATGAAAATGCTCTAATAATAATGATGAATGCACAACTATCTGACAAAATGCTTGTACACTTTGAATGAATTGTATGCTTTTTATTAATATGTATCAATAAAATTGATTTGATTTTGCTTTTGTTTTAAAAAAAGGCAGCATGTCAGCAAAGGGGTTAAATGGTGCTGTCATCAGCAAGGAGCTATGGGATATAATCCTGGTTGAGAGGGATTGGAGCCAGTTCAATCTAGAGGAGAGAGGACTGCTTGAAAAATGAAAGCTCTGAAATAGCACAGATTTTATGTCCCCCAGTTCTGCATTTGACTCCTGACTCTGAATTTGGGCAAGTTATTTAACCTCTGTAAGTTTCAGTTTTCACATTTATAAATTGGAAATAATACTATTTATTTTTAGTTGATGCACGTAAAGAACTTAAACATTCACTTACTGAATGTTTGTTATTATTTCTTTTAATGAATCATTAAGAAAGTCTAAGAAGGGATCTTTTTCCTTTTAAAGTAGTAGAAGCAGGTTGCAGATCTTCCCACATACAGGTTTAAAGTGATGGGGAAGGTAGAGAGGGTTTCAGTGATGGTGTTGAAAAGGAGAAGAAATCTTTGAGCTACTATCATCCTGCCCTCTAAATCCCCCAGTTTACTGTGGTCCAATGAGTTTTATCTCTACCAAAGAACTGCATCACCCACGAGCAAAGTGGACCCTGGACAACATCACTAGTGGACATTGCTGCACGTCCTACTGACGTGGCCCAATCAAAGCCTTAAATCATTATTTAACTAAGTAAAAGTGAAACCTCTGAAGAGAATGCAATCTTATATACCCAGAGGAACAGACCAGTTTATAAACATAATCCAATATCTATTTTTGGAATTCATAAATTATACCAAACTGCTACAATTAGATTTCAGTTAGATTATTGACAGAACATTTGCCATTCTGAAGAAAGGCCTTTTAATATGCCTTTAGTTTGTGGACCATTAGGTTGATAATATTCTTAAGCAATAGTCTCTAAAGTGGGATGTGACTATTCAGGAAGTTTGCAAGACAATTCAAAGGAGTTCAGAAAGAAAACATTAAAGCTTTTATAGTTTTTTTTTTTTTAAGTTGTTGGGAGCTTTTTAAAAAATGTTTGCTTTTTTATTTTTAAAAAAGCTTTAGATTACATAAATTATATATTAAAAATATAGGGGATTCCCCCTCCCCCTCCCACACTTCTCCAAATTAACATCTTTCATTAGTGTGGTGCATTTGTTACAATTGATGAACACATATTAAAGCATTGCCACTAACCATGGAATATAGTTTACATTATAGTTTACACTCTGCCCCACATGATTTTATAGGTTTTGACAAAATGTATAATGGCCTGTATCCATCATTGCAATGTCATGCAGGACAATTCCAATGTCCCAAAAATGCCCCCCTGTTGTACCTATTTTTCCCTCTCCCTCCCCTCAGAACCACTGGTGGCCACTGCCTTTATAAAATGTGCATAAATGTTAGTACAGCAATACAAGTATTAATAAATATACATATATTGAGGGTGAGCAAAATTTTTTAGTAACTGGGTACACATAAAGAAGTCTGCAGACAAATGCCTTAATAGCCAGAATTTTTGTAGTTGCTAGTGATGGAAACTCAACTCAAGGTAGATTTTGGAAAGAGGTCACTTATTGACTCTCTAAACTGAAAATTCCAGATGTGTGCCTAGCTTCAGATATGTGGGGTTCAGGGGATCAATGATGTTATGATGCTCTCACTGTCTCTCTGCTATTTGTCTTGGGCAAGATGGCCAATGGAGCCCTGGACTAGCATTCTTCCAATGTAATGTCCAATGGAAAGAGACACTTCCTCAGTAGCTCAGGCTTAAAAGTCATAGGGAACACTGGCTAGTTTAGCTTTGGGTGCCATGCCCATATCTGAACCAATCACTGAGGTCAGAGAGTGTAGAATATTCTGGTTACCTGGATTAGATCATGTTACTGGGTAAAGAAGGAGGTATAGATTAACCCCATGAGAACATGACAAAGGCTTCCCCTAGGAAAGAGAAAGGGAATTGGGCAGGCAAAACACTTAGCAGTGTAGATGAGAGTCCTGCTTGCCCCAGGACAGGTCAGGATGAAGTATCCCATCCAAAATTGTTTAAGATCCATAATCCAATTAGAAATTTAACTATAATTATAGATGGGCATGAGAAATTTAAGTAAGCTTCTGGGCTCACTCCTAGGATAAGAAAGTATATATTAAATATATATTAAGGGGGGGGGTTGGATGTAGCTCAACTGATTGGGCATCCGTCTTCCATATGGAGGGACCCGGGTTCGATCCCCAGGACCTCCCGGTAAAAAAAAAAAAAAAAAAAAAAAAATATATATATATATATATATATAAAGGGGACACCAAGTCTAGAGGAACATGGTTTCTGATACTCCCCAAATACAAAAATGCTGGGATATAATATATAATTTCTGCCTCTTTAGAACTGTCAGTACTTTCCCTGAGTGTATCTTTTGGGGTCCATCAAATCATATAGGTCTTGGCGTAAGAGAGACCTTGGTTTGAGACTTGACTGCCACACACTGACTGTGTGTGTACTGGCCAGTTTAATCAGAAATCTCTGAATTTCATTTACAACATCTATGCATTCCTGGCAGGGTTTTCAAGAAGATTAAATGAGGATACCTCACACAAATCCTAGCACTCAATAAACAGGGACTATTACATTGTTGCTGATAGTACTTATGTTTTCCTTCTCTAACCAGTTGGCCAGAGTCCTATTATTTGGGATCCAGGGCTAATTTATGTTTGGAAACCCTACCGAGTCATCATAGAGCCAGGCATGGAGTAGGTGCTTAATAAATACTTATTGAATGGTGAATGAGGGCTTGAACGTAGCTTCTTTTGTTTCAAATCATTCCCAAGGGGCTTTCTGCCCTAGAAAAAGACAACTTTTTCTTTGATCAAAGTTTATTTCATAGTGTTTTCCCTCTATGCCTTCTTAAATGTGGACTAACATTACTTGCAGGCAAATTCTTCAGTGTCCTGGGATTTCAGCAGTGGCTATGGGCTGAAGTATATAGTGTTCCATGGTTTGTTCTGCACCTTGTGAAATATTTTGATCTTTTTTCCCCCAAAATGACCATAATAGACCTGAATGAGCTTTACTCATTGACCTCTCCAAAGACCCTTCTTCAAGAGAGAAGAGATGAGAAAGCTCATGCTGCCTGTAATAGTCTGTGCTACCTGGAGGAGCAACTTGATGATAATGATTATAGGTTCCCCCAGGCCAACTGTGGACCACTCCTGTGACTCTGAGTGGAGGAAATTGCCAAGAAAAGCATTTCTTTAAAAGGATGGGCTTTTCTTCTTGAAAATCAAGAATAAAGTGTTAGTGATATCAGCAAGATGTTCCTGGCGAATGCAGTGGAAAATGGGCAGAATACCAGAATCAACTTTTCCGAAAATCTGGGAGATAATTGAGGCTAGAGAACAACTTAATGAATGCTGAATTAGAAAAAAAACAAAACAAAAACCAACACCTAGAAATGGTAGGAGAGCCTTGGACAAGTTTACTCATTTGGGCCCCTCCCCATCACAAGGTTCTGCATGGAAGTTTGTGCAATATACAGAGACAGGTACACTCATTCAAGTATGGGTTCCTGTGACATAATTTTTAGTGCATTTAAATGAAATATTGGGTGTCTTTGTACAGGGGCTTCATGGAAGAATGACTCATGTTGCTTATCTGGGTCCCAACCCTTGAATTTATCCAGAGTGGAGAAATGGTGTAAAAAGAGCTGCAGGGCTGAGCCAGTGCTAAGGTGAGAGAGAAAAGGTGGATTGGAGTGTGGGATGGAGCTGAACTGACTGCAGCTGCCAGAGACAAAGTACTGTAATTAAGAAAAAGAAACAGCCCAGAACCTTAGGAGGAAAATGTAGGGAGAGAAACTCCTTTTTCTGGAGAAGAAACAGTCATATATCCTGGGGAATTATTGAAAGCTATTATGCATGCTCGGGGCAAGAGCAGGTTCAGAGATAACTGAGAAGAAGCCAACTATTCACTGTGGGCCATAAACTATAAACTGGGCTAAGCAATGGGGAAGAACCTCAACACAGAGGCAATCTATAATAAAACCCTGGGTAAGAGAGAGAATCTGACTTCTAGAGTTAGCGCATCAAAACATTCAAATGACCAGACTTCAACAAAATATTACAAGACATACAAAGAAACAGAAAGAGATGGCCCACTCAAAGTGGAAACCAAAACAAAACAAAAAATGAAACAGACATTGGAACAACTAATCAAAGGTGTTAACAGACATTGGAACATCTAATCAAAGGTGTTAAGTTCTAAACAAGTCCTGTGAGTAAAATGAAGACATGGACATAGAACAGAAGGAAATAAAAAAGATGATACATGAACATAAAGAAGAACTAGAAATTTTAAAAAGGAGCCAAACAAATTTTGGGGAAGAAAAACATCATATCAAAAATAGAAAATACACAGGGGTTCAAGAGCATATTTGAACAGGCAGAAGAAAGATCAGTGAACTAGGAGACAGGATAATTGAAATCATGCCGCCTGAAGAAGATAAAGAAATAAGAATATAGAAACATGAGCAGAGCCTACAACTTGTGGACATAAAGCATATCAACATACATATTAAGGGAGTACTAGAAGGAGAAGAGGAAGAAAAATGGGCAGAAAGAATATTTGAAGAAATAATGGCTGAAAACTTTCCAAAATTGACAAAAGACATGAATATAAACATCCCAAAAGTCCAATGAACTCCAAACAAGATAAGCCCAAAGAGAACCATGCTGAGGCATATAATCAAACTATTGAATGCTATAGATAAAGAGAGAATTTTGAAAGCAGCAAGAGAGAAGCTGCCTACATATAAGGAATCCTTAATAAGATTAAGTGATGAGACTTCAGATCAAGCACCTTGGTGGTATGAGATACTCCAAGGTCCCATTCCCCTACAAAATCTTTGAACAACCAGCAAAAACTGGCACAGTCATCTTGCTCAGAGCTTTGGAAAACAGTTAAGAGTGGTAGTAACTGGGTGAGTGCCAAATGAAGAAAAGGCAATTTAAAATGGTAGGAAAAGCTTTTGGCACCCATGTTGCCTCCCTCCTTGTCCCCTCCAGTTTAGTTAGGAATCTGTCTATGCTGTCTGTGTGGATTCCTGATCTCATTCTAGAGGGATAAGAGTAACCCCTATTTACATAATGGGGTGTATGTATTTCTGTTCCAATCTATCTGGTGGCAACATGAAGGCCTGAACAAGGACACTTGTCTCTGGCTTACTGTCCTAGAACTTGCCCTGCATGCAGAAGCAACTTGCAGACAGCTAAATCAATGTAAGAAACAATCAAATTGCAATAGCTTGGGGCAAAGGATTACCAGTTTTAAGACATATAACAGAGTACCTGGGATGGGGGAAGGATTGTTTCATAGAGAGAAGAGGGAGCATTCAGATTGTTATAATGGGGAATTCCTAAGGCCCCAAGCACATGCCCAGGGTAAGATGCATGTTCAAAAAAGACCAGACAGGACCCTGCACTTTTGCCTTGGACTCATCTTCAGGTTCATTGGCAGGAGGACGAGACTGTGAAAGAGAGCACCAGCCAACAGAGCCAATTTTCAAAGACTGGGAAAGGTGTTGTTTTTTCATTGGTTTGTTTTTGTTAGCTCCTGGCATTTAAGGAAATCTCTGACATATTACTATCTAGAGACAAAACTTATGGAACAGGCAGCTCAGGGACTACATTCCATTTAACACATTAAAATATGAAAATGTGCACTGTGCAACAAAAGATTACAAGGCAAACAAAGAAACAGGAAATAATGATCCATCCAAAGGAACAAGATAAAACATCAGAAACCAACAATGAAGAAAATAAGATGTTGGACATGCCAGACAAAGACTTACAAAAATGGTTTTAAATATGCTCAAAGAGCTAAAGGAAATACAGACAAAGAACTAAAGGATATCAGGAAAACCAAGATATGAACAAAATGAGAAATCTGAATAAAAGATGGAAATTATAAAAAGAACCAAACAGAAATACAGGAGTTGAAGTCCATAATAACTGAAATTGATATCCCTTAAGTGGTTCAACAGCAGATTATAGCTGGCAGAAGAATCAATGAACTCAAAGATAATGCAAATGAAGTTATTCAGACTGAGGAACAGAAAGATTACACTGAAAGCCATTGATTTTACACTTTGGATAGATTGTATGGTATGCAAATATATCTCAATAAAACTGTTTAAAAATGTGAACAGAGCTGAGAGACCTGTGGGACATCATCAATTGAACTATTATATGCATTGTGGGAGTCCCAGAAGGGGCAGAAAGAGAGAAAGGAGCAGAAGAAATATTTAAAGAAATAATGGCTGAAAACTTCCCAAACATGAAAAAGACACAAATATTTACATCAAAGAATCCCAACAAATATCAAACAGGATAAATTCAGGGATCCATGCCCAGACATATTGTATTCTAACTGTTGAATGTCAGAGAGAATCCTGAAAGCTATAAAAGAGAGGAAACATGTCATATACAAAGGAGATCCAACAAAACTAAGCACAGATTTCTCATCAGAAATGATGGAGACAAGAAGACAGTGGGACAAAATGCTTAAAGAAAATAATTGCCAACCAGGAATTTTATATCCAGCAAAGCTATTTTTCAAAAATGAGGGGAAGATTAAGACATTCCTGGATTAAAAAAAAAACAACAACAAAAAACCCCACAAAAACCTAAGGGAGTTCATCACCACTAGATCTGCCTTACAAGCAAGGCTAAAGGGAATACAGAGTGAAAGGAAAAGACACTAAACTGTGTATTGAAACTTCATGATGAAATAATGATCTTCAATAAAGGTAATTACATGAGTATTTATAAATGCCAGTACTATTGTATTGTATTTTGGTATGTAATTCTACTTTTTACTTATTACAAGATCTAAAATAAGTGCATCAAAAGTAATGATAAATCTGGGGGGAGAATTCTAGGAAGATGGTAGCATAGAGAGCAGGGCACACCTCTTTCAAAAACAGCAAGAGGAAAGGCAGAAACTGTCCAAAACAACTGTTCTGGGAATCTGCAGTCCATGAAAGTCCTGTCCATTATCCAGGAGGGAGCAGTACAGGGAGATATAGAAACCAAATAAAAAACTGGGAGTGAATCACCACCATGGCAGGGAATGGTACCCAGCCCCTCATCCTTGAGGCAAGTAGCCTGAGACTGGCTGCTGTTGATGGTGAGGAGAGCAGAGGTTTTTCCTTCCTAGGGAAGGGTAGGGCAGGGCCAAGGGCCAAGCATGGCTTCCGATTGGCAAGTTTGGACAGCAGGGCCTGGCTCTGAATTGTGGCTTTAGCTGGCCTGGAGGGAGGATTATCATGGACATTATTTCATCACTTCCTGGTGGAGTTTGGAGAAAATACATTCCCCCCACCCCTAGGATTGTAGGGAAAGTTTAGCCAAAAAGCAGGCCAGGAAATTGTACCACCAGGAATTTGAAGAGGGAGGGGGAGAAAAAGAGGCTTTCTGGCATCTTTCCTGTTCCTCTCTCCAGTTCCCTTCAGAACTGGTCTGCATCCCATTAGTGGGTCCCTGGTTCTGTTTTGATCTGTTAAACATGGGCAATTTTAAAGATCTAGAATAAGTTGAACCAAGAATCAATGAAGAGCCATAACACAAAGCCAATCAACAAAACCCTAGGCAAGAGAGATACTGACCAGAGTAAACTCACCATCATAATCAGATGCCTAGACATCAGCAAAAAATAAGCCATACTAAGAAACAGGAAAATATGGCTCAAGGTAACAAATTAAAATGTCAGATGAGACACAGGACTTGAAACAACTAATCAATGATCAAACAAATCTCCTAAATCAGTTCAAGGAGTTGAAGGAAAATATGGCTAAAGAGATAAAGGATATTAAGAAGACACTGAGGGAATCAGATGTGGCTCAAGTGATTGGGCTGCCTTCTACCATATAGGAGGTCCAGGGTTTGATTCCTGGGGCTTCCTGATGAAAAGCCAGCTGGCTCATGTGGCAAGCTGGCCCAAGCAGAGTGCTGGTCTGTGTAGGAGTGCTGAGCTGCACAGGAGTGCTGACCCATGCGGAGAGCTGGCAGAGCAAAATAGTGGAACAAAAAGAGACGCAGAAGAGAGACAATAAGAAATGCAGCAGATGAGGGAGCTGAGGTGGCACAAGAGGTTGAGGAGCCTCTCTCCACTCCAGCACTCCAGAAGGTCCCAGGATCAGTTCCTGGTGCTGCCTAAAGAGAAGGCAAGTAGACACAAGAAGAACACACAGAAAGCAGACAACGAGCGCAAAACAATGGTGTGTGTGTGTGTGTGTGTGTAGAAATAAATAAATAAATCTTAAGGAAAAGAAAGAAGACACCAAGTGAACATAAAGAAGAATTTGAAAGCTTGCAAAGAAAAATAACAGAACTATGGGAATGAAAGACAAAATGGATAAGGTAAAAAATACATTAGAGGCATACAACAGCAGATTTGAAATGGCAGAAGAAAGGATCAGTGATTTAGAAGACAGGACATGTGATATTGAAAAGAAAGAAAAACAGACAGAAATAAGAATGGAAAAACCCAAGCACGGTTTCAAGGATTTGAATGACAGCACAAAGTGCACAAACATATCTGTCATGAGTGAGCCAGAAGGAAAAGAGAAGGGAAAAGGGGCAGAAAGAATATTTGAGGAAATAATGATTGAAAATCTCCCAACCCTTATGAAAGACACGTGTATTCACATCCAAGAAGTGCAACATACTCCAAACAGAATAAATATGAATAGACTACTGAGATAAATACTGTATTAGTCAGCCAAAGGGGTGCTAATGTGAAATACCAAAAATGGGTTGGTCTTTATAAAGGGTATTTATTTGGGGTAGAAGTCCACAGTTACCAGGACATAAAGCATAAGTTTCTTCCCTCACCAAAGTCCATTGTCATGTGTTGGAGCAAGACAGCTGCTGACCTTTGCCAGGGTTCAGGCTTCTTGGGTTCCTCTCTTCCCGGAGCTGCATTTCTTTCCAGGCTTAGTTCCTGTTTCCTCCACAAGTTCAGCTGTAGACGATCACGTGAATGACTCGCTTCTCTTCTCCTGGGGCCTTCTCTCCAATATCAAAACTGCTTCTCAAAAACTGCTTCAACTCTGTTCTTGCCATGCCTTTTATATTTGATTCCCCACCTACCAAGGGGTGGGGCTCAACCCCCTACTGATGTGGCCCAGTCAATGCCCTAATCGTAACTTAATCATGCCCAGATTAACAGATCAGTTTACAAGCATGATCCAATAATATTTTTGGAATTCATAATTACATCAAACTGTCCAACTGCAACACATACTAATCAGAATGTCAAATGCCAAAGATAAAGAGAATCCTGAAAGCAGCAAGAAAAAAGTGACCCATCACAAACAAGGGAAGTTCAATATGTCTTAGTGAGCATTTCTCATCAGAAAAACCATGGAGGTGAGAAGGCAGTGTTATCAGATATTTAAGATACTGAAAGAAAAAACTGCCAGCCAGGAATTCTTTATCCAGCAAAACTGTCCTTCAAAAATGAGGGTGAGTTTAAAATATTAACAGATAAACAGAAATTGAGTTTGCTAACAAAAAAGTTTAGCCCTACAAAAAATACTAAAGGGAGTTCTGCAGCCTGAAAGGCAAAGACCAGAGAAAGAGGCTTGGAGGAGAGTACAGAAATGAAGATTATCAAAAAGGGTAACTAAAGGGTAAAAAGACACACAAAAATAAGATATGATGTATGTAAGCCAAAAGATAAAATGGTTGAAGTAATGCCTTTACAGTAATAACATTGACTGTTAATGGATTAAACTCCCCAATCAAAAGACACAGACTGATAGAATGGATGAAAAAATATGATTCATCTATATACTGTCTATAAGAGACTCACCTTAGACCCAAGGATACAAATAGGCTGAAAGTGAAAGGTTAGAGAAAGATACTCCACATAAATAGTAACAAAAAAAGAGCCGGGGTAGCTATACTAATATCAGACAATATAGACAATGTAAATGCAAAACTGTTATAAGAGACAAAGAAGGACATTATTTATTAATAAAAGGGGCAATCCACAAAGAAGAAATAATAAAATATTTATACACCTAACTACGGTGCCCCAAAATACATGAGACAAACACAGGCAAAACTGAAGGGAGAAATAGATGTCTCTACAATAAGTGGAGACTCAATATACCACACTCATTGATAGAACATCTAGACAGTGGTCTATAAGGAAACCGCAAATTTGAACAATATGATAAACAAACTAGACCTAATAGACATATACAGGATATTGCACCTCAAAACAGTAGGATATATATTCTTCTCAAGTGCTCATGGATCTTTTTCCAGGATATAAAAATGGAGGTTAAACCACACAGTCTTAAACAACAGTGGATCAAGGAGGAAATTACAAGAGAAATCAGTAAATATCTCAAAGGGAATGAAAATGAGAGCACAACATGTCAAAATCTATGGGATGCAGTGAAGGCGGTACTGAAAGGGAAATTTATAGCCCTAAATACCTACATTAAAAAGAAAGAAAGAGTTAAAATCAAAGACCTAACTGCACACTTGGAAGAAATAAGAAAGAGAGGTTAGAGCAGAACTAAATGAAATTGAGAGAGAGAGAGAAAAAAAATAGACTCAACAAGCCAAAAGTTGATTCTTTGAGAAGATCAACAAAATAGACAAACTCTTTGCTAGCCTGATAAAGAGAAAAAGAGAAGAAACAAATAAGTAAAATCAGAAATGAGGCTGAACATTACTACTGATCCCACAGAAATAAAAATTATCATAAGAGGATACTATGAACAACTGTATGTCAACAAATTAAACAATATAGATGAAATGGTCAAATTCCTTGAAACTCACAAATAATCTACACTAACTCTAGAAGAAATACAAGACTTCAACAAACCAATCACAAGTAAAGAGATTGTATCTGTCATCAAAACCTCCCAATGAAGAAAATTCCAGGACCAGATGCCTTCACAGATGAATTCTACCAATCATTTCAAAAAGAATTAATTACAATCCTGCTCAAACTCTTCCAAAAAATCAAAGAGCAGGGAACACTACCTACTCATTTTATGAAGTCAACATCATCCTAGTACAACAAAGCCAGATAAAGATACTACAAAAACAAAAACAAAAACAAAAACAAAACAAAAAAAGAAAATTACCGACCAATCTCTCTAATGAATATAGATTCAAAATCTTCAACAAAATATTTGCAAGTAAAATCCAACAGCACATTAAAAGAATTGTACACCATGACCAAGTGGGTTTTATCCCGTGTATGCAAGGGTGGTTCAACACAAGAAAATAAGTTAATGTAGTACACCATGTCAACAAATTGAAGGGGAAAAACCACATGATTATCTTGGTTGATGCAGAAAAGGCATTTGACAAAATCCAGCATCCTTTTTTGATAAAAACACTTCAAAAAATAGGAATGGAAGGAAACTTTCTCATCATGATACAGAGATATATGAAAAACCCACAGCCAACATCATACTCAGTGGTGAAAGGCTGAACGCTATCCTTTTAAGATTGGGAACAAGACAGGGATAGCCACTGTCACCACTCTTATTCAACATTGTGCTAGAAGTTCAAGCTAGAGCAAGTAGGCAAGAAAAAGAAATAAAACACATCCAAATCAGAAAGAAAGAAGTAAAACTTTCAATATTTGCAGGTGACATGATCCTATATTTATAAAAGCCTGAAACATCTACAACAAAACTAATAGAGCTAATAAACAAGTTCAGCAAAGTGGCAGGATATAAGATCAACATGCAAAAGTTAGTAGTGTTTCTATAGGGTAGGAGTGAGCAATCTGAAGAGGAAATCAAGAAAAGAATTCCATTAACAATAGCAACTAAAAATCAAATATCAAAACGAAAAAAAAAAACAAGAAGAAAAAACTGAAAAAAACAAAACAAAGCAAAAAATAAATAAATAAATAAATTAAAAAAAAAAAAAAAGAAAAAAAGAAAAAAAAATACATTTAACCAAGGACCTATACTCAGAAAACCACAAAAATATTCCTAAAAGAAATCAAAGAAGACTCAAAGAAATGGAAGAACATTCTGTGTTCATGGATTGGAAGACCAAATATCATTAAGATATCAATTCTACATTTGATTTACAGATTCAATGCAATCCCAGTCAAAATTCAAACAGACTACTTTACAGAAATGGAAAAGTTAATTATCAAGTTTATTTGAAAGGGAAAGGGGCCCAGAATAGCCAAAAACATCTTAAAAAAGAAGAGAATTTGGAGGACTTCCTGACTTTAAAATATTTTACAAAGCTACAGTGGTCAAAACAGCATGATATTGACATAAGATAGATATATTGATCAATGGATTGAATTGAGAGGTCGGGAATAGACCCTCACACCTCTGTGGTCAACTAAATTTTGAGAATGATACCAAGTCCACTCAGCTGGGATAGAACAGTCTTTTCAACAAATGGTGCTGGGAAAACTGGATATTCATATTCGAAAGAATGAAAGAGGAGCCCTGTCTCACTCCTTATTAAAAAATTAACTCAAAGTGGATCAAAGACATAAAAATAAAAGCCAGGACCATAAAACTCCTAGAAGAAAATGTAGGAAAACATCTTCAAGTTCTGGTGGTAGGAGGTAGTTTCTTAGACCTTACACCCAAAGTATGAGCAATGAACCTCCACAAAATTGAATATTTTTGTGCTTCAAAGGACTTTGTCAAGTAGGTGAAAAGGCAGCCTACTCAATGAGGTAAAATACACATCAAAATTAAAATGAGATATCATTTTACACCTACTAGAATGGGACTATTAAAAAAAAAAAAACAGAAAACTACAAGTGTTTGAGAGGATGTGGAGAAATAGGAACACTTATTCATTGTTGGTAGGAATGAAGAATGGTACAGACACTGTGGAAGACTGGCTATTCCTTGGGAAGCTAAATATAGGTCTGACATATGATCTGGCAATCCCACTACTAGGTTTATATCCAGAAGAACTGAAAGCAGAGATGTGAACAAACATTTGCACATTGATGCTCATAGTGGCATTATTCACAGTTGCCAAAAGATGGAAACAACCCAAGTGACCATCAAGTGATGAACGGATAAACAAAATATGCCATATACATATGATGGAATATTATTCGGCTGTTAGAAGAGATCAAGTCTTGATGCATATGACAACTTGGATGAACCTTGAGGACATTATGTTGAATGAAATAGTCAAACACAAAAGGACAAATATTGTATGATCTCACTAATATGAACTAAATATAATGAGCAAACTTATGGAGTTAGTTAGACTACAGATTACCAGAAGATAGAATGAGAGTAGAAAATGGGGAGTTGAAGCTTAATTTGTGCAAAATCTGTAATAAGGCTGGTTATAAATGTTTGGAAATGGATAGAGGTGATGATAGCACATTTAGTGAATGTAATTAATAGCACTAATATGTCGGTGTGATTGTGGTTGAAAGGGAAAGTTTAGGGTCTTGTATGTTACCAGAAGGAATGCTAAAGGAATAAACAGGGTACTAATAGCATAGTGAATCCTCTTGTAGATGATGAGTGTGTTCAATACTACAAATATAAATATACTCTTCCATGAATCAGAACAAATGTATGTTAATATTACAAGGTTAATAAGATGGTATTTGGGCAAAAATATACCTAAAGTAACTATGGACTATAGTGAATATTAATATATTAATATTACTTCATCAATTGTAAAAAAAAAATATGCCAAGTGAAAGAAACCAGGCACAAAGTATTACATAATGTTTGACACCATTTATATAAAATGTAAATATGAATAAATTTATAGAGACGGAATTAGATTAGTGGTTATGTACTGCAGGGGAAGAATAGAGGGATTGAGAGGTGACTGCTAGGGGGATGAGGTTTTTTTTCTTTTTGGAGTAATGAAAATGCTCTAAAATTGACTGTGGTGATGCACGCACAACTCTATGATTATACCAAAAGCCATTGAATGTACATTTTAGATGGAGTCTATGGTATGTGGATATACCTCAATAAAATTGCTTTAAAAAGTAATGATAAATCTACGGTCTTGAACACACAATGTATAAAGATATAATCTGTGAAAAGAACTATATAAAGATGGGGGGGATGGATGGGTATTGGCACATAGTTTGTATATGCTTCTGACATTGAATTGGCATCAAATAAAAAGATTATTTTAGATTTAGGATGTTAAATTTAAACCCTGTAGTAACCACAAAGAAACTATTTGTGACTTATACCCAGAAGGAAATGAGAAGGGATTCAAAATGTTTCCCTACAAAAGATCAAATAAATATGAAAGTAGGCAACAAAGGAAGAATTGAGGGACAAAAATGTATAAAACTTACAAAATCCAAAGAGCAAAATGACATAAAAAATTCCTGCATATCAGTAGCTACTGTAAATGTAAATGGATTCAACTCTAGATTGGCAGAATGGATAAAAAAGCATGATCCAACTATGTGCTGTTTACTAGAGACTCACCTTAAATTCAAAGATACGAGTAGGTTGAAAGTGAAAGTATGCAAAAAAGTATCCCATGCAAATAGTAACAAAAAGAGAGCTGGGGTGTCTATACTAATACCAGATAAAATAGACTAAGTAGAAAACTATTACGAGGGACTCTACACTGATAAAGGGGTCTATTCAATGAGATATAACAAGATATAAATATATATGCATCTAATGGCAGAGCCCCAAAATATATGAAACAAATAGACATATTTGAAGAAATATTGACATATATGATGGGAGAAATAGTTCTACATTGATAGTTGGAGTCTTCAATATACTATGTTCAATAATGGATAGACTATCTAGACAGAAGATCAATAAGAAAATAGAAGATTTGAACAATACAATAAACTAAATAGACCTACAGACATATGGAACACTTTATCCAATTAGTAGCAGAATGCATATTCTTTCCTGGTGCACATGGACCATTCTCTAGGATAGAGCATATGCTAGGTCACAAAATAAGTCTCAATAAATTTAAAGTTATTAAAATTATATAAAATAGTTTCTGACCAAAATGGAATGAAGCTAGAAATCAATAACAGAAGGAAACTGGGAAATTCACAAATATGTGGAAATTAAACAATGTACTATTAAGCAACAAATGGGTCCAAAGAAGAAATTGTATGGAAAATTAGGAGATATCTTGAGGTGAATGAAAATGAAAATACAACACAGCAAAACTTACGGGATGTAGAAAAGACAGTGCTGAGAGGAAAATTTACTAGAAGAGCTCAACAGACTTATAACAAGTAAACAGAGTGAATCAGTAATATAAAACCTCCCCCAAACAAAAAAGACCATATTGCTTCACTGATGAATTCTATCTAACATTAAAAAAGACTTAACATCAATCTTTCTCAAACGCTCCCAAAAAACAGAAGGGAGGCAACTCTTCCTAACTCATTCTATGATGCTAGCATTACTCTGATATCAAATCCAGATAAAGACAACACAAAAAGAAAACCACAGACCAATATCCTTTATGAATATAAATGTAAGTTCCCTTAACAAAACAACAGTACATTAAAGGTATTATATACAATGACCAAGGGGATGTATACTCGCAAATGCAAGGGTGGTTCCACATAAGGGGAAAAAAAAACATTTCAATATACCACATTATTAGAATAAAGGAAATAAAAATCACACGATCATCACAATTGATGCAGAAAAGGCATCTGACAAACTCCAACACCTGTCGTGATAAAAATACTCAGAAAACTGGGAATAGAAGCTAATTTACTCAATGTGATAAAGTACATTGTATTGGAAGTCCTAGCCAGAGCAATCAGGTAAGAAAAAAAAAAGATATCCAAATTGGAAAGGAGGAAGTAAAATTATTTTTATTCACTTATGACATGATAATTTATATAGAAAATTGCAAAAATGCACAAGAAAACTAGTAGTTAATAAATGAATTCAGCAAAGTTGCTGGCTACAAAATCATTTGTGTTTCTATATACCAGCAAAGATCATTTCAAAATGAAAATTAAAAAATAATTCAATTCATAGTAGCATCTAAAAGAATAAAATACATAGGAATAAATTTAACCAATGAGGTAAACGAATTCTAACTGAAAACTACAAAACACTGCTGAAAGAAATTAAGAAAGACCTAAATAAATGGCAAGATATCCTGTGTTCATGGTTAGGAAGACTTAATATTAAGACATCAACACTACCCAAAATGATCTACAGATTCTATACATTTCCTACCAAAATCTCAGCAGGAGTTTTTGCAGAAATGGAAAAGCTAATCCTCAAATTCATAAGGAATTCCAAAGGTGCCTGTTTTAGTTTGCCAAAGGGCTGCCAATGCAAAGTACCAGAAATATGTTGGCTTTTATAAAGGGTATTTATTTGGGGTAAAAGCTCACAGTTCCAAGGCTGTGAGAAGTCCAATTCAAGGCACCATAAGAGGTACTTTCTCACCAAAGTCAGTTACTGTTGATCCTTGTGGTGTTGTCACTTTCTGATCTCAAAACTTACTACAAAGTCACAATAATCTACAGTATGGTACTGGCATAAAGACAAACATATAGACCAATGGAATAGAACTGAGAGTTCAGAAATAAAACCATACATCCGTGGCCAGCTGATTTGTGACAAGGGTGCCAAGCACATTAATTGGGGAAAGAAGGTTCTCTTCAAAATTAGTGCTGGGAAAACTGAATATCCATATGTAAAAGAATGAAGTCGGACCCCTACCTTAAGCTACATACAAAAATTTACTCTAACTGGATCAAGGACATAAACATAACAGCGAATACCATAAAATATAGAGTAGACCTTCATAATCTTGGATTTGGTAGTGACTTCTTAGATATGACACCAAAAGCACAAGCAACAAAAGAAGAAAAAATAGATAAAATGGACTTCATTAAAATTTAAAAACCTCATATGTCAAAGAACATTATCAAGTAAGAGAGCAGATAACATGCAGCATGGAAGAAAATAATTGCTAACCATGTATCTGATAAGGATTTAATACTGAGAATATATAAAAGTTGCTGCAACTCTACAAGGCAAATAACCCAGTTGAAAAATGGGCAAAGGGGAGCAGATGTAGCTCAAGTGGTTGAGTGCCTGCTTCCCATGTACAAGGTCCTGGGTTTGATTCCTGGTACCTCCTAAAAACAAAGCAAAACAAACCAACAAGGCTAAACGAAAACACCAACTCTCATTGGTGAGTGGATGTAGCTCAGTGGTTGAGCACCTGCTTCTCACGTATGAGGTCCTGGTTCAATCCCCAGTACCTCCTGAAAAAAAAAAAGAGCAAAGGAATTGAATAGACATTTCTCCAAAGGAAATATACAAATGGCCAATAAGTATGTGGAAAAATGTTCAACATCATTGGTTTTCAGGGAAATGCAAATAAAAAAACAAATTAGATACCACTTACATTATGTTGGGCTTTCACCTTTTCTATTCATTTCCAAAGATTAATACACATCTTTTTTTTACCAATTCTGCACAAGTTAACCCTCAGCTTTCCATTCTCTAAAATCATTCTATTTTCTGGTCACCCATATTCAAGTTAGTAAATCCATGCAAATACACAATATATTTAGTTCTTATAGAGCAGTCATACAGTATTTGTCCTTTTGTGTCTGACTTGCTTCATTCAACATAATGTCCTTCAGGTTCATCCATGTTGTCATATGCTTTACTACTTCATTTCTTCTTACAACTACATAAAATTCCATCGCGTGAATACACCACAATTTGTTTAACCATTCATTGGTCAATGGACACTTGGTTTGTTTCCAAATTTTAGCAATCGTGAATAACACTACTATGAACATCGGTGTGCAGATGTCTGTTCCTGTCATTGCTCTCAGTTCTTCTGGGTATATATCCATAAGTGGTATTGCTGGATCATGTGGTAAATCTATATCCAATTTCTTTAGGAGATGCCAAACAGTTCTCCACAGTGGATGTACCATTCTACATTCCCGGCAACAGTGAATAAGTGTTCCTATTTCTCCACATCCTTCTAACACTTGTAGTTATCTGTCTTTTTTTTATTTTTATTTTTTATAACTATCCCTACTCTTTTTTTTTTTTTTTTTTTTTTTTTAGGATTTATTTATTTATTTTTATCCATCCCCCCCATCTTTTTAATAGTCGCCATTCTGATAGGTGTGAAATGATATCTCATTGTAGTTTTGATTTGCATTTTCTTAATTGCTAGTGAGGTTGAACATTTTTTCATGTTTTTTTTTTTTTGCCATTTGTATTTCTTCTCTGGACAAATGTCTATTCAAGCCTTTTGCCCATTTTTTAATTGGGTCATTTGTCTTTGTTTTGTTGAGTTGTAGCATCTCTTTATATGTCATGGATATTAAACCCTTATCGAATATGTGATTTCCAAATATTTTCTCCTATTGAATTGGCTGCATTTTCACACTTTTGACAAAGTTCTGTGAAGTGCAAAAGTATTTAATTTTGAGGTGGTTCCATTTATGTATTTCTTCTTTTGTTGTGTGTGCTTTAGATGTGAGGTCCAAAAAACCACCACTTACCACAAAGTCTTTAAGAGGTTTCCCTAGCTTTTCTTCTAGTAGTTTTATTGTCCTGGTTTTTATATTTAGGTCTTTGATCCATTTTGAGATGATCTTGTATAGGGAGTGAGATAGGGGTCCTCTTTCATTCTTTTGGTTATGGATATCCAGTTCTCCCAGCACCATTTGTTGAAGAGATTGTTTTGTCCTGTCAACATGGGCTGGGTAGGTTTGTCAAAAACCAGTTGGCTATAGAGGTGAGGGTTTCTTTCTGGATGCTCAATTCTATTCCACTGATCAATGTGTCTATCTTTATACCAATACCTTGCTGTTTTGACCACTGTAGCTTTCTAATATGTTTCAAGTTCAGGCAGTGAAATTCCTCTCATGTCACTCTCGTTTTTTTAGAATGCTTTTGGCTTTTTGGGTGCACTTTCCCTTCCAAATGAATTTGGTAATTGTATTTTCTATTTCTGTAAAGTAGGTTGTTGGAATTTTGATTGGTATTGCATTGAATCTATAAATCAGTTTGGGCAGGATTCACATCTTCATGATATTTATTCTTCCCATCCGTGAACACTGAATATCTTTCCATCTTCATTGATTTCTTTCAGCATTGTTTTCTAGTTTTCTGCATATAGATCCTGTACTTCTTTGGTTAAATTAATTCCTAGGTATTTGAGTCTTTTTGTTGCTATTGTAAATGGAATTTCCCCCCTGATTTCCTCTTCAGATTGTTCAATACTAGCGTACAGAAACGTTACTGATTTTTGTATGTTGATCTTGTATCCTGCCACATTCCTGAACTCGTTTACTAGTTCAAGTAGCTTTGTCATACATTAAAGAGTTTTCTAAATATAGGATCATGTCATCCACAAATAGTGGAAGCTTTACTTCCTCTTTTCCTATTTGGATGCCTCTATTTTCTTTTCTAATTGCTCTGTCTAGAACTTCTAGCACAATATTGAATAACAATGGTGACAGTGGGCATCCTTGTCTTGTTCCTGATCTAAGAGTGAAAGCTTTCAATCTTTCCCCATTGAGTATGATGTTGGCTGTGGGTTTTTCACATACACCTTTTATCATATTGAGGAATTTTCCTTCTATTCCTATATTTCAAAGTGTTTTTATGGAGAAAGGATGCTGGAGTTTGTCAAATTCCTTCTCTACATTGTTTGAGATCATCATGTGTTTTTTTTCCCTTCAATTTGTTAATGTATTATGTTGATTTTCTAATGTTGAACCACGCTTGCATACCATGAATAAATCCCGCTTGGTCATGATGTATAAGGCATTTGATAATGTTATTGGATTCTCTTTGCAGGTATTTTCTTGAGTTTTTTTGTGTCTATGTTAATTAGAGAGATTGGTCTAATTTTCTTGTAGTGTCTTTATTTGGCTTTGGTATTAGGATGATGTTGGCTTCATAAAATGTGTTGGGTAGTTTTCCCTCCTCTTCAAATTTTTGGAATAGTTTAAACAGGATTGGTGTTAATTCTTCTTGAAATGCTTGTTAGAATTCACCTGTGAAGTCATCTGGTCCTGGGCTTTTCTTTGTTGGGAGATTTTTGATGATGGATTGAAACTCTTTAAATGTGATTGATTTGTTAAGTTCTTGTATTTCTTGTAGAAAAGTGAAGTTGTTTGTGCATTTCTAAGAATTTGTCCATTTCATATAGGTTGTCTAGTTTGTTGGCATACAGTTTCTCATAATATCCTCTTATGGTACTTTTTCTTTCTTTCTTTTTTGGTACCAGGGCTGGGGATTGAACCCAGGACCTTGTATGTGGGAAGCCATTGCCCAACCATTGAGCCACACCAGCTCCCTCTTTTTATTTCTAAAGGGGGTGTCATAACATTACCCCTTTCATTTCTGATTTCATTTATTTAGATATTCTTTTTTTTTCTTTGTTAGTCTACTTAGGGGTTTGTCAATTTCATTGATCTCAAAGAACCAGCTTTTGGTTTTGTTGATTGTGGTTGTTGGGGAGTTTGATGTAATTATGAATTCCAAAAACATAATTGGATCATGCTTGTAAACTGATCTGTTAATCTGGGCATGATTAGGTTATGATTAGGGTGTTGAGCCCCGCCCCTTGGTGGGTGGGGAATTGAATATAAAAGGCAAGGCAAAGAACAGAGTTGAAGCCATCTTTTGAGAAGCAGTTTGATGTTGGAAAGAAGGCCCCAGGAGAAGAGAAGCAAGCCGTTCACCTGATCGTCTACAGCTGACCTTGTGGAGGAAACAGGAGCTAAGCCTGGAGAGAAACGCAGCCCCCCGGAAGAGATGAACCCCAGAAGCCTGAACCCTGGCAAACGTTGGCAACTGTCTTGCTCTAACACATAGCAATGGACTGTGGTGAGAGAAGAAACTTAACACGTTATGGCCTGGTATCTGTGGACTTCTATCCCAAATAAATACCCTTTATAAAGAGCAACCCATTTTTGGTATTTCACATTAGCACCCCTTTGGCTGACTAATACATTGATTTTCTCTATTGGGTTTTTTTTTTTGTTGTTGTTGTTGTTCTCAATTCATTTATTTCTGCTCTAATCTTTATTATTTCTTTCCTTCTGCTTCCTTTGGGAATGGTTTGATTTATTTATTTTTTCTATTTTTTCCAGTTGTTCAGTTAGATCTTTGATTTTAGCTCTTTCTTCTTTTTTTAATAAAGGCATTTAGGGCTATAAATTTCCCTCTCAGGACTGCCTTCCTTGTATCCCATAGTTTTGGTAAGTTGTGTTCTCATTTTCATTTGTCTCAATGTATTTATATTTCCCCTTACAATTTCTTCTTTGACCAACTGATTATTTAGGAGTGTGTTGTTCAGCTTTCCCACATTTGCGAATTTGCTTCTTTCCTGTTTATCATTGATTTCCAGTTTCATTCCCCTATGATCTGAGTAGGTGCTTTGTATAATTTCAGTCTTTTCATTTTTTTTGAGACCTGCATTGTGACCTAACGTGTGTTCTATCCTGGAGAAATATCCATGAGCACTTGAGAAGAATGTTTAACCCACTGAGTTTGGGTGCAATGTTCTGTATATGTTTATTAGGTCTAGCTCATTTATCATATTGTTCAAGTTCTCTGTTTCCTTATTGATTTTCTGTCTAGTTGTTCTATCTAAAGTTGTGAGTGGTGTGTTGAAGTCTCCAACTATTATTGCAGCGATGTTTATTTCTCCCTTCAGTGTTGCCAGAGTTTGCCTCCTGTATTTTGGGGCACCCTGGTTAGGTGCATAGATATTTATGACTGTTACTTCTTCCTGTTGGATTGTCCCTTTTGTTAATATAAAATGTTCCAATGTATCTCTTATAACTTTTTTGCATTTAAAGTCTGTTTTGTCTGATATTAGTATAGCTACCCCTGCTCTTTTCTGGTTACTATTCGCATGGAGTATCTTTTTCCAACCTTTAACTTTCAGCTGCTTTGTATCCCTGGGTCTAAGGTGAGTTTCTTGTAAGCAGCATATGGATGGCTCATGTTTTTTAATCCATTCTGTCAGCCTGTATCTTTTGATTGGGGAATTTAATCCATTCACATTCACTGGTATTACTGAAAATGCACTATTTATTTCCTCCATTTTATTCTTTGGTTTTCATATGTCATCTTGTTTTTGTCTCTTTTCACTCTTTTGGTTATCCTTTCTGCTTTTCTTTCTTCTATACTCTCCTCCAAGCCTCTCTCTCCTGTCTTTTTCTTTCAAGTTCTAAGGCTTCCTTTAAATATTTCCTGCAAAGGTGGATTCTTTTTTGCAAACTCTCTTAGTTTCTGTTTGTTTGTGAATATTTTATACTCACCTTCATATTTGAAGGACAGTTTTGCTGGATAAAGAATTCTCGGTTGGCAGTTTTTCTCTTTCAGTTTCCTAATTGTATCATGCCACTATCTTCTTGCCTCCATGGTTCCTGAAGAGAAATCTGCACTAAGTCTTACTGGATGTCCCTTATACATGATTGTTTGCTTCTCTTTTGCTGCTCTGAGAATTTTCTCTTTCTCTTTGACATTCTGAGCAGTATGTGTCTTGGCGTAGGTCTATTTGGATTTATTCTGACTGGGTACGGTGTGCTTCTTGGACATGTAAGTTCATTTCTTTCGTGAGAGTTGGGAAATTTTCAGCTATTATTTCCTCAAATACCCTTTCTGCCCCCTTCCCCTTCTCTTGTCCTTCTGGAACTCCCATGACACAAATGCTGTTCTATTTCATGTTATTATTCAACTCCATGAGCCCTTGCTCAATTTTTCTCTCACTGTTCTTTTCTCAGTGGTTCTGTCTTCTGTATCACTTATTCTTTCTTCTTCATTTTGAGTCTGCTGTTTTAGGCCACTGATTTTTTTTTTTTTTTAATGAGGTACTGGGAACTGTGGATTGAACTCAGGACCTCCAGACCTCATATGTGGGAAGCTGGCACTCAACCACTGAGCCACATTGGCTTCCCTGATTTGGTTTTTTCATTTGTTTTGCTTGGTGTTTATTTTTGTTTTTTTAGGAGGCACTGGGAACCGAACCCAGGACCTCCCATGTGGGAGGTGGGCCATCAACCACTTGAACTACATCTGCTTCTCTAATGTGTTTTTTTTTTTCCGGAAGATTTCATTTAGTGAAGAAAGAAGTACTTTCAGTAACTACTTATTTCAGTTTGCAAGATCTTAAGACTTGTTTTCATATCAAGTCAGTGGTTATGAAACCTTAATTTATTAAAAAAAAAAAGATTTGCAAAAGATGTTATACTTATAACTCTAGAAAAGATTACTTGGCATCACAGAATTATAGAACAACAAGAACAAGAGTCACCTTGAGGTTTTCAAATGACAATTCTCTGTTCTCTAAATGAGCAAGTTGAACTTTAGGTTAGGTCAAGAACCTGGGACTAATACCCAAAGCCACAGTCAAAGGAGAGCCACTTGGTGACAAAACACCAGCTGAAGCCTGAAAAATCAAACAAGCACTTCATTTCTTTCTCACTCCCCAGAAGCAACCACTTTTAATTTTTGAATCTCCAAATTTGTTACTTCTTGAATAATTTTGTTTAGGCATTATCAGTTGTCTTATCACTATGAAAGATGAGAATTGGGTTCTTTTTCACCACCATCACATACTCTCTCTCCCCCTCTCTTGTGCATGTGCACATGTGGGTCTCTTTTTTTCTATTGTGCTGGGCATTGGAAACTGATGGCCTTTAGTTCAGTTTTCTTGAACCTCTAATGTGTTTTTGATCTCACCTATCAGGTCTTTCATTCTCATGAGATTGGTTACTTTTCTATTCAGGATTTCAAATTCTTCATTGTACTCGCTCAGTGTCTTCTTGATATCTTTTATCTCTTTAGCCATATTGCTGTTCAACTCATTAATTTGATTCTGGAAATTTGTGTGCATCTCATTGATTAGTTGTCTCAAATCCTGCATCTCTTCTGGGGCTTTAATATGTTTCTTTTCTTGGTCCATTTCTTCCATTTTCTTAGTATGGCTTGTAATTTTTTGCTGATGTCTAGGCATCTGATTAGGATGGTGAGTTTACTTAGATGCTCAATTTCTCTCTTTTTTTCTAGGGAGTTAGTGTGGGAGGTTGTGTGTTACTGCTGTTCTTTGATTCTTGGTTAACCTGTTCTGGGTCTTTAGGATTGTCCCCAATAGTTTCTCAAACCTGGGCCTTGCACCCAGTAATGAGTTGCAGACCTGCTTCCTAGGGCCTTGGGTAGGGGGGATATAAAGGTCAGAAAAAGCCTCTCTTACTTATTTATTAATACTTTTAATATCCTCACATGTACTTCCTTGATCCTCCAGCAGATGGCACTCTTTGGATGCCCTGTCAGTTCAATGCCTGATGGGAGCATGTTTGCTACAACTTGGATGGGATCAGTGTGATAGAGGATCTTGTCTGGAGGCTAAAGAGCCTTGCAATTCATATTTTCTCAGAGGCAGTTCTCCAACCTTTGTTTGCAGCTCCCTCCCTTTTCCCAGGTAGGAAATAATTCCACTCCCCTCTGCATCCTCAACAACCAGTCCCAGTTACTAGAGTGGGAAAGTGAGAGGGTCAGGTCTCTTTAGTCCCTCCCAAGGCAAACAATGATGTGGCCCCACAGGGCCTGGATGGGCTAGTGGGAAAAAGCAGACCAAACTTGTGGGTTAAAAGCTGAATCAGCCTTAGGCTGTTTTCCTCTCTCTCTCCCCTTTCCTGAGCATGTGTATCCCTGGGGTCCCCTGTGTCTGTAGTTGCAGGCCCCAAGGCCTGAGAATTCAAAAGTGTCTATAGGTGGGAGTAGATGCCGGCAGCCATGGTTTTTAACTCACAGTTTTGCTGTTATGATTATTTTTCTTTGCCCCTCTCTCTTCTGGGTGGTGTCCTAAACCCTAGAAGATTTTTTCCTAGGCCATTTCTGCCTGTCTTCTTGCTATTTTTCTGGGAGAGAAGAGAGTCCCATGTCTTTTTAGTCTGCCATCTTCCCGAAAGTCAGCCAATGTTTATTCTTAAGCAGCCTATGAAACTAAAACATATGGTAATTCCACTTCTTAGCATACACCCAAGAGAATTGAGAGCAGGGACTCAAGCAGATATTTGTACACCAATGTTCATAGTAGCATTATTCACAAAATCCAAAAGGTGGAAGCAAACCGAATGCCCATCTATAGATGTATGATCAAATTATGGTATACACACACAGTGGAATATTATTCAACTGTAAAAAGAATGAAGGTTTTTTTTTTTTTAAGATTTATTTATTTCCTTTATCCATTTTAAACCCTCCCTTCCCCATTTGCTGTTTTGTGTCCCTTCGCTGGGCAATTCTCTGTATCTGTTTCCTGCCATCTCTTCTCCTCCTTCTCCTCCAGTCTTCATCAGGTTTCGATCCTGGAGACCTCTGATGTATGAGAGAGGTGTTCTGCCACCTGCGCCACCTCGGTTCCTGGTTTTTGGAGCTTTCGGAGCATCTCGTCTTGTCTCTCCCCTGCGTCTCTCTCCATTTACATCATCATCTTGCTGCATGGCTCCCGTGGCCTGGCAGCTCACCAGCACACAGAACCTGGCAGCCCATGCGCCTTCTATATAATTTTTAAAATTTTACCGGGAGGTCCCAGGGATCGAACCCAGGTCCCTCCATATGGCAGACGGACACCCAACCATTTGAGCCACATCTGCCCCCTGGCTATTTCTTTTTTTACTGGGAGGTCCCAGGGATTGAACCCAGGTCCCTCCATATGGGAGAGGGACACCCAACCGTTTGAGCCACATCTGTCCCCAATGAAGTTTTGATATACATTACAACATGGATGAACCTTGAAGGCATCATGTGGAAGAAAATAAACCAGACACAAAAAGACAAATATTGTATGATCGTACTTATATGAAAAACCTAGAATAAGCAAATTCATAGAGGCAGATCTATTACTAGTTACCAGGAGATGGGGGTGAGAGAAAGGGGAAGTTATTGCTTAATGGGTACAGGTTTCTGTCTAAGGTGATGATAAAGTTGGGGTAATGGATGATGGTAATGGTAGTGCAATTTTGTGAATGTATTTAAGATCACTGAATTGTACACCTGAAAGTGGCTAAAATGTGAAATTTTGAGTTGTATATATGTTACAGATTTAAGCAAGACTAAAAGGTTTTTGATAAACTTTATTTGCCTTAGAATCTAGTATACTGGAGTATTTGTGTACAGGAACACAAATTGGTGACCTTCACAAAATGCTATCATAACTTCTAACCTCTGTAAGGTGTTGTGGGGTCACCAGGGCTCTCATCTCAAACATGAAACTGTATGCTTACTGATGACAGAGCAATGGCACTGGAAGGAGGCTAACTGCCAGTAGAATGCTCCTGTTGCCCTGATTTTGAGAGTAAAACAGACAAATGAAGTTGGTGACTTAAGGGCTCTTACTGGCTACAACCAAAGTCACTTTGAACTTTTCATTTAAAGATCAGAAGGATTAGTGGGAAGATTAGGTATTTGTTAGGTCTGAACTTCAGGCTAGGAATTGTGATTGAATGTAGGCGCTAATATTGGATCCACTGCTGAGGAAGAGCAAAATAAATAATAGGGCTGTGTGAGCTGGACAGAAATAAATTAAAAAAAAGGGCCTGAGGCTCTGGACTGAGGCTGAGGAATGGTGGGTGGAGAAGGGCGTGAAATAGCGATCCTGTTGAAATGCACTGGAACAGCTGTGCCTCTCTCTAATTGACCTTACAGTGGCAATTTGGATGGATGTGAAAGACAACACGAGCAGGTGGAAGAGCCTGCTGAGGCTACTGATGAAGATGTGATCAAGCTGCTAGGAGGCTCACCTGTCTCCAAGGCAGTGACAAAAACTGAAACAGGAAATATTTTCACCAATAAGAGAAGCTAAGATGTTTAGGACAGATTCTGGGTAAGGTTCCAAATAGAAAGACCAAAATGGCATCACACTTTCTTTATCCCTCTTTCCTCTTTCATCCCATTTCTACTCTTGGTCCCATAACAGAAGGCAATGGGTTTACATAGGTAGGTTAAATTACTCTGCTCTTGCTTTGGGTATAAGAATTGCATGAAAGAGAACAATAAACAATAGTGAAATGATCTTTGGTGTAAGGATGCTTGGGATATTTTCCATCAATGAAGCATTATGAAGCTATTTCAGACTATATACCTAGGAATGGGATGGGGGTGTGGCAAATATGACCTAGGAAATCTTTGGAACCAAAAACCCATCTCCCCAACTAACATGAGGTGTCACTCTGTAGTGATTGTGACCTGGCATTTGCACAGAGAACTAATCTTTTCAAAGCACTTTCACACTTCTCTCATTTGAAGTGCATAACAACCCTGGAAGGTTTTTAGGGAATATATTATTCCATGACAGATGAAGACATAGATTCACAGAAGTTCACATGTCCAGTTCAAGGCTGAGCTGGGCTTAGAACCCAGGTCTACATTTTCTTAGCTGTTTCCATATCATTACAAAATGCTACCTCTGTTTAGCATGAGCAGCAGATGACATCTGATTTGATCTGGACCAGTTTTAAGATGACTCAGACTTTCAGAGGAAGGTGCTGGAGCTTCCTTGCCAGCATCTATGAATATCCTGGTGTTCTGAGGATCAGCCAGAAGCTAACAGTGAGAAGAGAATGCCTGATGCTTTCCTCCAAGAGGAAGAACAGGATAGTCTAAAGTCTTGTAAGGTGAACATTTCCCCTTCAAAACCTTGTTTGGAAAGGCTAGAGACCATTGGGTAGCAGCCTAGTGCAGGGGTATTAGGATGGTTCAAACCCATTGAGCTCTTGGGGGAGAATTTTATTTCTCCACAATTATGCATGGAGAGCTTTAAATGCCAAGGTTTCATAAAATATCAGTAAGTAGATAATGATACAAATAAAATTCCAATTAATTTTATGAGTATAACATTGCAATGTTTAGTCAAATAAATACACTTTCTTAGAACATAGATATATAGGAGAATGAGCTAAGACAGCTATGTCATCAGAACTAATGTTTTACTTTCCCTTCATTGACATTTAACTTTTCTGCATCAAAAGATAGTCACCAGTTTCTATTTCTTGTGAATGATCTCTATGAGTGTTCCTAATTCTTGTAGGGCTCTTGTTTTGCTTTCCATTTATAAGGCTAAGCAGAATTAATGATTCCTTTCTTCAATCAGGGCTCATTTGCCATAGGGAACACCAATGTAGGGGCCACTCACACCAACAAGGGGGGATTTGTTTGTAGGAATCACTTTTGCGGGACTTGGGGAACTGATGGGGATGACATGATATTCAGGAGTTGGTTCTCAGTCACTACCAACAATATAGGCCGGAGACAGAAGCCTCGTTGTCTTAGTCATTTGATCTCAACCTGGTCCCTCACCTGGTGCATGATTCTATGGGATTTCCCTTACCAGCCTGGATTGACTGGTCTGGATTCTGCTGTGGGCTGACCTGACGGGGACATTGGTCACAAGTATCCATCATTTCTAGGTTAGGCTGAACTGGACAGAGTATTTACTGAGGAGGCATCTTAACTAGGAGGCTAATCATGGTCCAGGGGTAAAGCTGGAATTTGGAGCTGGAGAAGAAGTCTAAGGCCCAAGGGGAGAAGGGAAACCATAAACAAGAAGCTGGCAGACTGGAGCTACGTTGAGTAGGTGAGTGGGAAGTTAGCTGGGGTATGTAGTTCAGGATAGAGGCCATGAATAACAAGAACATCTGCAAGCCTGCAGAGGCATCTTAAAGAAAGGTGTACCTGACCCTTTCAAAGCTACAGCCAATTGCAAGGAAAACAAAGAAAATGTATTCTGAGGAGAAGGTGAAGAAATACCTCCTGCACATGCTCAACAGTGAATAATCCATCATGTGGATGAGGAGAGACACTGATTCTGAAACTGTTGCAACCAGACATTTGGAGAAGGGCAAATATAAGAGGCATGTGATGGGAAAACCAAGCTCTGAGTTGCTTGAAAGAGATCAGCCAGTGTTTCTGTCTTTCAGGTTTCTGTAAGTGAAATGTGAAAAATGTAAAAAAAAAAATCAAGTTATTCTTCAGGTTTCTTTAGACAAGAAAGCACCAGATTGGAGTTGCTGTTCAATACAATACATGATTGAGTGGTTTCAAACCTTCAGTAGGGGATGCAGCTGTCTCTTTCTGGGTCTTCTTAATATCTCTCCATTTACTGCTCCCCTGCGGCAGAACTTCCCTTCAGCCCAGAAACATTGAATGCATGCTCCTTTCAGAGAAAAGAGCAGGTTGTTTAGCAGGAGTGCTTCTCTCTCTTCAACGCCTCCTCATTGGTTTGCATCTCGCTCAGTTTCTAGAAAAAAACACTTTACGTCCTACTTTTGAGTTTTTATGCAATCAGTTTATTGTAGAATGTTGGAGCTGGGAGGAGCATTAGAAGTCACCTTGTGGGGACAGATGTGGCTCAAATGGTTGGGCGTCCGTCTGCCATATGGAGGGACCTGGGTTCGATCCCCGGGGCCTCCCGGTAAAATTAAAAAAAAAAAAAAATATATATATATATAGAAGGCGCATGGGCTGCCAGGCTCTGTGTGCAGCTGAGCTGTCGGGCCTCGGGAGCCATGCAGCAGGATGATGACGTAACAGAGGAGAGACAAGACAAGATGCTCCGAAAGCTCCAGAAGCCAGGAGCTGAGGTGGCGCAGGCAGCAGAATACCTCTCTCCTACATCGGAGGTCTCTAAGATCGAATCCTGGTGAAGACTGGAGGAGGAAGATGAGAAGAGATGGCAGGAAACACACACACAGAATTGCCCAGCAAATGGACACACACACAAAAAACAGCAAATGGGGAAGGGGGGGTTTAAAATGGATAAAGTAAATAAATAAAATCTTTAAAAAAAAAAAAAAGAAGTCACCTAGTGCAAAGACATTATTTTACGGATTAGAAAATCGAGGCCCATGATATTTTCCCATAGTGCTAGGTGGTGGAGCTGTGATTAGAACCGAGGCATCTCAACTTCACTACGTCAGATGTAAGACATGGGGTAAAGCTTATTTCAAAGGTAAATTGTCAAGAAATTTATAACAAAGATGTGGATGCCATCAGAATGTAGAGAAGGTGATTATTTTATTGTTTTGAATTTGGATTACTGATCTAGATGTGGGAATAAACTTCTCATAGCAAGAGATACAATGTTAGTGAAACCAAAAAGAAGCTCTTATTTTTTCCCTTATAATGGAGCTGTTTACTCTTATAATATGATCTTGTAAAAATGAGTCATAAAAGATTTATTTCTAGGTCAAAGATGAATTGGTTTGACTTTAACATTTTAAAATAGTTAACTAAATTCCTATATTTTGTAATAGAAACCCTTGTTTCCTCAGTCCCATTATAATTTTTCCAAATCCCTCAAGCTTGTACCAAATTGCTGACTCCACCTTTGTGACTGCTAGCACTGATGTCCATTTCTAGTTGTTTATTTTGTCTTTGCCTTTATACAGTAGCTTGTGTAACAGTAGGTGTGGAGGAGGTAAACACAATAATCCTGAGCTGTGACTCTTAGGGGAGAGGAAGGAGTTTAGCCATGTATAGCTGGAAAATATGTTGGGACTGTTAATCCATGATATTTTTTTCTCTTGCTTCTATTCATGTAGCCAGATAGCAGCTCATATTCATTCTTATAGGGAGAGATGGGGTAGTGTAGAAAGATGACACCTGCAATTCTTTCTGGATTTGGTTTCCAAAAGCTTTAGCCCATCCTCTAGTAGCTTTCTGAGAGAATGAACTTGAAGCAAAGACTTTGTGTGCCTTTTCAACATTGGAACATTTTTCATGTAGACTTCTATATAATTTTATATAAATGTAGAGCTGAATCATATCAACATACTTTGAGTCTACACCAAATTAAAAAGGTCTTTATTGTACTCTCACACTTGATTGATAGTTTGGTCTTGTAATGAGTTTTGGGGATGGTGAAAAAGGGGGAAGTGTGTGCTGCTAATTGCTTGTAGAGAATTTAAAGCAACCTTCCTATTTTCAGCATTCTTTGTAGTATACGGTGTCTAATTCCCAACTCTTTCAAAAATTCAAATCATTTGGCTTCTCACCAATATCCTTCCTCTCCCCTTTCTCCTTGCTACTGAATCATTTACCATTTTTTTTTCCCCATTAGCTTTCTATCTTGATGTGAGTGGGGCCTTGGCAGTTTATCAGATGGAATATGTATGTGTCTTCTTTTGTTGCTGTTCTAATTATTTTGGATCTTAAATGGGTGAATACACATTGGCCTTTGCACTTTAGGCCCCTCGCTAGAGCAGAGAACGTTACATTGGAAGGGACAGTAGCAAACATTTGGACTAGTATTTCTCAAAGAGGTTGAATTATCCAGGGATAACAGGAGAATAGAGGGAAGATTCTTAGGTAGTACATGGCCAAACAGGTTTTGTTTAATTTTGCATATATTTTAATGTGTCTAGAAAAACTGTAACCAGCACAAATGTGTCAATCAGGATTGCATTTAGGTGCATGTGAAAGAAAACCCAAATGACAGTGGCCTGAAAACATAGAGGTGGGTGTATTTTTCTTATATAACGGGAGTCTAGCAAAGTTGATTTGCCATGAAGCTAATGAAGCTTAAGCTTCACGCCTCACACTTGCGTGATTTTTTTCAAAGCCCTAGGAGGACCTAATAATATTGCTTTCATAATTTTGACTTCTTTTCTTAGAACCCTCGCCCCCAAACGGTATAAATGTCAGAACCCATAAAACCTGGATCCAGTGCTGTAGTCCGAGGCCAGGATAGCAGTTCTGTGATGTCAATGTCTTAGAAGTAAAAAGTTTTTAGTCTTCCAGATTCAAGTCGAGGGAAAAGGGAGACCCCTTATGCCTGACAAATGTTTTCACAGATACCGTGAAATAAGTTATGTAAAAAGAGCACATAGATTTAAAGAAAAATATTAAGCAAATAAAAGTATAGAAAGTATGTTATAAGGAAAAAAAATCACACAGGTGGTATACAAATTAGTAATTTTTGGAAAATATCAACTCATTTTACAGAGGCAAGAGTCACCTAGAAAAATGCATGCAGTAGTATAGCATAGTTACTAAGAATGTGGGCTCTAGAATGAGATCTTGCCTGAATTTGAATCTTTACTCTACTTTCTTCTAATTGGTCAATACTTAAATTACATAACCCAAGCATCAGTTTCCTTATCTGTAAGATGGGAGTTAAAATAATACCTACCTCATATGGTTGTTTTTATGATTTAAGTGTTAATATTTGGCACATAGTAAGTGCTTAATAATGGTAACTATTTTAATTATTATAAGCAATGATGTGGTACTGAATCCTCTGGTCAGTTTGTCAGAAATGTAGCATCAGACAGAGAAGTTAAAAAAATGAAGTAAGATCAGTAGGTTATCAATGTTGAGACTGAATCTTGCAGGTCAGAGTTCTCTAGTTCTGTACTATTGACATTTAGGGTCAGATAATTCTTTGTTGTGGGAGGCTGTCCTGTATTTTGTAGGATGTTTAGCAGCATCCCTGGCCTCTATCTGCTAGATGCCAATAGTATGTCTCCCCCAGTTGTGACAACAAACCAAAAATGTCTCCTGATATTGCCAAATGTCCACTGTGTCCAAAACTGCCCCCAATTGATTACCACTGTTATAGATTAATATGACTGTAGTTGACGACTAATAGGTTGTGATATAATTAACCCTCTTGAATGTACTCTGTTAATGGGGGTAGTTGAAGGATCATGGGTTTTGGAGAGAATCAAACCTGAGTTTGGATCCCAGCTCTATCACTTATTTGCTGTGACCTTGGGTAAATTATTTAATGTCTGGTTCTTTGCCTGTAAAAAGGAGTCAACAATGCCCATCTACTTCCCTGGGCTCTGTGATTCCCCCCACCCCCAGTTTGGTGCCTCTTTCCCTTCCTTCCAGGGTGGGCTGTGAAGGCAGGAGGATCAAAGGCATGAGACAGATGGATGGCCTTTCTGTTCCAGATTCTTATCCCTTACCCAATACCATAATTCTTGTGAGCTCCATAAACCTTGAGAGAGGGAACTTTTCAGGATTGGCCCTAGGAGTATACAAAAGCTTTGCAACTGGAGGCTTGTGGGAATAACAATATGTAATTTCTAAATACTTACAACACAATTTTGAAGTCATTAGTCATAAAACATGGATATTGTCTTCGGAGAGGCAAAGGCAGAAGTTGGCATCAAACCTTGTTCTGTGTGCCTTTTGCACCATATTTTTAGTGGCATCCTGAAAAGTGATCCCCTTTGGGGAACTGAGGTAATAACAAACATCTTCTCTCAGACCTATCTATAGATCCATGGAGTGACTGAATGAGTCCATATGGGACTGACCCTGCAAATATCTTGAAAACTCTTATCACCTCTGACCATTATTGACAAACTACAGAAAGCACACAGCTCTACCTGGACCCTGTACACCAGCCTGGACATGGTGCTTTTGCTACACACCATCGGTGGAAAGACTTGTGGGTGGGTGACTGAGGGAAAGATGGTTTGTTAGATAAGGCACAGAGAGGGACAAGGCTGTCACTGTGAAAAGTATGGGAAAAGCAACATTATCTTGCCTCAAACAAAACATCACCGAGGGACTTCCTGGGAAGTGGCCAATTAGGAAGAACCATGTTGCATATGGAAACCTGAGACAGGTGGGGAGGCAGTGGAACAAGAACTGGATTAGGAGCCAGAGCTTTGCCTTCTTGACTTTCTTTGCCGCTTATTAGTAAATCACTTCATCTCTTTGCACCTGATTCACCTCTACAAAACAATAAAAACTACTCTGCTGACCTCTCAGGGTATCGTCAAGATCAAACGAGACGTATGTGAATGGAAAATTTGAAGCCCAGAGTATATCAGGTGCTATCTTTCTGAGTAAGGCCTAATGTAGCTTTAGAGGTCAAGGAACAAAAAGTCAAGAAGCTGCAGATCTTGCAAATAAAGGATAACAATTATAGTGATTTACATGCATTACTGATAATCTTTCCAACTCTGTGAACTAGATATTTTTATTCTCATTTTATCAAAAGTTAAATGACTTGTCCAAGTAAGTAAACAATCTTGCCTATTCCCACAGGTTTTGCTCTTTTCACTATCTCACGTGCTTCCTCCAAACTCTTGGTACATTCACAGACAGTAAGTATGGAAAGTCTGAAGTCTGAATCTCGTTTTTAAGTTTTCCATTCTTCACAGGTTAATCCTCAGCCCGGAAATTCCTCACTTTAGAGATGTATGCAGTTTTTGATCTAGCAACTCTGTTGTAGAAACCGTCAGCGTGGAGCCTGGCTTTCCCACTTGCCTGCACATATGAATTCTAATGTTTCAGGATTCACTCATCCTTGTCATGACCCTGGGGAAGCCCTGGGGGACCACTAGTGCATAGAATTTCCTTCACACACCTGGACAACCACAGCAGGTGAAGCTGGGGGACTATGAGGAAAGGATGAGGTTTTGTATCTCTGGATTAGTTTCCTATTGATGCTGTAACAAATTATTATAAACTTGCCTTAAAATAAAACAAATTTATTACCTTACTTTTCTGTAGGTCAGAAGTCTGACCTGGGTGTCACTGGGCAGGGCTGCATTCTTTTCTGGAGACTCTAGGGAAAAAGCTGTTTCCTTTTCTTTTCCATCTCCATCTTCAAAGCCAGCAACTCTCTGTCCCTTTTTCCATATCACATTTCCTTCTAGTTGACTACAGCTGGGGATGTTCCTGCCTTTAAGAATTCATGCAATTAGATTGGGCACACTGGCTAATACAGGCTCATTTCCCCATCTCAAGGTTCTTAACCTTAATTGCACTGGCAGAGTCCCTGTTGCCATGTAAAGTAACATATTCACAAATTCTTGGAATTAGAATGTGGCCATTTTTGGGGATGGGGAGCATTGTTCTGCCTACCACAATACCCATTCAGATAACAAGTACAATAGGCAACAGGCGTAAACACGGTTTGGGAACAAACAGGGCTGACTCTTGGAAGACATACAGCTGACTGATTAGGCAAGCGAAAGTGCACAGATATACTAGGGAGTAGCCTATCAGCTATGGCTGCTTAGCATGCGAAGTGCATCTGTCAGTTTCTTTTATTGAGGGAATGGACAGAGTTGGTTAATTTGTAAAATGGAGGTCAATTAAGATAATTTTTACTGTTGTGTGGAAGGGCAGATTTGGGAAGCTGGGTTTAATAGTGTTGCCAGGAACTTGAGTCCTGATGTTTGAGCCCCTAGTCACAAAACCATTGAAGACTCCTAACTCCATCTAGCAATGGAGTGAGAACACCTAATTGCTTTCATTTATTTTGAGGTGAGAATCATCCTCTGGGCAATTGGATAGTTATTGAAGGTAACTGATACTAGACTCAGAGAGTTAGGAAACAACAGATCTTCTTATTTAAAAAAAAATTTTTTTTTGAGGTATCAGGGGCCGGGGATTGAACCCAGGACCTCGTCTGTGGAAAGCTGGCGCTCAACCACTGAACCACATGGGCTTCCCTGAGTTGGTGTTTTCATTTGTTTTGCTTGTTTTTTTTTTTTTTTTTTTTATTTCAGGAAGCACCGGGGAACTGAACATGGGACCTCCCATGTAGGAGGTGGGTGTTCAACCACTTGAATCACATCCACTCCCCAACAAATCCTAAATAATTTGAATCGGGCTCAATGATTTCTACTCTGTGAAGATGTCTCTTTCCCTCCTTCAGCCAGAGGATTTAACTTCCTCCTCTGTATATATATATCTTTTGTAGCCCTAATTATATGGAGTTGTAATTATCTCCTTGAGGACAGGGCCCCTGTATGATTTACTTTTGCATTCCATGGCCTGGTTCAGTGTTTGTTACTGAGTGAGGGCATGCAAAGGTTTGAAGAAACAAATGAGGACTTGAGGTGATGATTCCACTTCTATATGCGACTGACCCAAACATCTTGAACACTCTTATCACCTCTGACCATTATTGACAAACTACAGCAAGACACAATGCTACCTGGACCCTGTACACCAGCCTGAACATGGTGCTTTGGCTGCACACCATTGGCGGAAGGATTGTGCAGTGGAAGACTGAGGGAAAGACAGCTTTCCCTAGCCCCTTCTTCCAGGAAGGAATAGCTATATAACAGGATTTACACCCAACTAGGGTCATACATAGCCCTCCTGAAAGAGTGGCAGTACCAGTTAGTGTCTCATGGGTGGCTGGAAATGGTGCTTGGCAATGAAGATTTAAATTAGGACCAGAGTTTGTTGTTGACGGGGAAAGGCTGGCTTCTAGATCAATTCTGCAGGAGACTGTAGCGTTCTGATGTGATGGCTGGCTCCCATTTTCTCTTTGTTTGGCTTAAAAGCAGGTTTAACTTGACGGGTGCAGCAGATACGCAGAGAGCTAATTACCCCAGAGGCGGCCAGCAAGAGTACTGCACCATGATGAGGTTGTGTATCACTTCAGACAAAGGATTGTTATTTGCTGTGATTTTCAGTGATCAGATAAGCCAGTAAATCACCTAATATCATCTTTTCCTTCAAATATATTTAATGGAATTATATAAATAGAATTAAACAGTTGCTTTACAATGTGTGTTTACTGGTTTTTGCCAGGCATTTCAGGGTCAGTGTTTCTGCTAGGTTATTTTACCGATGGTGCAAACTAACATAGACAATAATCTCTGTCACAATTGCAGGTTTGTCACTAGACTTCAGCAGTTCTCCTACCACATTTTATGTAAATATGGAGGTGGTCTAAGCTCATTTAGAAAGTTTTTTATTTTGGGAGAAATGGTGCAGGTGTGTTTTTTTGTGGCCATAAGGGGCACTTTTCTGCTGAATGGTAATGAAATCAGTGGAAAGTACCAAGTGGTTTTTTTAATCACCATTCTTGGGCTGACTGCTGTTTTTCTAATTAACTTATCTATTTCTATTAGATAGGTTAATGCTACTAAAACTTGGCCTGTTGGTGTTTGATTTATAAGCATTCACAGAACATTTTGACTTGGTAGTTCCGAGTCAAGTGCAGCAGGAAAAACATGAAAAATATCTTTACTTTTGGAATTATATAACATTTATGGATAAACAAAGTAGATGAAACTCTTTGTAACATCTGGGATTTGTCCTGAGGATAAACCTGTTAATCATTTGGAGAAAGCCAATTCTGGGAATTACTTGCAGCAGCAAAATTCTACAAAAAGTGAAGTAGTTGGATGCAAGAAAGTGCGTGTAATGGTCCTGCCAGAATTTGTTCAACAGTGATTTAGAGCCACAGGTGACCAGATTCTTTCTACAGAATGGAAAATCAGAATATATCTATACTCACTCATTCAATTTTAAATGGATGACAGCAGGTACGTGATGATGAAGTAATTAGTCAAGAAAGCTGGAGGTGACAGCTTCTAGGAAAGATAGACCTACAGCAAATTTAAGCTTGTTTTTAAAGATAAGAAGGCAGCTGTCAGGTACACTACCAAGATGGCAGTACGAGATGCTCCACACACCCACTCCTCAGCTAAATGAGCACAACTGCTGAAACTAAAAACCCTAACTATTTAAAGTCTTAGACATTGTCCTAAGGGCATATAGCAAATGAAGAAACATTTATTTAAGAAAATCTACTAAAACTCATCAAGAACAGTGAGAATCTGTGGCATTTGAGCCTGACCCTCTTCTGTCTTATCCCCACCCCCCAGTCAGCTTGACAGAAGTTTCACACTTGGTGAGTGTGGCCAAGAAGATGAGGCTCTCTTTCCCCTCAGCTCTTGATCAATGGATACAGTCTTTAACCCAATGGGGCATCCACCAACACTTCTCATCCTCTTCAACTCTGAGTTGGAAAGGCCATATTTCTAGTGAGGATGGCTGAGAGGTCAGAGACTTCCTTGCTCAACCCAGTCCCCACTCATAGGGTAAAAACTCTACCACAGGTGCAGCAGGCTGAGAGTACTGAGGTCCTGATTACCTTTACCCTAGTTCCCTTATATGGCAGAAGTTCCAAGTTGAGAAGATTGGAGGCTACCTCCCCACCAAACATGTGGAGTAGAGGCTCAGATATTTGCCTAAAGGGAGAGGCAGTCTATAAGAACAGAGAGCTCTGAGGCTTTCCCTAAATGCACTATTTGAAACAGAGTGTGGGGAAGTTCAGGCCTAAGAGTGCTCTGGAAAACAGTGGAGATTTTGGTGGTAAGCACATAAGACTAGGCTGGGAGCACCTCTAAATTAAGAGCAACAAGCTAAACCACAGGCCAGCTAGTTCACCAGAGAGAACCCAGGAAAGAGGTGGTTAAGAGCCTACCTTCAGTAAAACAAACAAAACAAAACAAAAAACAACTCAAAGACTGACCTCAAATTATCAGTGCCTGAATTTAATCAGCTCTAGACTGGGAAGCAATTTATGTTTGAGGCATTATTGAAAACAATAGGTGTGGGAGGTGGGCAACATGGGAATCCCAGTGGGTTCCGTGTAATATTTTAGGTAATCTAAGCACCTCTTAAAATAAATGTATATATATAAATAACATTTTTGTAAGCAAATACACATATATGCATATATATTTATATATCATTTTGCAAATGTTTGTATGTATTGTGAGAATTTTGATTTTTACCCATAATAAAAAAAAAAAAAAGAAAAAAAGAAAACAATAGCGCCATCAGCCTGCAACTAGTGGAGCCTAATAGATGGATGTGATACCAAAGGTGGCAGATATCTAAACCGAGAGATTAAGAGACAAAGAGAGTCAAAGAGAGTCAAAGACAGTCAAAGAGAGCCCTGCTAAAAACCACTGTCATCCCATGGTGACTGAACTTCACAGTGTGGGAAAAATAGTCTTCATTAAAAAGTCTGCAATAAAAAAAACAACAACAAAAAACAACAAGCCAAAAATGAGAGAGAGAGAAAAAAAAAAGGTCTGGCCAAGTCAAAAAAACAAAGAAAAAAGCAAACAACAAAACAAACCCCAGAGAGGGGGGAGGGGAATCAGTATCCAGAGTTGCTATATTACCCCAAATTTCTAGTTTTCAACAAAAACTTATGAGACAAAGAAATAGGAACATGTGATTCATCCACAGGATTTAAGAAAAGCAGCAACAGAAACTACCTGTGAGAGCAACCAGATGTCATATGTAAGACTTCAAAGCAGTCATTATAAATATATTCAAAGAACTAAAGGAAATCAAGCTTGAAGTAAAGGAAGGTATGAAGACAACGTCTCATCAAATAGAGAACATCAGGAAAGATACAGAAATTATAAAATAGAGTGAAATGGAAATTCTGAAATTAAAAAATACAATAATTGAAATAAAAATTCACCAGGGAAGCTCAACAGTAGATTTGAACTGGGTGAAGAAATAATCAGTGAACTTGAAAATGATTAATAGAGATTAAGCAGTATGAAGAACACAGAAGAAAAAAAGAATGAATAACTTTAGAGAAATGTGGGATACCATTAAGCACACCAACATAAACATAACAGGAAAGGAGAGGAAATATTCAAAGGAGGAGAAAAAATATTCAAAGAAGTAATGGCTGAAAACACCTCAAATGTGATAAAAATAATTAATCATTGCAGAATTAACTAATCAATCACAACTCTTCTTCCCTTTGAACAAGTCTCAACCTCAGAATCCTCACAATCAAGCAGCTACTGCCTGTCAATCAGAGCTTGCATAAGAAATGAAATACAATATTCACCATCCTGTCGTCATTTCACAGGCGAGGAAGTCAAGAACTAGAAGTCACACCGAGTTAATAGCAGAAGCAGGAGTAGCTCCCAAGCCTCCTGACAACTGGTCTACTCACCACACTCCATTTGTTCACATCTGGCCAGCATCATAGGTCCTTTTAAATTTAGACTTCAGGACCTTCTTGAATTTTAGGTATCCAAACAATCTTGTTTGTTCTATTCCATATAAATGAAGAGCTCTAAGACAGGAGCATTCAGTCTTGAAAGGAAATGATTAATTAGCACAGAGAAAGGTTATTTTATATTTTAAAACAACCTTCTCGCATATTTTATGTTTCCCCGAAATGCCCTTATTAGTCTCTGGAGTTCAAAGTTATGCTCCTGGATGCCTGCTTTTCTGTCTTCCTACTGGATGTGGACTTAAACATGGTGAGGAAGTAGCTTCCTACTAATCTCATCACTTGGCACATCTTGCTGGTGATACTAAGTAATGCTAGTGCCCCAGAGAGACACTCTAAATTTCTGTGGGCAAAGCCTCTCATCTGTCTCAAGTTTAAAAGATGGAAGTAGCAGACCAACAGATGCCTCAGGTTAGTGAACTACATCAAAAGTGTGTTTGCCTCATACTTATTAATACAGCTGACAACTAGTAGTTGAAAATTGAATGTACCTCATGCCTTGGGGTTTTTATTTAGTTAGTTAGCCTCTACCCTCAACCCCCACTTCACCTTAGTTTAAAGAATCAGCTTAGAGAACCCAGCTGGCTTAGTAACAAAGAATCTCCTGCCTCTGTCCAAATCAATTGGAAAACATCAGTGGCTGAATTAATGTGAATCACAATTTCCAAGAAGAATTCAATAAAGCTTTCCACCGTCCCCACTTACCCTGTTCTCATGCAGTTCTCTGCTCCTAGCAAATTCATCCCTGCATCCTGGAAGTTTCCCTGCTTTCACAGGCCTACCAGCTGGTGGGGTTGATGTTGGCATTCCAGAAGGCTCAGATTGCAAATACTTTCTCTGGCTTATTGACAATAACGTCAGGTGCTGCTGCTACTGCCGTCTTCTCTTTAACCTTTTACCATCTTACCGATTTTGCTGAGACCACCCTACAGGGAAAACTGCTAGATAATGTTGATCTCCAAGGATTTTCTTGGAAATGCTACATAAATAGTTAAGTGCTATATTCCATATATTATTTAGGTAAATCCACTCAGATTGTTCCTACAAACACTTAAGTATGAAGTTTGATAGAAATGTAAATATCTGTCTCATTTGTTTGGCTTCTTTTAGATGCCCTTCCTGCTGCTTTGCAGACCAGAGCTCCTTGGGTTGGGAGTGATTTGCTGTCTTGCTCTGAGGAAGATGGAAGACAGGCACTAGGGCCTTCAAATGGAGCTTAAGCCTCCTTGCACTGAGCTGGTTGCCTCTTCCCAAAGCCCTGCTGTCTCACAGGCTGAAGGTATTTATGTTCCGCCAACTTTCCTTGAGGGGCAAAGCCATCTGGAGTTTGCATTCTGTTCAACTTTGTTTGCTATGGTGTAACTTCAACATCACTATTTCCTTTGGTGCATTCCGTGGGCTGCCTTTACCTTTTATTTTACGTATAAATGAAAAGAAAACATACATTATTCATTACAATTCAGGGAATGGTTCTTTGCTGGCTTTGTGGAAATGTAACATAGGAGCAAGTGTTTGCTTTGTAAGAAATCCCTGAGAGTATTTTCAGAGTTAAGATAATTCCCAGGGGTCGGATGTGGCTCAACTGGTTGGGCGTCCGTCTCCCATATGGAGGGACCCGGGTTCGATACCTGGGACCTCCCGGTAAAAAAAAAAAAAAAAAAAAAAAAAAAGAAGATAATTACCAGACCAATCGAGTCTTTCTGAAGTGGGGGGAGAGGCTACAGATTTAGCGAAGCCTCTGTGAATGCCGAAGAATATGAACCTTACCCAGATGGCCCCCAGAGTCCAGTTTCAGCCTCTGGGCCAACCTAGATGCGAAACCCGGAATCTCTTTAGGGTCAGTAGAAACAAACCAACAAAAATCCTTTTGTTTGTATAAAATAACTAGTGACTGAGGAAAGGTGGAGAAGGGATTAATATCATACTCCATCAAAACAACTTAAAAAAAAAAAACCCTTTAGAACTATTTGCTTTCCTCCAAAATATTTTCTTGGTTGATTTGCCCTCAGGGATTTATTTCTTCTTTCCCCTTTTTGAGGAGTATTCAGTCTTCTCTCTCCCTCAGCTCCTTCAAATGTCCAGGGAAACAATGGTAAACAGGGCTGACCATTCCTAATAAGAAATTTGGCCATCATATTGGGTTATTTAAACTTGCCATTTGAGATCCTGTTCCCACTGCAAATGATAAAAACCTTTCTTTCAAACACATATTGTATTCTTCCCAGGAGATATTCTGATGAACAAAAAACCACCCCATTTTATGACATTTATAAATTAAGACTGCAGAAGACAGATGCTATGCAGACTTGGGAGTAATAAGGCAGAGGCTCTCAGCCTCAACACTATTGGCATTTTGGGCTGGATAATTCTTTGTTGTGGGGCTGTCCTGTGCTTTGTCAGATATTTAGCAGCATCCCTGGTCTCTACCTACAGATGCCAGGAGCCTCACCCCCTACTTGTGACAAACAAAAATATCTTTAGATACAGCCAAATGTCTCCTGTGGGGAAAAATTACCACTGATTGAAATCCAATGATCATAAGGACTTCTAATAATTCAGACAGGAGAACACATTTGAACTGCTGGAGGTTGGTGGTGGTGTATCTGGCTTCTCTGATTAGTATCCTCAAGGTATGTAACAATAATTGTATACAATTATTGACATAATGCATCTTCCATAGCTGTATTTATTCCCAGAAAATTGATTAGGTTATCTCTGTAATCACAAAAATCTTTCTCACAGGAACTTGCTCCACTGTTATGTAAAGGAAACTGAGGATCTTCAAACCCCAGAGCTGAATTTATTGAATAGATGCCTTTCCCTCTTGTTCCTTTTGCAATACTGATGGGAGAGACCAGCAACTTGGAAGAGTATGGAGATAATTATAATATTTGGTTCTTGTATAATATTTGTAAATATTATCCTTTCTACAGGCATATTGTTGGAGTCTTAAGATATGGCAGATACCATGTGGACAATAAAATCTCTTAAGATTCTCAATTTATTCATTCAACTATCAAATATTTATTGAACACTTATTAGGCATATAAGCTACAGTGCAAATAAAATAGGCTACAGAAAGGTGGGTGGGTCTGATAGCCATAATAATGGGGCCATCCAGTGCCTGCCCTGGTAGAGCTTACATTTCAGATATGTGCCTGTCCTAAGGAGAACTTCTGCCTTGTGTTTGACCTGGAAGGCTACTGGTTCTTGCTTCTCTGCTTCCTGAAAGTGTCATTAAAGTGTTTGGAATTGTGATGAGTGAGCCCTGCTGTGCTCTCACAGGATGAGAGATTTTAATCTCTGTACCCTAATTTGGGTACAGTTTTTTTTTAATCTTAAACGTAATATGTCACATCTCTCATTACAAAGTAGATCAAAGTTTCCCAAGCTTTTTCTTGTCCTGGCACATATAGATACTAATATTTGTTTGGTGTACTGTGGTAAATGACCAAGGCCATTCATAGCCTGAGGTAGGGTGACCAAATTGTCTTGGTTTTCTTGGGGTTGTCCCAATTTTAATGTTGAAAGTTCCATGTCCCAGAACCCCCCAAGTCCTGGGCAAACTGGGCAGTTCGTTACTCCAACCAATGGAGAATGGCCTGAGGTCGCGGCCACCCCAGGTTCTGCCCAGCCACTCTCAGGGCTGAGGGGATCTGTAGACTGGCATCCACGTAACCCATTTACAGCAGATCAATGTGTTGTGGTCCATGGTTGGGAAGTTCCAGACCAAGGCAGTCAGAAGCCCCCTCAAATCGATAGGGAAGAAATAATTAACTTAGAAAACAGTGATACAAATAGTCTTTATTCCCCACCACTCCATCCCACCGCCCAGTTGCTTGCTTCTCTTTCCCTGGCTTGCAGGGTGGCTTGCATGTTCTCAGCAGGAGTTCCCACTGTGATGCCAATGACCCTGATTTCATGGTGAGAGTATAAGGATTCATCTGCTGCCATCTTTTTTGATGGCAATCTTTTAGGTTTGCTACCCTCCAGTCTCCATGTTGTTAGCCTGGCCACTGGAGGTGAGTCACTAATGTAATTATTATCCCTCTCTCCTCTGTCTTGTCTACCTTACTCAGTCCATTGAGATGGGGAAGGGAATCTTCCTCACTCCAACTCTTTATTTAACTTCTCTAAACCAAAACCCTTGCTTTAACTCTTGTGTGTCAGTGTGGTCCCTAGACCTGTTACTCTTGTTGGATTTACTCTTCTCATTTCCTAAGATGCTTTCTCTTGTGGAATCTGCTACAAGTGCCTGAGAACCTGGATTAGAAGAAGTAGGCGTGATGTCACACAGGGAAGTCATCATAAAATGTTCCTCTCCTTAACAGTCAGCCAGAAGTCATGAACTGAGTTTGAACAGTTTCATTTCACACCCTCTACTCCACCTCCACTTAAGGTGGAAGCTCACAGGACAGAATGTTGAAAAACAAGCTGTCTTTATAAAATCAGAACACCTGGTTATTTGAACATCCAGCCTGCATTTTCTGTGCTCAGCTAGAAGTGTTTTTGAACACTATTCTCTTTTTATGAGATGGAGATATTTCTGTAGCAACTGTTGCCACTGTCCTTGTCATATTGTCAAAATGGACCAGAAAACATCTGCAGGGAGAAGCATCTCTACTAAGGGGTTTACTTTTGAAGTCAAATTTATAAGCTAAAAGCTCTGAGATCCAGGGGTTAAAATGCAGCAGCTGGTAGCTACAGTTATCATGGCATAGACCCAAGGAATCTACTCAGTGAAAACTGGAGAAGTTCAGGCTCACGCCCAATGATTCTGATGATGCTGATGAATGTGCATCTTGATCTTGGTGAAGGTGAAATTTGTCATATAGCTACAGGAATATGGCTTTGAAGAATCTTTAAATTATTTAAACAAGAGTCACTTTTTAAAGGTCCTTAGCAAAAATAGTTTTAAAGATAACACCTCATTTGTGTGTATAAGACTAAAATCGTAGATTGAATCATATGAAATTGTAATATTCAACTGTATTTCATTTACAAAAAAGGCGATTTTAAATGGTTCCCAAGAATCTACTGGTAGCTCTGAAGGGTTAAAGGAAGCGATATGGATGATCTCTGTGTTGGAGTTGCTGAAGTCCTGCTTTTGGATGCTCAGTGGGGCCAGATGGTATGGAATAAACTCAGAACCTCATCTTCAATACAGGTATATCTTAGTGATACACAGGTTTTGTTCCAGAGCACTGCAGTGAAGCAAATATTGCAATAAAGCCAGTCATGAATATTTTGGTTTCCTGGTGCATACAAAAGTTATGTTTATACTATATTGTAGTCTATTAAGTGTGCAATAGCATTATGTCTAAAAACAATGTACATCCTTAATTAAAAAATACTTTATTGCTAAAAAATATTAACCATCATCTGAACCATCAGCGAGTCGTAATCTTTTTGCTGGAGTGTCTTGCCTTGATGTTGATGGCTGCTGACTGATCAGGGTGCTGGTTGCTGAAGGTTGGGGAGGCTGTACAATTTCTAAAAATAAGACAACATTGAAATTTGCTGCATTGATTGACTTTTCTTTTCATGAATTTTCTCTGTAGTATATGATACTATTTGATGGCATTTTACCCACAGTAGAACTTCTTTCAAAATTGGAGTCAATTTTCTCAAATCCTGCTGCTGTTTATCAACTGTCTATGTACCATTCTAAATTCTTTGTTGTCATTTCAAGAAAGTTGACAGCATCTTCACTGAGAATAGGGACGCCTGAGGAGAGGAAGAGAGATGGGAAAATGGCTGGTTGGTGGAGCAGTCAGAATACACACAGCATTTTAATCAATCAATTGTTTCCTATCTTATATGGGCACGGTTTGTAGTGCCCCAAATTATTACAGTAGTAACATCAAAGATTAGAGATCACCATAACATATAATAATAGTGAAAAAAATTGAAATATTGTGAGAATTCCCAAAATGTGTCATAGAGACATGAAGTGAGCTGTTGGAAAAATGGTGTCAATACATTTGCTGGACACAGGGTTTCCACAAACCTTCAATTTGTAAAAATCACAATATCTGCAAAGCGCAATAAAGTGAAGTACAATAAAATGAGGTTTGCCTGTATTAGTTGCTGCCATAAACTAGTTGGGAAACAATAAAAACAATAGTAATAGTATGAATATGAATATTTTTACACTATGTGCCAGACATTGTTCCAAGAGCTTTACCTTTATTACTTTACATTTAAACCAAGCAACAACTCTATGGGGATAGGTAATAATATCACCTCCTTTTTACGGATAAGAAAACTGAGGCACACAGAGGATAAGTAATTTTCCCAGTATTCCACAGGTTGTGAGTGTGTGTGTGTGGGGACAGGATTAGAACTCGCCAGTGTGACTCTAGAGTCTGAGCTATGCTGCACTGTAATATGCTAGCCTATGCCATTCTGTCTCCATTGAAAGCATCTAGGGAAGAGCTAATGAGGACTTGAAACAAGGCAATAGCAGCTGGAATGGAGAGAAGGGGATTGGTATGACTGGTGTTAAGGAATTAGAATTGACAAGATTTGGTCCCAGTTGGATGTGGAGGGTGAGGGAAGGAGACATCTGAGGATGAGTCCCACATTCCTGTCTGGTACTGGTGGGCAGGGGTGGGGGGTAGGGGGTGGATGTTTGTGCTATTTTGTCATACGAGGAAGATATAAAAATAGACAACAGGTCTAGATTCAGGTTTGAACATGTACTGGGTTTGAGTTATCTGGGGGACATCAGGGTTGAAGTTTCCCCACAGACAGCTGATTACACAGATCTAAACTCAAGGGAGAGGCTGTAACTTAATATGAATTTATAGACATCATCAGCCTATAGGTAGGAGACGAAGTTGTGAACATGAAAATAATCACCCGGGGAGACTGAGCAGCATGAGAGAAGGTGCCTTAGGTTGGGTTCCCCAAGAATAAACAACCCCAGTGATAAGGATTCATGTAAAAATGATTTAATAGGCAAGACAAGTAGAGAGGGAGAAAAGTGGGGCAGGGAATGGAAAGAAGTCAAACAAGGGTGTGATATTAAGCAGAGTCCATAGAGGACAGCTTTGCCTCAAACCCCAGGAGATCTCTGGGGACAGTGCAGATCCTACCTCAGAGTTGCTCTGACTGGGGACAAGGGGTCTGGAGTAGTTATACTCCTGCCTGCTGCACCTGTCAGCATGGACATAGGGCTGCCTTTTGGAGGATGTGAAGTCCCAAGCACTTCCCTTTCAGGTCTCAATGCAGGCAGCAAAGTAGACTCCAGCTGCCTGAGCCATCCCTCTGTCAAACAGAAAGCAGGAGCAGGTAGTTTGGTGTGCATTTTAAAATGGCAAAGGGAATCTAGTAGATCACTGCCATTTCTGGCTGGAATGATAGAACCCCATGAAGTATCAGGGGCAGAGCTGAGGGACCAAAGAAGACTGAGAAAGAGCAGTCAGGGAGATGAAAGGAGAGAGGAATCAAGAAATAAGAGTTTCAAGGGCAATGAGACGGCTGGTGGTGTCACATGCAGCAGAGAAGTCCATAATTCGAGCCGGGGCAGGAGTGTGCATAATTGGATTTGACAATAGAGGTCATCAGGGACCTTTGTCAGAGCAGTGAGGGAGTGGTGGGGGTGCAGTGCTTGAAGCCTGACTGCAGTTGCAGTGAGCTGAAGAGTGAACTGGCATACAAAAGTAAAGAGGGTTTTATTCTCTTGAGAAAGTTGGCAATGATGGAAAAGGGCCATGGGGAGGTAGATTGAGGGGCTTACATGGCTGAAGGAGAGTTTTAATTTTTTTAAAGATCTTGCAGGAGATAAGCAGAAAGGGAAATAGGGAAAATAAATTGAGGTTGCAATCTGCACAAAAAGCAAAATATAAGAACAGGGAAAATTCTCTCATTAAGAAGGAGGGAAATATGGTGAGGTAAGTACAGACACTGATAAATATATGCAGATATATGGGCAAGAAGATGATGGAGTTCATGGGTCATGGCTTCAATTTTATCTGTGTCTTCTACTATCATTTAAGTAATAATGTTTTGAACTTTATTTGTTTATTTTTTAATTAATTAATTTTTTATTGTGGGTAAAAATCAAAATTTTTGCAATACATACCAATATTTGTAAAATGATATATAAATATATATGCATATATGTGCATTTGCTTACAAAAATGTTATATATATATATATATATATATATATATATTTTAAGAGGTGCTTAGATTACCCAAAATATTACACGGAGCCCACTGGGATTCCCATGTTGCCCACCTCCCACACCTCCCACCACATCCCACACAAACATCTCCCACAAGTGAGCTTTATTTTTCACACCATTGCTTTTTGTTTCATTTGAGTTGGGATTATGATATAGGAAACAAAATGTTTCCAGATTTTTATTTTGTATAACAATCTGCTGGTAAAAATTCAATAAGTGTCAAAGGAGCAGAGTGTTGTAACACTCAGTTATTATTAATGGGCTTCATTAGGCAGTGCAAGATTGTTTTCCTAAAAACCTTTTTTTTTGGCTAAAGATTCTTACTTTTATTGGAGTAAACGTTCTCATTCAGGCATGAAAATAAATGACAATCCACAATATTATTTCAATATTAATTTTAATTTTGAATCCTTGGTTTTAGAAAATGTAATAAACCCATGAAACTAGTGGTTTCTGATCATAGAGTATCTGCTGTGCTAGGTGAGGTGTTAAATGAGTTATTTTTAATGCTCTTCATAAACTGGAAGGCAGGTCCTGCTATCATCATTGGGGAGAAAACTATCAAAAGTCACATACTGGTAAGGCACAGGAAGAAATTTCTTAAAAAGTATTTTCATTGGTTTGGAAAAAAAAAAGAAAGAAAGAAAGAAAAAAGACTGCTTATGGAAACAACACAAAACAACCAAACCCCAAGCATACAGAAGGATATACACTAGGGGTGACCTTTATTAAGGTTTAGTAAGTATTCTTCCAGGCCATTATCAACCCGCCCCCCCCCCCCCGTTTCCTGTATATTTACATCTATTACAGCTCATTAAAAAGCATAATCATACTACATATCCAAGTCTGCAATTTGCTTTTCCACTCAGTAGTCATCTGTTTTTGACAATTTAAAATATAAAATAATTTTACCTATTACTATTCCCTCCAATCATCCATTTCTGATATTTTTGTGCATAGGCCACCACCCTCAGGATTCAGAGAAATGAATCAGCTAAGCCAAGGATCAATTTCCTAAAAATAAAAAAAAAAATACCAAAAACCAGTGGTTTGATAAATAATACACACACACACACACACACATATATTACTGTGAACAAATTGAGAGGTTTTGCCACTTTGCTGGGTGCTGTAATAAAGATGTGCCTTAGCTATAAGAAACCAAATGTGCCAAACTTGCCTATCCCTAAATTCCAACCATGATGGAGAGGTGGCTGGCAGGTGATCTGAAAATAAAACAGATATATAGAAGTAGTAACTTGGGTTTGTTTGGAAGGCCATAAATTTTCAAACATTGTGCCTTTCATGGTTCATATCTCCCTGGCCTGTGATTGATGTTAGTCAACAAGGCTAGGGTAGCCAGATGTCCTGCAGTTAGAGGTAGATAAATGGGGAGTTTTTGTCCATCACCATTAACAAAGAGCCATTCCATGATTTGCAAAATAGTTATTGGGGTCATGGCATTAACGATTTTTCTATAGCAGATTTAGGTGCCTTCCTCCTTTCCCACCCAGTTGATTAGCCTCTGAGGTGTTATTTGTGTGGACACTAACAGCCTAGAGCTAAGTTTTCCTCATAGGTTGTTTTGAATAGATAAAGAGCCGCTGATAAGCTGTGGCCTGTGATCTATCAGTTAATTAGGATTTCAAAAAGAAATGAAGGGGAGCATTCGAAGTTTCACAGTGTCAAAGTAGTTTACCTCTATTCTAGAATTTACTATTTCTTTCTTTCTTTTTTTTTTTTTCACTTTTATGAAGTTTATTGAGCTAAGCCCGCGGGTGTCTGCAGCACCTCTCATGCAGGAGAGAACTGCAGCCTACTATTTCTTTTTAATAATCTCTGCCTTTACTTCGATCTTATTTTTCTCCTCTTCCTCTTCAGATCCTGAAAGTTGGTTGATTCTTTTTACTTCTGTTCTTTTGACTCTTTGATATCCCTTTTCCCTTCTCAAGAAATCCCGTCTGGCATTCCTTCTTTTCCCTCTGGTTTTGTGCCCTGTGTGGATTCCACCCCCACCCCGCCGCCCCCACTTTTTTCTTAGAATTTTGGGCTTGAAACATCAAGTCCTGGGAAGGTGGTCTAACACATGACCGTTTGCCATGAGATAACATTTGAAAATGTTCTAATTCTCCTCTCAATGTGAGGGCTGAAGAGGAAGAAAGGAGTATGTTCTTCCCTGGCGCCTTTGGCTGGGTTTTGCACACCTCCTGAAGTCTGGGGACCGTGGCTAAAGGAGAGAAACGCCTTTCTTTATCATCGTCTGCAAGTTGATTTGGTCTTCTGACATTGTTTGTGTTCTCTATATCTTGAAATAAATTTCTGAGTGTACCAACAATGTTAGACAAGGGGTAGCTTAAATATCTTTGTAAGGTCAAAAGTAAAGTGAGATTTGGAAATGAAAGGTGTTTTAGCAGCAGTTATTTCTATAGCCTTTAGAAACTGGGGAGACTGTTAAAGTAAATTTGTAGGTTGGTTAGTACATAACATTTAAGTTAAACTAGCATGATGTGTGGGATGTGGCCTGTGATTAAGACATTTTATTTTTGTCTCCCTTCTTCCTTACAACATTTTTTTCTGTGAGCATAATCCTTACCTGTTACTGGATGAAAACTGGTTCACCCATGACTCTTGTGATTGTTCTCAGGTAATAACAGAGATTGCAAACATAATCTCAATTCAGCAGCCAGAATGCCTAGTCTTAGGGAATAAATCAAGATTCAGACAATGTAAAATATAAAACAATGTTACCTAGTACCATTAAATTATTATAGCACTACCTTTTCTCACCCAAGGGAGCTGCTGGTGGGGGGTGGGGGGAAGGGGACTTGGCCACTCACTTTTCCTCTACCTGCATTTCTCCCTAACCTCAGCTTGCTAAGCAGTTTTTGACCCCCCCATGACTTGGGTCTGGGGGTGGGGTGGGAAGAAGATTAGGCAAAAAGAAAGTCAGGTACTGCTGTCATCTGGGAGACTGGTGGGTAGCAGGTGTTTAAACCTGCCTTTTTCTCTCCTGGGCTCCCCAGAGGTACCCTTCACTGGATTCTCAGCCTGCCCTTGTCTTCAGCTCCCTGGACGTGCCGCTGCATCCCCAGGCTGGGTGTCACCTGTGCTCCTTCCACAACCCCTAGAAGTGAGTGTGCATGCTCAGCCTGTGCCTGCACAACTTCTCTCTTGCCCATGGCTCACCTCTGGCCCATGGGAAACAGTTACTCATTTTTTGCCCCCTAACAAATTCCATTAATAAAGAAAAGTCAACCTGTCCCTTACCCATTCGATTTCCTGGGGCAGGAGTCAGATCCCTCTTTATTTAGGGCAGCAGCAGGGGACATATACTAAGTCTTCAAGTGATCCTGGTAACCTTCTGCTTGAATGGGCCTGAGGTGAGAGGGTTAGATCATCACCATCATCACGTACCCCCAAACCTGGGGTTGGGGGAGCTTCATAGAATAGCTTCCTTAGAGAAAATCTTTTTGCCAAATCTTTCCATATTTTTAATACTCTCCTTATAGTTTTTAAAACACTTGAATTGGCTTTCTATCATTTTCTTTTAAAAACCTACCTTTTAGTGTTGCCTTCTCTCTGGCATTTAGTTTCTGTTGCATGTTGCATGGTGGTGCCGCTGTAGAAATGTAAATATAAACTCAGGTTACAAGTACCTTAGGAAAGACTGGTGGCTGCAAAGGATCAGCTCCCAAGGTTCCTCTTATTTCTTATGCTAATTGCATTAATTAGTGTCAAATATGTACATATTACTGAATGGCTGGATGTTTTGAAGTAATCATATTATTGTGTTATCTACTTTAACTTTCTTAGTGAAGATTCACAACAAAACAAACTAAAACACAACAACAAATTGCTCAGCCCCACAAAAGTGGGTGATGTTTAGCTTTGTGGATGGTGCCTTTGCATCCAAGACTCACTAAAGCTGTTCCTTTTCTGTGAAATCTACTTCTTGCTCCTGCAGAGGTGGAATAGTGTAGTCTGGTTAAAAATATGGACTTTGGTGTCAGATTTAGATTTTTTTATTTTTTAATTAATTAATTTTTTAAAAGAAGCTTTAGATGATAAAAATGTTACATAAAAAATATAGGGGATTTCTATATGCTCCACCCTTCCCACTCCCACACTTTCCCACATTAACAACATCTTTCATTAGTGTGGTGCATTTGATAAAATTGATGAACACATATTGAAGCATTGCTACTAACCGTGGACTATAGTTTACATTACAGTTTACACTCTGCCCTGCACAATTTTATAAGTTATGGAAAAATGTATAATGGCCTGTATCCGTCATTGTAATGTCATCCAGGATGATTCCAATGTCCCAAAAATGCCCCCATATTACACCTATTCTTCCCTTTCCCTTCCCTCAGAACCTCTGGTGGCCACTGCCTTTATATCAATGATAAAAGTTCTTGCATTGCTAGAATATTAATAAAAGTCTTTAATAGAATAATAATAAGTCTACTTTTGTCCATTGTTCATTCCCCAGTCTTGAGGATTTTGGGATGGTGATGCCCAATTGAGAGGGGACTTAGATCCCATGGGGCAGATGGATGGAACTATCCTTCTTTCTGTTGCAGACACTCTCTGCTCCTTGGAATGGGCGTTGTCCATCATCATCTCCTTGTTAGTTGTCTTGGGTCCACTACTCACCTACTTGGAGAGTAGGTGGTGTAATTCTGCTGAGAGTCAGGGCTCAGCTGGCATATGAACAGACCAAAGATTTAAGTCTCTGGGACATATATTTATCAAGTACAGTGCTAATTATGGGTTCGAGTAAAGGGGGCAAAAGAGCCATGTGTAGGGAAATTATATATTAGTCTAACTCTGTTACACTGGGGAGCATAAATTTCAAAGTAAGGCCCACTGACCCGGTGCCAAAGTCCTGAGCTTGTCTGCCCTGCTTATAGTGTCTAGATGTCTCTAGAGCCTTCAGGAGCCTGCTGTTTGAGGCACTGTTTACTGTGGCAGTCAGTGAAATCCTGCTGAGATGTGTATAAGCGTAACCTCTGAAATGACCTCCCAACTCACTTTGAAATCTCTTAGCCATAAAAATTCATTTGTATTTGATAATTCCCCCTTTTGGTCCAGGTTAAGCTATATGGTGGTTTGAAACCAGAAAAACAGGCTCTTTAATCCATTCCTGTGGGTGTAAACCCATTGTAAGTACGACCTTTTGATGAAGTTACTTCAGTTAAGGTGTAGCCCACCTCAATCAGGATAGGTTTTAATCTTATTACTGGAGTCCCTTATAAAAGAATGACATTCACTCACACACACACACACACACACACACACACACAGAAAGTCAGGGAAGCAAAAAGCTGCCAGCCAACAAAACCTGGAAGAGAAGGGAGAGAGAAGTAGACTCTACCATGTTCCTTGCCATGTGGCAAAGGAACAAGGATTGCTAGCAGCTGGTCTTGGGGAAGAAAGAATCACCTTGATGATGCCTTGATTTGGACATTTTCCTGGCCTCAAAACTGTGAGAAAATGAATTCCTATTGTTTAACCCAAGTGATTTCATGGTATTTGCTTTGAGCAGCCTAGGAAACTAAATCAAGCTAATAACTTGGGGAAGTTTCCCCTTCTCTAAACTTCAGTTTCCCATCCATTAAGGAGAAATAGCTCATAGAATTGTTGTGAAAATTACATGAGTTAATGAATGAGAATGGCCATGAAGAGTGTCTGGCAGATACCCTCCCCGACTCTCCTGCCGCCCCCCCCCCCCCCAATGTTGCTCTATGACTGCTCCTTGTGTTCCAGGTCCTTTCCTGATTATGGTAGATGTTTCTAGTATTCTCCCATCATATCTGGTTCTCCTCTCTTTCTGGGTACATTGCATTATTAGTCTGGGATGATAAATCTTCCTAGGCTTAAATTGGAGCAGGTGGCTAGAGGTAGACCCTGTCAGGGCTTACCTGTGCACCTTCTCATTTCTGTGCACTCCAGCTCAACTTCCAATACCAACCCCAGGACTATTTTGCCTGGAGGGTTTTTTATGGCTGCCTCAGCTGTGCTAGGGAGTTAAGTCCTCAACCAATGGGATAATTCTGGTGAACATGTTCTAGACTGTTTCTCAAAGTTTTCTGGTGGCTTGAGCTCCACTTGCCCAAAGCAGTAAAGTTCCTCCTTCCTTTCCCTGTTGTTGCAGGTTAGGGTCACAGGAAGTGGACTCCTTAGCATGCAGGGTGTTTATTAGGGAGTTCTCCTGGGATCACACCTGTTAAAGGGAGGGCAAGGAAGTAGAATGGCAAAGGGAGAAGTTGGGCTGCAATGCTGTCCAAACAGAAGCCTCAGCGGACCCCCTGGGGAACTTTGAAGTTGGAATGGCCCTTCAGAATTGTTCCGAGTTGGGGTGAGGGGGCTGGGTCTTTATAACCCCACAATGATTAGTTACTGGGTATGGGCTGTACCTGGAAGGAGGCATGACCTTGAGAGAGGCAGTTTCCTTCAGCTAAGGTAATCTCCAAAGAGGGCTGAGAGCTGAGGTCTCTCTTCTGGTAACAACCCCACCCTTCCTTCCTGAAAGGAATCTGGTCAGTACATTGCAACATTCACCACACACAGGCTTCCTGAACCCTCCGTGGTATTTCCTGAGATCATCTCCTAAATAAACGACTTGACCTTGAATTCTTATCTCAGAGCCTGCTTTTAGGGGAACCTAAACTAAGGCAGGGTTTTAACATGACTGCTTGGAGAGCTTGTTTTATGTCTCCTGCTGCTGCCAGGCATAGGAAATAGGGGTGTGATTCCTGCCCAGGAAATCCACAAGGAGAGAGAGACTGCTGTGCTGATGGAGGCAGCAGAGGAGTTTCTGCCTTGGGTTTAGTCTTCCTCCCAGAGTTTGCTGGGGTCAAGGAGAGTGAGCATGTTTTCCACAGAGCAGAGACGGGCTTTGACTGAGAGAGCCTGCTTGGGCGTGGTTTGAGCTCTTTCCAGCAGGTAAAGGAACCTCTGCAGCTGTGGAAGAAGATACATGTGACCACCCAGTGTAATAAAACCAAGAAGATTTAAAAAATGCCAACCCCAATCTCTTCTATTCACTTTAACTACAGAAAACCTAATTTATTTGCACTATAAAGTGTCCAGGGTTTATCTAAACTGCTAATCTTTCCACATTCATCACTCTGGCTATTTGCATTCTGGCAGCCAATCCAGCCTTTTTATGTGGAGGACTAACTATTCCATTTCAGGGTTATGCTTCCTGATTTTACATTCCCTTTTGATTGAATCCACCATATGGAATAATAGGATAATGAAAGCTGTGCCACCAGTGGTCATGATCCTACTATTATCCTCAATGAGGCCATCAAAAAAGTCCATATTAATGATTTATGTTTTCTAAAATAGATATCTCCAAACAACAACTTTCATAACAATCCAGTATTTCTAATAATATGAGGTTCAGTCAAGTATTTGGCAGCCTGGTTTTTACCTAGGTAGTCAAGCCAGGTTACTCAGGCCCCAAAGTGTTCAGTCCTTGTATACAGTGTGTGCCATCTGGCCAAGATGGACTCCATTTGGCCAAGAGTACTTAATGTTGTGTCAGTTTGGAACATCAAATTTAGTAATGCCTCAGAAGAAAAAAAAAAAATTTTTTTTTAAAAATAAATTGAAAAGTCCATTCTTCCCTTAACTGTGAACTTTGGTATTAACATTATTTATGATTTCTAGAGATTTTAATTTCCATGTATGGTTACAGTAATCCTCAAATACATCATAAACCTTGAAAGATTTTTAAAGCATCAAATTTATCCCAATTTACCATTTGTTAGAGACGTTGTAGGTTTTGAGAAAAATCATGCATTGAAATACAGAGTTTCCATATACCACCGTTCTTATTACCTTGCATTAGTGTGGTACATTTGTTATAATAGATAAAAACACATTTTTATAATTGTACTATTAAGTACAGTCCATGGTTGACATTAATGCCATTATATTTTTAATGAAAGAATAAATCTAAATTTGGTGAGTAATTACATTGATATCTCTAACACTAAACTATACAGCTAGAAGAGTAGTTCACAAACTTGACTGTGCACAAAAATTACTTAGAGATCTTGTTAAAATGAGAATTCTGATTTGATTGGTCTGGGATGGCATCTGAAATTTTGCATTTCTAACAAGCTCCCAGAAGCTGTTGATGTTACTGCTTTCTGGACCATTCTTTGAGTAGCAAGGATGCGGAAGACTTCAGTCTTATAAGTTTAGGCACACTGTTCACGTTTGCATTTCTTTGTGAGCCAGTTTGCAAAAAGGTAGGCCAGTTACTCAACTGCTCCAGAGTTAGGGACTAACTCTTTCATTAAGTCTAAGACGCCATTGGTTATAAGATGAATCATTATTTTATGTGCTGCTAAGAGGGGAAAATGCTGAAAATTAAACTCTGACACGTCCTGATTTCAGAAATGTGAAAACAAGAGTTTTAGAATTGAAGACATTTTGTAGTTTTTCAGACACTCCATTCCAGTTTCTACAGAGTGTCTATTCTGTGCTAGATATTTTTTCCCTATGAGGTGAGAGCTATGATTATCCTGTTTTATAGAGGCTTGAAGAGGTTAAAGTACCTTAAGTGGCACAGCTGGAACTTGAACCCAGATCTTTATGTCTGCAGAGCCCACACTCTCAACCTCTACCCCATAGGAAGCACTATTATTCCTGAGGAAAATGCTCCCCTGTGATGTCTTTCTTGGCACTCACTTAAGGTAATTACACATATAATAGTGACCTACATGGTGTCTGTGCCTGCTGTGTTTATTTCCTTTTTACCCACATCTTCTTGAGCCTGGCTTCTTGTCTTCATCAGTTTATTGAAGTGGCTGTCTTGAAACTCAACAATGACTTTTTTTTTTTTTTTAACAAATCAATTTTATTGGTACATGTTAATAAAGGATAAATTCATCTAAAATGTACAATTGATGGTATTCACTATAATCACGTACTTGTACATTCTTCACTTCCATCATTCTTAGAGCACTTTCATTATCCCAATAATATTAATAATAATAAAATCCAGCAATTCTTACCTTCTGAATTTTCCTTGACCTCATCTGTATCTGACACAGCCTACTATCCTTTCCTTGAAACTCCCTCTCTTGTATTTCTGAGTGGGTTGCTGTTTGGTACTTTTCTGATTATGAGTAAATCATATTTCAGTTAATATATTGATTGCCAGCTCTTTCTTTCACCACCATGTATTGGAAGTGTATTAGGGGAATCCAGGTGGTCCCCAAACTTCACTGAATGACAGTGATGAATTTGGGGGTGCAATAAAAAAATTGTTTTGAAATTATGGGTCTTGCTAGAACCTTCTCTTCTTTGCTCCCACTCCGTGCATATTTTTATCATTGAGTTTACAGTGTAATAGTCTATGTTCACTTGTCTGTGTACCCTACTTGACTGAAATCCTTGCGGGCAAGGAACTGTGGTTTCTTCATTTTTGTTTCTCCAATTTCTGTCCAATGCTTGGCACATAGATTATCCAACACTACTAAGGAAGGACCACATTTCATTATTTTTGTGGCAAAAGCCATTTCCTGATATCTGTCTTGTGTTGCAAGGGAATCTCACTTTGAGGTCTCTAGCCCCACTGACAGATTACCCAGGAATGGGAGTCAGGAGGATGTCCTTTCTCTGTTACACGAAGCCCTCACTCGTTCCAGATTGAAATTACTCTTCTATTATTTGCTATATTTTGCAGTAAATTTGGAAGTTCTGATTTTTCACACGTGAGGGTAAAATGAGCCTTTCTGTGGAGGACAAAGTCTTCTATTGGGAATGAAACACAAAACACGTACAAGGACCACCCTATAATATCATTTAGAAAACAACTGGATCAAGGACAATAGGGTTAAAAGGTCCCTGCCAAGAAATGGTTCTCTACGAGTTTGAACTGGTTATCTCTGAAAATGCCCAACTTGTCTTCCATAAGGAGCTGCTTCTTTACCTCACAGCATCTGACTCTCTAAGCCAATTTCCAGCTATGTCTTAAAATGATGTAAGCCAGGAAAAATAGTTTTTTCCCCTTTATGTGCTAGAATGATAATCTCTCATCATTTCTCCTGCTTGTTGGGTCACTTTGATTAGATTTGATTCACTTCACTGCCTGCTTCACGTAAAGCCACAACTATTGGTAACGGAGCCATTTAACAAAGCTGTTTTGAAGAAAATCAAATTAAATCTTTTTCTGAAAGAGGAAAATGACGTAATCACTGACCCTGACAAAAATAATTTGACTGCTTGATTTTAGAGTCCGTTATACCTATTTTCCCTTTTGTTTATCAAATGATTTGTGTTCAAGCCAAACCACACTTTTCTTAACCCACTAATTCAAAAGATGTGGTGGAACTGTGGTTGCAGAAAATTTAAAAACAACCCAGGTAGCCACAGTGGCGGTGGAGAGGCAGTGGGGCAGGAAGGCCAGTAGAGGGCACTGGGCTCTTTGAGATAACTTTCAAAGTACCGGAGCCTTCAGATGTTTACAAACCAGCTTTCAGATTAAAAAAAAAAAAAAAAAAAAAAAAAAGTAAAAAAAACTCCACAAAACAGTGTCTTTCATCTCACTAATTCTGCTAGAGGCACAATAAAGTTTTTAAAAATTAAAATGGGAAATTTTATCATCTTTCTCTTTAGGTCTGAATTCTATGCAATGAAAGTTTTCAAAACTGGCTGTTTATTGGTCACAGAAGACTTATACAACCTAATGGGCATGGACTCATTTTTTCTGATATACTTCAGTTTGCCTGGGGGAGATGGTAAAAGAACTTAAATTATCTGAAGACCTGAATTTGAAAGCTATATGTCTCTTAACTTTGTAGAAGATGTTTGGAATAAAAGAAATGCTGATTATACAATATTTAATTTCTCATGAACATTCCTCGCCTCCTCTGGTATTCTGATTTCCTCCCTCCCCTCCTCCTTCCCTCCCTCCCTCTGCTGCCCTTCATCCCTTGCTTCCTTTGGAAGTTGAAGTGACTGCTTTGTTTCTACAAAACTGATAAATTGATGCTCTGCCATCTGCTCTTGGTGTCCTTGGATACCAGGATGGAATCATGTCCCTTGCATTGTCTTTTCTTCTTTCTCCAGAGACCTCATTTGGAAAAAAGTTAGGAGGATTTGGGGAGAGGGAAGAAGCTGAGGCAGTGGGGGCTAACGGAGTTTCAGTGGCCTTCTGGTGGCTCCGATGCCTCCCTCTGATTCCCCCCCCCCGCCCCCCCAGAGTACCTGCTTGGGCATGTGGCCAAGCCTTATACCTCTTTATTCTAGCTCTGGGAGCTCTCTTCCTCCCCTCTCCATATGCTTCTCCCCAGCATGTTTACAGACATCTGATATTTGTTATCTCCTGAAATTATTTCAGATTTATCCCTTTGGCTAATGCGTCACTATTATAGGTGACTGGGTAACTAGGTGATTTTTACTCCTATAGGTCTAAGGCATATCATAAAAACAATTTACAGATATATTATCAAAGGAAAGCAAAAATTAGTAATAATCTCATAACTTTCAAATTTGTTAATAGCAATACAAAAGTGCTTTTAAGCGGGGAATGTTTAAACTTTTCTCTCTGAATTTGTTTGCATTTTTTTTTTTTTGTTAGACCAAACTTGCCTGTTTTGAAATAGTTAAATATTTATAAAATCTCATTCAAATTATTACTTCAGTGGATCTTTGAAATAGAATTCTCTAGGGATAATAGTTTATCTGTTTTTTTTTCCTGAAGAGTCTTATGGTTTAAAACAGAAAGTTGTCAAATAATTTATTCAGGTGAAACTAGTGGTGATTATATTGGCAGGGGCAAGCCAGTTAAACAGAGGCAGAGAATACCCATGAGGGAGAAGGTTAAATAAAGGTAAATGAGACCCAGGTGGAAGCATCAGGAAGCAAGAATACACAGAAAGATACACAGAAAAGTTTGTTTGCTTTTAGGAATTTGTCTTAGAGTGTACCTATGAAAGAATTATAAGAAAGATAACTTATGGAACGTGTAAATGAATATAAAAGGTAAAGGAAAAATCACAATTGTTCATTTCTTGGAGTCAGTAAGAAATGGATAAAGGAATAATGTAGTGTTAAACTTAGGACTCTTTACAAATATCCCCCATTCCTAATGCACGTCTATACTTTGCTGTGAAAAATGAACATATTTCAACTCTATATCTATAAACTCCTTAGAAACTAGATTGTTTTATAATGAATTTCCAAAGACATCCTTTACTGCATGTCACACAGGGTGCTGGATTCTATAGGCAACCAAATCTTTGTTGATTAGATAAAATACAGAGGGACTCTCTATGGATTACATGTGATTGAGGTTAATTTTTTAAAAAAATTAATTATTTATTTATTGAAAAAAACAATTTATTGAAGTATATCATTCATACATGAACATACATAAACTATAAGTGTTCAGTAAACATTGTGAACCTACAAAACAAATATGCATAACATCATACAGGGCTCCCACATATCACCCACCAACAAATACTTTGCATTGTTGTAAAATATTTGTTAACAAATTATGGAGGATTATCGTCAAAGTATTACTACTAACTATAGTCCATATCTTATTGCCGTATACTTTTTTAAAAAAGGATTTGTTTATTTATTTATTTACTTTTATCCATTTTTTGCTGTTATCCTGTTTTTGCTGTTTTTGTGTCCATTCGCTGGACAACTCTCTGTGTCTGTTTCCTGCCCTCTCCTCTCATCCTTCCCCTCCTGTCTTCACTGGGATTTGATCCTTGGAACCTCTGATGTGGGAGAGAGGCATCCTACTGCCTGTGCCACATTAGTTCCTAGTTTTTCGGCACATCTCATCTTGGCTCTCCCTTGTGTCACTCTCCTGTTATGTAATCATCTTGCTGCATGGCTTGTGGGACCTGGTGGCACACCCACGCATGGGGCCTGGTGGTGCACCCATGCGAGGGGCCTGGGGGACTCACCTGCTCACGGGGCCTGACAGAGCACCCAAGCATGGGGCCTGGGGGCCTACATACCTACTATATTTTTCTTTTTAAAAAAATTTTTACTGGAAGGTCTCGGGGGTTGAACCTAGGTCCCTCCATATGGGAGACTGACGCCCAACCATTTGAGCCACATCTGTCCCCCTGTTACATGTCTTAAGGTTGATCAAAGATACCTAGACTTACAATCTTTTCTCATACAGGATGGTCATATAATAAATCAGGCTTAGTTTATCACCAGCATTCTAAAAACCAGACCTAGGGAGAAAAACTAGGTCTGGGGACACATGCATGGCTTCTAATATAGCGAATGTTGGGGAGGGGTGCCTTGATAGCACACCAAGAAATGAGTAGAGCCAAGGGTTCTTCTGCGAAATGTAGGAAAAAAGAAGTCTTGTTGAGTAGTTCTCATCATTTCCAAGGAAGTCATGAGTGGCAGAATGATAGTGAAATACATGAGATTAGGGGTATGAAAAGATACAGGAAAAGTGAGTGATGAATGTCTTTGGAGGGTACTGGTAGTGTTGACCTTCTACCCTTTGGCAAAGTTTGTCTGAACTTGGCTGGTTGTAGTTGTAACTTGTTGGCAGTAAAGAAGCATCAGAGAGGGAGCAGATGTGGCTCAAGCAGTTGAGCACCTGCTTCCTACATGGGAGGTCCTGGGCTTGGTTCCCTGGTCCTCCTGAGAAAAACAAAACAAAAACAAACAACAAGCAAAACAGACCAAAAAAACCAACTCAGGGAAGCCGATATGACTCAGTCGTTGAGTGCTGGCTTCTTATATACAAGGTCCCGGGTTCAATCCCTGGCCCTGGTACCTAGGGGGAAAAAAAAAACAACATCGGAAGCCTTCTGGGGAGTTATAGCAGCAATAAAGAATAAGAGGTCTCTACTTTTTGTGCCAAAGACTGTGAGCTTCAATTTACTTCAACCCAAATGGCTGAAGCCACTTATGTATGACATTTTGATAAATGTGGTACTATTACCCATATTTTAGGGATTTTTAAGGATATTTGGTAACCAATATCATAAATTAATTTTTATCTGCTAGGTACTCAAACTTATTACTTTGATATATGGAATGAAAGATAAAAGTTGGCAAATCAAAAGCAATGCATATTTGACTTCAGATTAATTGAATGGAAAGTAGAAAAATGAAAATGCTTTAACTCTAACAGTAGCTTTAAACAGAATAAACTATGGAATTTTCAAAGGATTTTGATATCCTTAATCATGCTAAAATGAAGCTTGAAGCAATTATGAATAATACAGATGTATTATTAATACTAGCTGTATTCAGTTTTTGATTATATAAGAAAACAAGCTTAAACTTTTGGCAGATGGTGAACCTAAAAGTTCAAGTAAATCCAAGTTTTTAAATACTGAAGATATTGGGAACGCTTCTCTTTAGAAAATCCAGATTTTACCTCTACAGGGAATGCACTAAAATTGGAATTATCTCATTGAACCCCAGTTGTGACTCTGTTCTTTAGAAATTGTTTTCGTTTCTGATTCTCCAAGTTTATTTTCCCCATTGCCTTGTGTTTGTCAAATTAAGGCCTGAAAACCCCCTTTTTGGGGGAGTTGTACAGATTTCCAATAGCCTTTCTTCTTCTTTTTCAGCCTTTCTTGATTCTTCTTCTATGGGCAGTTCCCATAGAAGAAGAGGGATTGCACAATGTAATCCTTCTCCAGATGGTTCCCGTGGGCACAGAAACAGGACCAATTAATGGGCTGAAGTTGGTAGAGCTGATAAAACCATTCCTTATAGCTTCAGCTAGGGCAAGAAAGAAATTTTGCCTTGGTAGGGTCACTCAGGAGGACCACAGACAGGTAATGGTTGTTAGTACTGCTGTCTGAACTTCAGGCTTCAGTATTCTAGAGCAGAATGTCTGCCATGCTTGCTTCTATTCCCGTTGGTAAAAGGAACAGTGTTTTGACACTCCAGGATGTAAGAGGGGTGGAGAAACCAGGGTCACATTATCCTTCATTAATTAGGCATTTGTGTTTTATGGGACAGTGAGATTTGAGTTTCTTATGACACGGCAAATCATTGGAAACAGTTTGGTTGCAAATATCCACTGTAACATTTCGAGTAGGGGAAGGAAGTCAAATGACTGCAAGGGGAAGAGAAAGAGAAAAATAGAAAAATGAATGATAGGGATTAGAATACTACCTGAAAATAACATGTAGGTACATACTAAACACCTGCAAACTCATGAGGTCTTTCTAATGGCTCCCCAACTGGCTGCAATACTTAGGAAAATATAAATGCAGATTACTGATTGGGGATGGATGGAATCATCTAAAGTACTCACTTTTTTCAGAACATTTTATTAACATTTTTATGTTAAATGAATAATTATCAAGTAAAGAGAAGACATGGTTTCTTCCCTTAAGAAATTTATCTTGTTAAAGGAGAAAAAAAGTACAAATACAAGTAAATCAGAAAAAAAAAATCTAGCATTCAATAAACCTCATTGCTAGGAACTCTATTACATACTGTGCATATACAATATTCATTACAACATTTTGAACTAGGTATTATCATTATCTACATACTACCAATAAAAAACTGAGATGCAAAATTTGAATAGCTTGCCCCAAATCATACGGTAATTAAATTACATATCCAAGAGTTGAATCCAGGAATCTGACTTCAGAGCCTGAAATCTTAGCACTGGCTTTACTATCTCATGGACAGTTCAGTGCCTCTTGTTCATAAGGGCATAAACACGCACCTTATACTTGAACAGCTGGAACATGAAGACTAGTCAGCATGGCTTGGCTGATAAGAGGCAGATGGGGCTGAAGAGGAATGACTGATATTATAAGCAGAAGACATTTAAAGAGGCAGGGAGAAAATATGAATTAATTGGTCCTATACGGAGGCAGTTGAAAATTTCCTGGACAGACTCCACTACTTCATTTTGTTTTTTTAAAAATCAATTTTCTTAATTTGCTAGACCATTCTCTAATTATGGGACTCCAATGTTTATTCATTATATTAAAAACGCAAGTTTTAATGGTACAATTTTAAAAGGTTCAAATAACAAGTAACAATTAGCTCTGTGGCTCTTGGCCAAGCTGTGCTAATGCTTAAATTCGTCTCCTATTTCACTTTGCCAGACAGTAGGCTGGAGTTCTACAGTAATTTTCCTTACATCTTGACTCTCAGCAGTACATTGCTCAACCAAGGAAATGAGCAACTATATCAGCCTTTCTTCTTCCTTGCAGTTGGTTTAAAATGACACTTGCAGTCTTTCCCATAATTTCCCAAGGTAACATGTTGCTTATGTAGAATATGTTCATTTATTAATTCATTTAGTCATTTAGTCCTTCTTTCCTCATTCCTCTCTCCCTTTTCCTTCCACCTACCCTTCTTTCTCTCCCCTTTCATTTCTTGCTCCCTTCCACAAACTAATAGGTGCTAAAGAAATGCTAGACCCTGTACTAAGTACTGTGGGGAGTACGTATCTAGCTAGCTAGATGGATGGATGATTAAATAGAATGATTCATGTGTGTCAGGCTCTGTTATTTAAGCTAGAAATGGAGCAGGGTATAAAATAAAGTCTATTTTCTCATGGAGCTTTATTCCAGTGTGCATATGGAGGAGAAAGAGAAAAAAACAAATAAATATATAATATACAAGTATTTTAAAGAAATATGAATAAAAATGGTACAGGGAATGGGGGATAGGTGACAGGAGTAGGTAGAGTCTGCTGTTTTTAGATAGGCTGGTCAGGGAATACCTCTGTGATAAGATGACATTTTAGCAGACAGTGAGGAAAGTGAGTAAGTAAGCCACACATTTATCTGAGGGAAAAGAAAGTACCAAGGTCTTCAGGGAGCTCACTTCTAGGAGGAGAGGAAAGGTATATAGGTGAATGATTGTAATAGAAGGTGGAAAGCAGGTAAGCACTATAAGGGACGTATAGACAAGACACTAGAAGAGTTCAGAGGAAGGGGAGATGACTACCTGCAGAGGAGGGGATGTGACAGAAGAGCATGCCTCCTTCCTAGGGGGTAACTCATTCACCTTCCCCTACCCAGGCCCACTCCTGAAGAGTGACCAGTCTCCTTGGTTATAAGACAATTTGGATGCACCCCTTATCCAAGGTGCCCTTTGGTTAAACTGCTGAGATTCTAATAGAGATGGATACAAATTACATCCACCTGTCCACTTTTTCTTCTCATTTTAGACTTCTCTAAATCACATTTATTATTTATAAGAAGACTTGCATCCCAGTTATGTCCAATGTTAGCCACCAAAGGCAAGAAGGCAAAGGGAATGCTCTGATTTCAGGTAACCATGCCTTGTGGTCAGGGTTGGAACGTTCCCATTTTTACTTTCTTTGGTCGTCTTGAAAACATCATAGCTCTTCTACTAGAGTGCAAATATCCCACTGAGAGGGATAACACCTTAGAGCAGCATCAGCTCACATTCAGCTATTAGCCAGAAATAGTGAAAAGAAGGCACTAAGAAAAAGAGCTGTAGAAAGTTATGTAATTCCTTTCTTTTTAAAATAGGATGGTGGCACTACTAAATGGAGAGGTAATAAATGGAAAGAGTACTGGGAAAAGGATGAAAGAAAAAGAAAAAGGAAATATTAATTTCACAGATGTACCCAAATCTTAAAATTGATCCATCTGAGGCCTCTTGTGATATAGCTATAGATATATTTAGAAGAAACAAAATATTATCTTGACAGTTGGCACTGGAAATATTTCATCAGAAGTTAGGAAGATACTTTGATAAGCTACCTGAAGCAAATATGAGACCATGGAAGGGAGGGAGGTTGCAGCAGCCAAGGCAAACAAGTGATAACTGAAGTACTGTGTCTTGGAAATGAACAGGGCTGAGGGTGAGGGAGACAAAAGAGAAGGGGGAAGGAGGAGAGAGGACAAGCGACAACATGGAGAGAATTTGGTGCTCAAGTCAAGGAAATGGCCAGGGAACCTTTAGCAATACGAGTATCTGTTATTGAATTTTAAATTATTTATGTTGCTGCAATGTAAATTTTTCTTCCATTCCAAAACCTTCAGTAAAATGCCTTGATTGAGAATGTGTTGGGTAAAAATCATTGTCAAGGACAACCCAGTACAGAGCAGGGTTAAAAGGGATGGGGGTAGAGGGCGTGAGGACCTTGATCTCAATTACTCACTCAGGAGAGTGCAGAGACAGAGACAGCATTCCAGAGTCAGCCCCACCCCACCTTTCTCTGCCCAAATTGGCAGAAACCCTGGGGATGTAATTGTATTTTTCTACAATCCATAAAGTGGAGATTTAAATCTATTTATATCTAGATGTTAAGAAATAGGTCAATGCCAGCAGATATCTGGATTACATATATTAAAAAAAAAACGATTATACATTTTCATTAAGATATTAGTAAATCAGAACTTTAGAAGTGAAGATGAAAGCTGGAACTCCAGTGTTCAACATGAAGGGGAAGGGAATATTTGAAAGTGTAGCACTATGTGGGTCTTCCCTTTAATAGCTGGCAATAAAAACTGTCTTTAGTCAAGAATTTGTTTGTCTATTTTTCAGGAGAATCTTTCACAGAAGTGGGTCTTTTCTATGCGGACCCTGGAAGTGAAAGTGTTCTACTCTATTATTTCTTTTCATAGCACTGAGTGTACATTTGGTACCTCTGAATATCCTACACAATTTCCCTGCTTTTGAAGCTATGGGAAAACCCAACCATCCACAGAGGGAAAACTTGCATAAGACTGAGCAGGGAGATACGGAGTCATTACAATGCTCTTTAATTTTAGCCAAGAACAGTGTGTGTTAAAAATTTCCCCAATCCCCTCTGGAGACGTCTGATTTCTGATAAGATGAATCCAAGAGGATTGTGGGACGATGTTAGACCCTGTCACTCAAGGAAATCTCTGTCATAATATGAGTTAGATACAAGTTCAAGGAACAAACAGCTTAGGGACTAAATCCCAGAGTTAACACTTTAAAATATTAAAATGTACAGTTTACTACAACAGGTTAAATGACAGGGGAAGATAGTGGGAAGATTGTGGAGTAGGGAGTTCCAGGATCAGTCTTCCAGCAAAACAACTATTAAATAGCCAGGAACTTTCTGAGACAACTATTTTGAAACACCAGAGGCCAGAAGAACACTGTACAGCATCCAGGGAAGAGTGGAAGAAGTTGATAAATTATGGTAAAGAACAGTAAATTCTTCTCTCTGCATGGTGGCTACTGGAGCCCATACCCTACTCTCATGGCAGGCTGAAGTGGAGTCCAGACCCTGTCTAACTGCTGGTGACAGAAAAGGACATAAAAATCCTCATCCCCAAAAACAGGGATGTGCATGGCTGATCACTGACTATGGCTTTTGATTAGTGAATTCAGATGCTTGGGAGACCAGATATGAGGCAGCTATTGTTTCAACCTGCTCTGCGCAAGGGCAGTGGTAGCTATTGTTTCAGAAACTCATCTAGAAAGGGGCAGACTCAGTGGAGACTTAATGATACGGTGCTTCCTCAGGGCTGTAGGGGACAGTTAGCTGAAGGGCTGCATTTGTTGGGCAGGTCAGGAATGCTCAGCTTTGGAGAGCTGTCAGAGAAGCTCTTGGTGTTCTTCCTGATTCTCTTTCCCAGGGTACTTTGTAGCGGGTCTGCACCCCCTTTGTGGGTCCCTGGCCTGTTTTGGCTTGGAAAGACTGACTCAGGGAAGCCCTCTCCATTGTGTTCTGTTCCCAGAATTTTCCCTCCAGGCAAAAGCAGCTTGATACAACAAAAGGAGTGTAAAAATGTACAGAGGTGGATAGTTTGGGACAAAGACCCAACAGCTTTAAACACCTGGGGGAGGGAAGCCTGTCTCTTGGGAAACAGAGGGGGCCACCAAACTCCTGTTAAGAGGGGAACTCCAAAATAACTAACAAGCAAAAGCCCAGGAAAAGACACAGACCCAGAAAGATACCTGTACACTGCATTTACCTTGGGCAGACCTTCCTGATAGGAAGGCTGAAGGTCAAGAAAGTCTCTGTCTTATCACCAGTTGGTTACAAAACCAAGAAACAGACTTCTCAGGAACTAAATCCCAGAGTTAACATTTTATTATATTAAATGTGCAAAAAATGAGTACAAAAACAAAGAAACAGGAAATGATGGCCCATCCAAAGGAAGAGGATAAAAATCCAGAAAACACCAGTGAAGAAGACGAGAATATGTACATACCAAAGCCTTTAAAAATGATCTTAAAAATGCTCAAGAAGAAGGAAAATACTTAGAAGAGAACTCAAAATTATCAGGAAAAACAATGAACAAGCAATAGGAGAGTCTTAAAAAAGAGATAGATATTTTAAAAGGGAACCCTACAGAACCACTGGAATTGAAGACCACAGTAACTGAAATGAAAAATGCCCAGGAGGATTTCAAGAGCAGAATGCTGCTGGCAGAAGAAAGAATCAGTAAACTTGAAGACAAGACACTTGAGATGAGTCAGTCTGAGGAGCATAAAGAAAAAAGAAATATTAAAAGTGAAAATAGCCTAAGACATCTTTGGGACAGCATCAAGCACTCCAATATGTGTATTATGGAAGCTGCAGATGGAGAAGAAAGAGCTAAAGAGGCAGAAGGAATTGTCAAAGAAATAATGACAGGGAACTTCCCAAACTTAGCAAAACATGTGAATATGCACATCTAAGAAGCCCAGAGAACATCAAACAGGGTAAAGATGAAGAAAAATATACCTTGTCATACATTAAGCATGCTATCAAATGCAAAGGACAAGGAAAGAGTTCTGAAAGCTGCAAGGAAAAGCAATATGTTAGGTGCAAGGCAGTCCCAATTAGACTGAGTTCTGATTTCTCATCAGAAAACATGAAGAGAAGAAGGAAGTGGGTTGAAATACTTAAAGTGCTAAAAGAAAATACCTGCCAGCCAAGGATTTCATATCAGGCAAGGGTGTCTTTCAAAAATGAGGGAGAGATGAAGACATTTTCAGATAAACAAAAGCTGAGGGAATTCATCACCAGTAGATCTTCCTTACAAACAATGCTCAAGGGAGCTCTTCACAATGAAAGTATAATTAAAGTACAATTATTAAAATGTCTGCTATCGATTGTAATAAATGTTCCACACTAGTGCTAGGTGTTGGTGGTGGGGTGCTGTATGGAAATCCTGTATTTTATGCATGATTGTTCTGTAAACCCACAACTTCTCTAATAAAATAAAATCCTAAGAGATCTTATCCTAATAACTTAAGTATTTCCTTAAAAAAAAGCATGACTCAACTATATGCTGTTTATAAAATAAGATTAAGAGGTGACTCTAAATAAGGCCTCCAAAAGGACCTACGCCATACTCACACATCATTTACAGAAACAAGGCTGGGCCATAGCATCCCATTAAATACAAGGGCCATCAAACTCTGTCAAGTTCCTAGGCATCATCTTATCCTTTAAAGGCAAACAGATTTCCACCACCACCAAACACAAGCTCACCTCAGACACTAAAAATGCATAACACTTATAAGGTTTATTCATGTTTTGGAGGTGTAACACATCCACATCTCTTACTCTCATTATTGTCCACATACAAAAGTACATATACATCTCTGCTTTCCACTAGGGAGAACCCCAACAATGTGATTTAGAATTGGCTCAGTAAGTCATTTCACAAGCCATGCCCCTTGTCCCACCAGGAACAGATCTTAAATTAGAGGCCTTGGCCACCTCTGAATATGCCTCTTGGAGTCCTTAGACTAAGCATGGCAAATCCTGGCTGCTTATTGGACTCTTCTGAAAAATGGAGGTGCTTACAGGATCTGTGCATGAAGATTCCCATAATGCCATGGGTAAGAGAGAATTCCCAGCAGGAGCTCAGCACAGCCACAAAAATATCACTGCTAAAATGGAAATGGTACCTATAGGGGAGGGCTAACCCTGAAAAACAGGGCTTTTCCAGATCACAAGAGAGTGTGACTTTCCCATGTTCAGCTCTTTGCCCACAGATCTCAAGGCACTAGTTATGATACCCCCATTGCTCCCTCTCTAGCCAAGTGGGGAGTCCCTTGGGACCAACTGTCTGATATGGAAAGGGAGTTGCTATATTTCACTGATGGTAATGCTATCATTGTACACAATATAGCTTGCTGGAGGGCCACGGCATATCACCTGGTCTCAAATACCACACTTACCCAAGATGGCTGTTTGGGATCTGCAGAGTTGGCAGAGCTGGAAGCTGTCCAGTTAGCCCTCCAGGATGCTCTGAGCTGCCAGTTGCCCAATCCCCAATCTTTACTGATTCTTGGGCAGTGGTCAAACAGCAGGCAGAGGGGACTAGCCAATGGAAACAAAATAGTTTTCTTATAAAAGAAAGGCTTTTGTGGAGGCCTTCACATTTGGAAATAACTCACAGCTTCATCCATTTCCACACGTGTTCGACTCACCACACTGGAGTACATTGCAGATAAGTACCTAAAATTTATTCCTACACAGCATCTCTGGTAGGTCCCTTGAAGACTGTCCACTCAGTTACCCCTAAACTTCCCCTACCCACTGGTGGTCTGGGTCCATAGCACCTCAGGCCTCAGAGGTGGTCACATTTGTTGTAAACAGCTTCTTCATGGGAATGCAATTTTATACTAAGAATACTGCTTATGTGTATTGCAATACGTTGTAAATTTGTATATTAAAAAAAATGTGTGGAGTGGACATATAAAGAGGGAGTACCTCTAAGCCCATCACTGGCCAAAATAGTTACTACAGGTGTGACTTGTGCTCCAAAACCAAACATTGGCATTCCATAGATGAGGTCACATTTCATGGGGTGGGGCTAAACCCTTCTCCTATACCTATATTAATACTTAGGAACACTTCTATCACTGTCAGAGCTACTAGGAAGTGGATATTACAGCTTCAAAAACCAAGCGGTGGAACAGTTGGGGTCATCTTTAGAGATTAAAAAAAAAGCTACATCTTGTACATCTGGTAGATGCCAGTCACATTAAAGAATGACTGCCTTTGACTCTGCCATGAGTGCCCGTTACCCATAAAAGGCACAACACTGGGGCTGGCAAACATGACATAGGGCAAGCTGTGAGAGAAAGCATTACACAATCTCTCAGCAAGGAAGAAACAACGCAAGTCTGGATGTCATGATACAAGTAGCAACTCCAGAAGCTGGTCCTACTGACTGGTGCAATGCCAATGTTCACCTTGGCTCTGGGTTTTACTATTTATGCTGGCTGCATGGGTCATAGGCTTACTTACCGACACACAAGGCCTTACCATGCAGGCCCAGGAATGCTCAAACAATATTCAGCTAATCTTAAAATTGCACCGAGGGATGGGACAGAGGAGATTTTGGTTGTCACTCCTCAACCACCGGTACCCAGCCTGTCATGATGCATAGCTGATGACCCAAAGCTACCCAACCTATATATTAAATGGGTCCACTGGCACCAAGGCACTAATGTTTTCAACCCAGGCATAACATACATAAGGTTCTCACACAGCACCAATGGCCACATGAGTATAAACAAATTAAACCTGCATGGCTAATTGTCCTTTACCCCAGACTGCTGGACATATTATTCTAAGACAAGAGCTTAAATTGCAAAGGGGGCCTACGAAAAATTAACACTCAATTGTGTAAGTGTATACAAAACATATTCTCCCTGTGAAGGGAAGTGTGGGGGGCCATGTGGGAACACACAGCTAAAGCCTTTGATAAGTACATCCTAGATGACCCCCTAAAAGTAATGGAGGTGTGTGATGACAACCATTTTACCAAAACCTACAGAGATCTAGTGAATAAAACTGCCCAATGGTATTTAAAAGCCCATGACAAAATTCCTCATTCTTTATGGATTGCTACCTGGGAGGGATACCGCCCCAGATTTGGCCCCTTGCCTTAGATGACATCACCCCAGCCCATGAGTTTGCTGATGGACACCCAACCAAAGACCACCAATGAGGGTCACCTACACCTGCTCCTGTCATCCTGATGAACTAGAGTCATTCCAATGCTTAAGACAGCTGATAAGCCCAGTTGCTGTCTTGAGAAATGGAAAAAAAAAACAACAACAACCCATATCAGGCTACTATCTGGCTAAAATGATAGACTGCTTAACCATGATGCAATGCTTTTAGCTGCGAGTTGTACCCCCCACAATTGTAAAGCTGCCTTTCATTTTGCCCCCTTCCTCCTGGTATGCTAAACATTATATCTTTAATATCACACAGCAGGGATAGCCTTCCAACATCTAGAGGCCCACATGTTTGCCCTCAATTCCTTTGCCTGAGTTTATGGTTCTCTATATGCTAATAAGGGCTAATGCAACAACAAATAAATTCCCTAACCCAGATAGTCTTGGATAACCATCTGGCCTTAGATTACTTCTTAGCCGAAAAACAGGGTGTTTGTGCCATAAGAAACACATCCTGCTGCATATATATTAATAACTTAGGGCCAGTCAAAATTAATTTACAAAAGACGGTTCAAGACATCAAGGCATTTCACAATATCACCTAGGTTATTTCAACAAATACCTCAGACCATAAAAATACCTTTGACATTTCCTTCCAGCTCTCCCGTGAAGGGGGGTGAGGAATGGCTATGCAAAGGCTTCCAGTTCTTGGTTTTACTATTTATTGACATTTTTATAATAACCAATATCCTCAGGTGCTTTAGGTACTGATTCAATAATGCTATCCCTCTGGCAATAATACATAAGTCGCCCAAACTGTCACTGTCCTCCAAATGAATGATGCCAAGGCATCAATGATTGTTGTAACTATCATTTTTTTTGTGTTTGTGCTTTTTTTTTTTAACAAATCAATTTTATTGATACATATTAATAAAGCATACAATTCATTCAAAGTGTACACTCAATGGTATTTGGTATATTCACATAGTTGTGCATTCATGTATAACGCTGCTATGAACATCGGTGTGCAGATGTCTGTTCGTGTCACTGCTGTCAGTTCTTCTGGGTATATACACAGTAGTGGTATTGCAGGATTACGCGGCAAGTCTATATTCAACTTCTTTAAGAGCTGCCAAACGGTCCTCCACTGTGACTGTATCATTCTGCATTCCCACTAACAGTGAATAAGTGTTCCTATTTCTCCACATCCTCTCCAACACTTGTAGGTCTCTGTCTTTTTAATAGTGGCCATTCTGATAGGTGTGAAATGATATCTCATAGTTTTGATTTGCATTTCCCTAATCATTAGTGATGTTGAACATTTTTCATGTGTTTTTTTTTTGTCATTTGTATTTCTTCTTTGAGCAAATGTCTTTTCAAGTCTGGCCCATTTTATAATTGGGTCATTTGTCTTCGAATTGTTGAGTTGTAACATCTCTTTCTATATCATAGATATGAAACCCTTATCGGATGTGTGATTTTCAAATATTTCCTCCCATTGAGTCGGCTGCCTTTTCACCTTTTTGACAAAGTCCTGTGAGGTGCAAAAGTGTTTAATTTTGAAGAGGTCCCATTTATCTATTTTTTCTTTTGTTGCACGTGCTTTGGGTGTAAGGTCCAAAAAAACCACCACTAACCACAAGGTCTTTAAGAGGTTTCTCTAGCTTTTCTTCTAGTAGTTTTATTGTCCTGGATTTTATATTTAGGTCTGTGATCCATTTTGAGTTGATCTTGTATCGGGAGTGAGATAGGGGTCCTCTTTCATTCTTTTGGTTATGGATATCCAGTTCTCCCAGCACCATTTGTTGAAGAGACTGTTTTGTCCTGTTAACATTAACTTGGTAGGTGTGTCAAAAACCAGTTGGCCGTAAAGGTGAGGGTTTATTTCTGGACTCTCAATTCTATTCCACTGACTGATGTGTCTATATTTATGCCAGTACCATACTGCTTTGACCACTGTAACTTTATAATATGTTTCAAGATCAGGCAGTGAAATTCCTCCCATGTTGTTCTTCTTTTTTCAGAATGCTTTTGGCTATTTGGGTGCACTTTCCCTTCCAAATGAATTTGGTAATTGCCCTTTCTATTTCTATAGACTAGGCTGTTGAAATTTTGATTGATATTGCATTGAATCTATATATCAGTCTGGATAGGATTGACATATTCATGATAAGTTTGTCTTCCAATACATGAACATGGAATGTCTTTCCATTTCTTTAGGTCTTCATTGATTTCTTTTAGCACTGTTTTGTAGTTTTCTGGCATATAGGTCCTATATGTCTTTGGTTAAATTGATTCCTAGGTATTTGAGTCTTTTTGTTGCTATTGAAAATGGAATTTTGCCCCTGATTTCCTCCTCAGATTGTTCAATACTAGTGTACAAAATCATTACTGATTTTTGCATGTTGATCTTGTATCCTGCTATTTTGCTGAACTCATTTATTAGCTCAAGTAATTTGGTGTAGACATTTCATAATTTTCTAAATATAGGATCATGTCATGAGTTTTACTTCCTCATTTCCTATTTGGATACCTTTAATTTTTTTTTTTTCTGGTCTAATTGCTCTAGTTTCTGCACAATGTTGAAAAACAATGGTGACAGGGCATCCTTGTCTTGTTCCCAATCTTAGAAGGAAAACTTTCAACCTTTTCCCATTGAGTGTGATGTTGGCTGTGGGTTTTTCATACATGCCTTTTGTCATATTGAGGAATTTTCCTTCTGTTCCTATCTTTTGAAATGTTTTTATCAAAAAACGATGCTGGATTTTGTTGAATGCCCTTTCTGTGTCGATTGAGATGATCATGTGTTTTTTTTCCTTTAGTTTGTTAATCTGGTGTGCTATGTTGATTGATTTTCTTATGTTGAACCAGCCTTGCATACCAGGAATAAATCCCACTTGGTCGTGTTGTATAAGTTTTTTTGATATGCTGTTGGATTCAATATGAAAGTATTTTCTTGAGAATTTTTGCACCTATGTTCATTAGAGAGATTCTCTCCTTTCATTTCTGATTGTATTTATTTGCATCTTCTCTCTTTTTCTCTTTGTTAGTCTAACTAGTAGTATTAGTCAGACAAAGGGGTGCTGATGCAAAATACCAGAAATCTGTTGGTCTTTATAAAGGGTATTTATTTGGGGTAGAAGCTTACAGTTACCAAGCCATAAAGAATGTTTCTTCCCTCACCAAAGTCTGTTGCCACATGTTGGAGCAAGACAGCTGCCGACGTTTGCCAGGGTTCAGGCTTCTTGGTTTCCTCTCTTCCCAGGGCTCTGTTTCTCTCCGACTTCAGCTCCTCTGTTTCCTTCACAAGGTCAGCTGTAGACTATGAGGCTCTCTAGACTTTGCCTCTCTCCACAAGGCAGCTGTGAACCATCAGGCAAATGGCTCGTTTCTTTTCCCGGAGCATTCTCTCCTTCCTCACGACCAAGGTCCTCTGTGTGTTTACTCCCCTGGGCTCCAGCATTAACACTCAGCATCAGAACCCCAACATCAAAAACACTCCAACTCTGCACTTTGCCATGTATTTTATCTTTGAGACCCCACCCACCCGGGGGCGGGGCTCAACACCTTACTGACATGGCCCAATCAAATCCCTAATCATAACTTAATCATGCCCAGATGAACAGACCAGTTTACAAGCATAAGCCAATATCTATTTTTGGAATTCATAACTATATCAAACTGTCAAACAGCTACACTAAGGGTGTGCCAATTTTTTTGATCTTCTCAAAGAACCAGCTTTTGGTTTTGTTGATTTTCTCTATTGTTTTTTGTTCTCAATTTCATTTATTTCTGCTCTAATCTTTATTACTTCTGTCCTTCTGCTTGCTTTGGGATTGGTTTGCTGTTCTTTTTCTAGTTTCTCTAGTTGTTCAGTTAAATCTTTGAGTTTAGCTCTTCCTTCTTTTTTAATATAGGCATTTAGGGGTATAACTGTCCCTCTCAAGACTACCTTTCCTGTATCCCATAAATTTTGATAAGTTGTGTTCTTGTTTTCTTTTGTCTAAATATATTTACAGATTTCACTTGCAATTTCTTCTTTGACTGACTGATTATTTAGGAATATGTTATTTAGCCTCCACATGTTTGCAAATTTACCTTTTCCCTATTATTGATTTCTAGTTTCATTCCATTATGATCTGAGAAGGTACTTTTGTATAATTTCAATCTTTTTATATTTATTGAGAGCTGCATTGTGGCCTAATATGTGGTCTGTTCTGCAGAAAGATCCATGGGAACTCAAGAAGAATGTAAAACTCAGAATGTTGGATGCAATATTCTGTATATGTCTGTTAGGTCTAACTTGTTTGTCATATTGTTCAAGTTCTCTGTTTCCTTGTTGATCTTCTGTCTAGTTGTTCTATCTAATGATGTAAGTGGTGTGTTGAAGTCTCCAACAATTATTGTAGAGATATCTATTTCTCTCTTCAGTTTTGCCAGAATTTGTCTAATGCATTTTGGGGCACCCTGGTTAGGTGCATAGATGTTTATGACTGTTATATCTTCCTGGTGGATTGTCCCTTTTATTAATAAATAATGGCCTTCTGTATCTTATAACTTTTTGCATTTAAAGTTTGTTTTGTCCATTATTAGTATAGCTACCCCTGCTCTTTTTTGGTTACTATTTGCGTAGAGTATCTTTTTCCAACCTTTCACTTTCACCTGGTTTGTATCCCTGAGCCTAAGGTGAGTCTCTTGTAAGCATCTCATGGATGGCTTGTCTTTTTATCCATTCTGTCAGCCCATGTCTTTTGATTGGGGAGTTTAATCCATTCACATTCAATGATATTACTGTAAATGCATTATTTACTTCCACCATTTTATTCTTTGGTTTTCATGTGTCATATCTTATTTTTGTCTATCTTTGTACTCTTTTGGTTATCCTTTCTGGTATTTTGTCTTCTACTCTCTCCTCCAAGCCTCTCTATCCTGTCTTTTTCTTTCAGGCTCTAAGGCTTCCTTTAATATTTCCTGCAAAGGTAGGTTCTTTTTTACAAACTCTCTTAGTGTCTGTTTGTGAATAATTTAAATTCACCTTCATATTTGTAGAACAATTTTGCTGGATACAGAATTCTAGGCTGGCAGTTATTATCTTTCAGTCTCCTAATTGTATCATATCACTGTCTTCTCACCTCCATGATTTCTGATGAGAAATCCACACTAAGTCTTACTGGGCATTCCTTGTATGTGATGATTTAGTTTTCCCTTGCTCCTCTCAGAATTTTCTCTTTATCTTTGACATTTGATATTCTGAGTAGTATGTGTCTTGGAGAGGTCTATTTGGTTTTATTCTGATTGGGGTACAGTACACTTCGTAGATATGTAAGTTCATTTCTTTTGTGAGAGTTGGGAAATTTTTAGTTATTATTTCCTCAAATACTCTTTCTGTTCCTTTTCCCTTCTCTTCTCCTTCTGGAACTCCAATGACATATATGCTGTTGCGTTTTGTGTTGTCATTCAACTCCCCGAGACCCTGCTCGATTATTTCCATTTATTTCTCTCTCTGTTTTTTTCTTTCTTCAATTTCAGCTGTTCTGTCTTTGGTATTGCTTATTCTTTCTTCTATCATTTTGAGTCTGCCTCTAATTTTTTTTTTTTTTGAATAAGTATATACATTTCTCAATTAAATGTAATGGATACATATAAAAATTTTCTGTAATCAAACAATATATTACACAATATATTTGGTTCATAGTAACGCATTCATACAGTATTTGTCCTTTTGTGTCTGGCTTGCTTCACTCAACATAAGGTCCTCCAGTTTCATCCATGTTGCCATATGCTTTATGACTTCATTTCTTCTTACAGCTGCAAAATATTCCATTGTGTGAATAGACCACAGTTTGTTTATCCATTCATCTATTGATGGACACCTGGGTTGTTTCCAACTTTTGGCAATGGGGAATAATGTTGCTATGAACATGTGTTTAATTTTGAGGAGGTCCCATTTATCTATTTTTTCTTTTGTTGCACGTGCTTTGGGTGTAAGGTCCAAGAAACCACCACCTACTACAAGATCTTGAAGATGTTTCCCTACATTTTCTTCTAGTAGTTTTATGGTCCCGGCTTTTATATTTAGATCTTTGATCCATTTTGAGTTGATTCTTGTATAGGGGGTGAGATAAGGGTCCTCTTTCATTCTTTTGGTTATAGATATCCAGTTCTCCCAACACCATTTGTTGAAGAGACTGTTTTTTCCCATTAGCGTGGGCTTGGTAGGTTTGTCAAAAACCAGTTGACTGTATAGGTGAGGGTTTATTTCTGGATTCTCAATTCTATTCCACTGATTGATGTGTCTATCTTTATGCCAGTACCATGTTGTTTTGACCACTGTAGCTTTGTAATATGTTTCAAGGTCAGGCAGTGAAATTCCTCCCACATTGCTCTTCTTTTTTAGAATGCTTTTGGCTATTCGGGTGCACTTACCCTTCCAGATGAATTTGGTAATTGCCTTCTCTAATTCTGTAAAGTAAGCTGTTGGGATTTTGATTGGTATTGCATTGAATCTATAAATCAGTTTGGGCAAGATTGACATCTTCACGATATTTATTCTTCCAATCCATGAACATGGAATGTCTTTCCATTTGTTTACGTCTTTTAAAATTTCTCTTAGCATTGTTTTGTAGTTCTCTGCATTTAGGTCCTGTACTTCTTTGGTTAAATTAACTCCTAGGTGTTTGAGTCTTTTTGTTGCTACTGAAAATGGAATTTTCCTCCTGATTTCCTCCTCAGGTTGTTCAGTACTAGTGTACAAAAACATTACTGATTTTTGCGTGTTGATCTTGTATCCTGCCACTTTGCTGAACTCATTTATTAGTTCAAGTAGCTTTGTTGTGGATACTTCAGGATTTTCTAAGTACAGGATCATGTCATCCGCAAACAGTGAGAGTTTTACTTCCTCTTTTCCTATTTGGATGCCTTGAATTTTTTTGTCTTGTCTAATTGCCCTAGCTAGAACTTCTAGTATGTTGAATAACAATGGTGACAGTGGGCATCCTTGTCTTGTTCCTGATCTTAGGGGGAAAGCTTTCAACCTTTCCCCATTGAGTATGATGTTGGCTGTGGGTTTTTCATATATGCCTTTTATCATATTGAGGAATTTTCCTTTTATTCTTATCTTTTGAGGTATTTTTTTCAAAAAAGGATGTTGGGTTTGTCGAATGCCTTTTCTGCATCTATTGAGATGATCATGTGGTTTTTTTCCCTTCAATTTGTTAATGTGGTGTATTACATTGATTGGTTTTCTTATGTTGAACCAGCCTTGCGTACCAGGAAAAATCCCACTTGGTCATGATGTATAAGTCTTTTGATATGCTGTTGGGTTTGATTTGTAAGCATTTTGTTGAGAATTTTTGCATCTATGTTCATTAGAGTGATTGGTCTGTAATTTTCTTTTCTTGTGGAATCTTTATCTGGCTTTGGTATTAGGGTGATGTTGGCTTCATAAAATGTGTTGGGTAATTTTCCCTCCTTTTCAATTTTTTGGAAGAGTTTAAACAGGATTGGTGTTCATTCTTTTTGAAATGCTTGGTAGAATTCACCTGTGAAGCCATCTGGTCCTGGACTTTTCTTTGCTGGGAGATTTTTGATGACAGATTCAATCTCCTTAATTGTGATTGGTTTGTTAAGTTCTTGTATTTCTTGTTGTGTAAGTGTAGGTTGGTTATGTGTTTCTAGAAATTTGTCCATTTCACCTAGGTTGTCTAGTTTGTTGGCATATAGTTTCTCATAATATCCTCTTATGATTCTTTTTATTTCTGTGAGGTCATTTGTAATTTCTCCCCTTTCATTTCTGATTGTATTTATTTGCATCTTCTCTCTTTTTTTCTTTGTTAGTCTAGCGAGGGCTTTGTCAATTTTATTGATCTTCTCAAAGAACCAGCTTTTGGTTTTGTTGATTTTCTCTGTTGTTTTTCTGTTCTCATTTTCATTTATTTCAGCTCTAATCTTTATTATTTCTTTCCTTCTTTTTTGCTTTGGGATTGGTTTGCTGTTCTTTTTCTAGTATCTCAAGTTGTTCAGTTAAATATTTGAGTTTAGCTCTTTCTTGTTTTTTAATATAGGCATTTAGGGCTATAAATTTCCCTCTCAAGACTGCCTTCGCTGTATCCCATAAGTTTTGATACGTTGTGTTCTCATTTTCATTTGTCTCAATATATTTACTGATTTCACCTGCAATTTCTTCTTTGACCCACTGAATATTTACGAGTGTGTTGTTCAGTCTCCACACATTTGCAAATTTCCTTTTTTCCTGTCTGTTATTGATTTCTAGTTTCATTCCATTATCATAAGAAGAGTGCTTTGTCTGAGAAGGTGCTTTGTATAATTTCAATCATTTTATATTTATTGAGAGCTGTATTGTGACCTAACATGTGGTCTATCCTGGAGAAAGATCCATGGGCACTTGAGAAAAATGTATAACCCACTGATTTTGGATGCAATGTTCTGTATATGTCTGTTGGGTCTAACTTGTTTATCATATTGTTCAAGTTCTCTGTTTCCTTGTTGATCTTCTGTTTAGTTGTTCTATCTAATGATGTGAGATGGGTGTTGAAGTCTCCAATGATTATTTTAGAAATGTCTATTTCTCCCATCTGTTTTGCCAGGGTTTGTCTCATATATTTTGGGGCACCCTGGTTAGGTGCGTAGATATTTATGACTGTTACTTCTTCCTGGAGAATCGTCCTTTTTATTAATATATAATGGCCTTCTGCATCTCTTATCACTTTTTTGCATTTGAAGTCTGCTTTGTCTGATATTAGTGTAGCTACCCCTGCTCTTTTCTGTTTACTATTGGTGTGGAGTATCTTTTTCCAAGCTTTTACTTTCAGCCAGTTGGTATCCCTGGTCTGAGGTGAGTTTCTTGTAAGCAGCATATGGATGGCTCATGTTTTTTTTATCCAGTCTGTCAGCCTGTATCTTTTGATTGGGGAATTTAATCCATTCACATTCAGTGATATTACTGAAAATGCACTATTTATTTCCTCCATTTTATTCTTTGGTTTTCATATGTCATCTTATTTTTGTCTTTCTTTTTACTCTTTTGGTTATCCTTTCTGCTTTTCTTTCTTCTATACTCTTCTCCAAGCCTCTCTCTCCTGTCTTTTTATTTCAGGTTCTAAGGCTTCCTTTAATATTTCTTGCAAAGGTGGATTCTTTTTTGAAAACTCTCTTAGTTTCTGTTTGTTTGTGAATACTCTCTACTCACCTTCATATTTGAAGGACAGTTTTGCTGGATAAAGAATTCTTGGCTGGCAGTTTTTCTCTTCAGTTTCCTAATTGTATCATACCACTGTCTTCTCGCCTCCATGGTTTCTGAAGAGAAATCTGCACTAAGTCTTACTGGATGTCCTTTGTACGTGATCATTTGTTTCTCTCTCGCTGCTCTGAGAATTTTCTCTTTAGCTTTTACATTTGACATTCTGAATAATATGTGTCTTGGCGTAGGTCTATTTGGATTTATTCTCATTGGGGTACGGTGTGCTTCTTGGACATGTAAGTTCATTTCTTTGGTGAGAGTTGGGAAATTTTCAGCTAGTGTTTCCTCAAATACTCTTTCTGCCCCCTTTTTTTCTCTTCCCCTTCTGGAACTCCCATGACACGTATGTTGTTGCGTTTTGTGTTGCCATTCAACTCTCTGAGCCCCTGCTCATTTTTTTCCATTCTTTTCTCTCTCTGTTCTTTTCTCTCTTCAATTTTAGCTGCTCTGTCTTCAGTATCACTTATTCTTTCTTCTGTCATTTCAAGTGTGCTGTTGTATGCCTCAAATGTATTTTTGAGTTCACCTATTGTGTCTTTCATTCCCATGAACTCCGTTACTTTTCTGTTCAGGATTTCGAACTCTTCTTTGCATTCACTCAATGTCTTCTTGATGTCATTTATCTCTTTAACTATATTGTCTTTCATCTCATTAATTTGATTTTGGAAATTTGTGCTCATTTCACTGATTAGTTCTCTCAAATTCTGCACCTCTTCTGGGACTTTGCTGTATTCTGTTTCTTGGGCCATGTCTTCTATTTTCTTAGTATGGCTCGTAATTTTTTGCTGGTGCTTAGGCATCTGGTTAGGTTGTATTTTACTTAGATGCTCTATCTCTTTCTCTTTTATGGGGTTTTAGTGGCAGGAGGCTGTGAGTTACCACAGCTCTTTGATTTTTGGCTCAACCTTGATTGTTAGGATTGTTCTGCTGGTTGCTCAAAACTGGGCACTGGACACAGTAATTGGTTGTAGAGTCGTTTCCTAGGGTCTTGGGCAGGGAGGCTATAGAGGCCAGGAAAAGCCTCTCCTACTTATTAATTTTCTTATGGGCACTTCCTTGGTCTGCCAGGAGATGAAGCTTGTTGGCAGCTCTCAACTCAATGACTGGTTGGAACCTATTTGTTGTGACACAGACCAGATCAATGTGATAGAGCTTCTTGTCTGGGGGCTAAGAGCCTTGTAATTTAAACTTTCTGAGACAGTTCTCCAGACTTCTCTGGTAGCCCCCTCCCTTTTCCCAGCTAGGAAATATTTCCTCTCCCCTCTGAATCCTCAACAATCAGTCCCTGTTAGTAGCAGAGGAGATTTGGAGGTTTGTATATCTTTAGCCCCTTGAAGGCTCCAAGGCAAACAATGGCACAGCCCCACCTGGCCTGGAAGGGCTCTCGGGATAGGGCAGACCAAACCTGTTAGTCAAAAGTAGGGTCAGCCCCAGGCTCTCTCTCCCCTCTGCTGTGGAGTCCTCAACAATTAGTCCAGGCTAGAAGAGAGGGAGGTTGCGAGGTTCGTATTTCTCCAGTCCTTCCTAGGCTCCCAGGGCAAACCGCCGCGTGGAAGGGTCAGTGGGACTCCGCAGCCCAAATTTGTGGGTCAGAACCTGAGTCAGCCTAAGGCTGTGTCCCTCTCTCTCCCCTTTCCGGGAGTGGTAGATCCCTGGAGCCCCCTCTGTCTGTGGTCGCAGGCCCAGAGGCCCGAGAATTCTAAAGAGTGTGGGGGAGGGTGCTGGCAGCAGCAGAAGCTGCTACCTCCAACTCACGGTTCTGTCATCGCGATTTCCCTCTTTTGTCCCTCTCTCCTCTGGGTGGTGTGCAGCCTTCACCTGTTGTCCTAAACCCTAGAAGATCTTTTTCAGGGCTGTTTCAGCCTGTCCTCTAGCTATTTTTCTGGAGAAGAGCTCTAATGTGTTTTTGATCTCACCTATTGTGTCTTTACCATGAGCTCTGTTACTTTCCTATTCAGGATTTCAAATTCTTCTTTGTGCTTGTTCAATGTCTTCTTGATGTCATTTATCTCTTTAGCCATATTGTCTTTCAACTCAATTTGATTTTGGAAATTTGTGCACATTTCATTAATTAGTTCTTTCAAATCCTTTGTCTCTTCTGGGGCTTTGATATATTCCTTTTCTTGGGCCATGTCTTCCATTTTCTTATTATAACTCATAATTTTTTGCTGATGTCTAGGCATCTGATAAAGATGCAATTTACTCAGATGCTCGATTTCCCTTTCTTTTGTAGGGATTTAGTGGCAGGAGGCTGTGTGTTCCTGCTGTTCTTTGATTCATTGTCTAACCTGGATCATTAGGATTGTCCTTGCTTGTTACTCAAAACTGGGCTTTGGACCCAGTAATGGATTGCAGACTTGCTTTCTAGGGCCTTGGGGAGAGAGGCTATAAATGCCAGAAAAAACCTCTCATTTATTTTTAATTTTCTCACATGCATTACTTTGGTCTGCCAGCAGATAGTGATCTTTGGCAGCCCTCTCAGTTCAATGCCTGGTTGGAGTGTGTTTGCTGTAATACAGACTGGGTCAAAGTGATAGAGGTTCCTGTCTGGAGGCTCAGAGACAGTTCTCCAGCCTTCTTTGGCAGCCTCCTCCCTTTTCCCAGGTAGGAAATAATTCCACTCCCCTCTGTGTCTTCAAAAATTAGTCCAGGATGGTAGAGAAGGAGGTTAGGAGGGTGGGATTTCTTTAGTCCTTTGCTTACTCCCAAGGCAAACAATGGTACAGCCCCACCCAACTTCAAAGGGCTCGAGGGACATAGCAGACCAATTTGTGGGTCAAAACACCTTTCAGCCTTAGGCCGTGTCCCTCTCTCTCCCCTTCCATGGGGAGGTGCATGCTCCACAATCAGTACTGGTTAGAAGAGGGAGATTGAGAGGGCCGGACATCTCTAGTTCTGTTCTGTCTCCCAGGGCAAACAACGGCACGGTACTACCTGGCCTGGAAGGGCTGGTGGGACACAGCAGACCAAACTTGTGGGTCAGAATTTGAGTCAGCCTTAGGCTGTGCCCCTCTCTCTTCCCTTTCCTGGGGCTGTGGATTCCTGGGGCCTCCTTTGTAGCTAGCTCAGAAGCCTGAGAATTCTAAAGTGTCTTTAGTGTGGTGGAGAGTGCCAGCAGTAGCAGCAGCTGGTTTCAACTCACAGTTTTGCCATTGGGATTCCCCTCCCTTGTCCCTCTCTTTTCTGACAGCCTTCACCTCATGTTCTAAACCCTAGAAGATCCTTTTTCTAGGCCATTTCAGGCTGTCCTCTAGCTATTTTTCTGGAGGAGATGAGAGTCCTGTGTCTTTCTAGTCTGCCATCTTCCCAGAAGTCTCTCCCTTTTGTGTTTTTATAAACTAATATTTAACAATCTGAAGAGGAAATCAAGAAAAATAAATTCCACTTACAATAGCAACTAAGAGAATCCACTGTCTAGGAATGAATTTAAGCAAGGATGTAATGGGCATGGGAAACTCAAAACACAGCTTAAAGAAATCAAAGAGTGGAGCAGATGTAACTCAGTGGTCAAGTGCCTGCTTCAGATGTATGAGGTCCTGGGTTCAATCCCTGGCAACTCCTTAAAAAAAGAAGAAATCAAAAGACCTAAATAAATTATTCAAACATGAATTGGAAGACTAAATATTGTTAAGGTGTCAATTCTACACAAAGCATTTTATAGATTCAACATGATCCTGATAAAAAATCCAATATCCTTCTTTGTAGAAATGGGAAAGCCAATCATCAAATTTATATGGTAAGGGTAATGGGCTCCAAACAGTAAAAACCTTCATGAAAAAGAAGAAAATGGTTGGAGGACTCACACTTTCCAAGTCTAAAACTTATTACAAAGCTACAGTAATAAGAACAGTGTGGTAGTGGTGTAAGGACAGACCTGTAGACCAATAGAAATGAATTAAGAGTTCATAAATATACCCTCACATCTATGGTCAATTGATTTTTTTTTTTTTATGCTACTGGGGCTGGGTATTGAACCAGGACCTTGTATGTGGGAAGCTGGCACTCAACCGCTGACCCACATCGACTCCCCTGAGTTGGTTTTTTCATTTGTTTGTTGTTTGTTTATTTGTTCTTAGGAGGCACCAGGGTCTAAACCCAGGACCTCCCATGTGGGAAGCAGGTGCTCAACTTCTTGAGCCACATCCACTCCCCTGGTCAATTGATTTTTCAAAAAGGGTGCCAAGTTCACTCAATGGGGAAAAAATAGTGTCCTCAAAAAGTGGTGCTGATTGCTTTGGAAGATCACAACCTCTTTAATAAAAATATATTTAAAAAATAATAGGGGGGTTGGGAGAAAATACACCAAATGTAGGGTATGTACTATAGTTAGTAATAACTATAAAATTATAAAATTTTGACAATGCTCTTGCATAGTTTTTAACAAATGTTTCACAACAATGCAAGGTGTTGGTGGAGGAGTGATGTATGGGACTCCTGTATGATGTTATGCATATTTACTTTGTAAGTTTACAACTTTTCCTATATACTTATTGTTTATGTATTTTCATGTATGAACGATATACTTCAATAAAAAATATATTTAAAAAAATGGTGCTGGGAAAACTGGATATCCATATGCAAAAGAATGAAGGCAGACCTCTACATCACACCATATATGAAAATAACTCACAAGTGATCAAAGACCTAAATATAAGAGCCAATACTATAACAATCCTAGAAAAAAACATTTGGAAGAATCTTCAGAACCTTGTGTTTGGCAATGGTTTCTTAGACTTTACACCAAACAAACAAACAAACAAACAAACAAAACAAACAACAAAATGAGCAAACAAAGGAAAAAATAGATAAATTGGACTTCTTCAAAATGAAAAACTTTTGTGCATCAAAGGACTTTATCATGAAGGTAAAATGACAACCTTCAGAAAAGGAGAAAATATTTGGAAAGCACTTATCTGATAAAGGTTTAATACCAAGACTATATAAAGAACTCCTACAACTCAACAACAAAAAGATAATCTAATTAAAAATGCAAAAAATCCTTAAATAGACATTTTTCTAAAGAAGATCTTCAAATGACCATTAAGCATATAAAAAGATGATTAACATCATTAGCCATTAGGGGAATGAAAATCAAAATCAAAATGTGATACAACTTCACACCCACTAGAATAACTACTATTAAAAAATTAAAAATGACCAATGTTGGAAAGAGTGTGGAGAAATAGGAGCCATAGGAACGTATATTGGTATAGCTACTGTGAAAAACAGTTTGGAAATTCCTCATAAAGCTAAATATAAAATTGCCATATGATCCAGGAATCACAGTGCTAGGTGTATACCTCAAAGAATTAAAAGCAGGGACTTGATCAGTACTTCTACACTGATGTCATAGCAGCATTATTCATAATTGCCAAAGGTGAAAGCAAACCAAGTGTCTATCAGCTGATGAACAGAAAAACAAAATGTGGTATGTACATACAATGGAATATTATTCAGCTGTAAAATTGAATGAAGTTCTGATACATGCAACAACATGGATGAACCTTGAAGAAATCATGTTGAGTGAAATAAGCCAGACACAAAGGGACAAATATTGTATGAAGTCATTTATATGAAATAATTGGAATATGCAAATTCATACAATCAGAAAGTAGCATATTAGGGACCAGGTGGGGGTGGGGGTGAGAGTTAATGCGTAATTGGCACAATTTTCTGTTTTTGGTGATGGAAACATTTTGGTAAATGATGGTGGTAATGGTGGCACAGCACTGTGAATGTAATTACCACCAATGGATTATATATCTGATAGTGGATAAAATGGGAAATTTTAGGTTTATGGGAATAAAAGACACAATGGATGAGATTAAAAATACATTAGAGGGAAACTGGATGTGGCTAAAGTGATTGGGTTCCTGTCTACCATATAGGAGATCTAGGGTTTGATTCCTGGGGCCTCCTGGTGAAAGGCAAGCTGGCCCATGAAGTGAGCTGGCCGGAGAGGCAAGCTGGCTTGCATGGAGTGCTGGCCTGTGCAGAGTGCTGGCACAGCAAGATGATGAACAAAAAGAGACACAGAAGAGAGACAATAAGAGACGCAGCAAACCAGGGAGCTGAGGTGGCACAAGAGATTGAGTGCCTCTTTTCCACTCCAGAAGGTCCCAGGCTTGGTTCCCAGTGCCGCTTAAGAGAGAAGACAAGCAGATACAAAAGAACACACAGAGAGCAGACAGTGAGCGCAAAACAATGAGGGCAACTGGGGCGGGAGGGGGAATAAATAAATAAATAAATCTTTAAAAAAATACATTAGAGGCATATTAATAGCAGTTTTGAATTGGTTGAGGACAGAATTAGTGAATTGGAAGACAGAGCATCTGAATATGAAAAGACAGGAGAAAAGAATTGAATGATAGCATGAAATGCACAAATGTACATGATATAGGTGTTCCAGAAGGAGAAGAGATTGGAAAAGGGGTAGAAAGAATATTTGAGGAAATAATGACCAAAAACGTCCCAACCCTTATGGGACGTTTGAATATCAATATTCAAGAAGGACAATATAGCCCAAACAGAATACATATAATAGACCTACTCAGATCTACTATTCAGAATGTCAAATGCCAGAGATAAAGAGAGGACTGTGAGAGCACCAAGAGAAAAGCAATGTATCACTTACAAGGGAGAGATTGAATGCCAATCTCTCATCAGAAACCATGGGGATGAGAAAGCAGTGGTATGATATATTTAATGTACTGAAAGAGAAAAACTAACAGCCAAAAATTCTTTATCTGGCAAAACTATCCTCCAGAAATGAAGGTGAGTATGGTACATTTGTTGCAATTGATGAATAAATATCAACGCATTGCTACTAACCATGGTCAATGGTTTACATAGTGGTTTACATTTTGCACCATACAATTTCATAGGTTCTGATAAAATGTATAATGGCCTGTATCTGTCACTATAAGATCATGCAGAACAATTCCAATGTCCCCCAAATGCCCTATGTTCCACCATTCTTCCCTCCTTCTCCCTTCGGAAATTATGGCAACCACTAAGTTTCAGTTTTTGAAGAATAAGGTTCATAGTAACATGTATTAATATTGAGGGCTTAACATACTGATCTTCTTCATTTATTAGGCACTGCTTATGTTCTTGAGGGTTTCTTGTTCTCTCTAAGCCAAACTCAGCTTATAAACTCACTTCCTTCCCCTGGCATGGCACATGACTCCCAGGGACGAGCCTCCTTGGTACCAAGAGATTATTACCAAGCACCAACTAGTGATGCATTTGGAAAAAGACCTAGACCAAAAGGGGGAAATATTAAATACAAATCCATTTTTATGACTAAGAGATTTAAAAGTGAGTTGGGAGGTCATTCCAGAGGATATGCTTATGCACATCTTAAGAGGATCTCACTGACTGCCACAGTAAACAGTGCCTCAAGCAAGAGTGCTCCTGAGGGCTCTAGAGGCATCTAGGCACTATAGGTGGGGCAGACAAGCCCAGGAAATCATCACCTTTTCAGTAGGCCTTACCTTGAAATATTTGATAGCCTATCTCCCCAATGCATCAGAGTTAGGCTTATTTATAATTTTCCCACACATGGCTCTTCTGCCCCTTTTATGTGAACCTATAATTAGCGGTATACCCATTAAATATATGTCCCAGAGACTTAAATCTTCTGGCTATTCATATGCCAGTTGAGCCCTGAATATCAGCAGAATTGCAGCTAACACCCATTCTCCAGTTCATTGGACTCACCCAGGACAATTACCAAAAGGGTGATATTGGACAATACTCATTCCACAAAAACAGAGAGAATTTACATCAGTAAGCAAGGCAGTTCCATCCATCTGCCACATGGGATCTAAGCCCCCTCTCAATTGGAAGCAGAGTGGGCATTACCATCCCCAAATCCTCAAGATTGAGGAATAAACAAAAATAAGAGAAGAATACAACTATGGACTAAAGTAGACTTATAATTCTTGTAATCAATGAACTTGTACCATGGATATAAAGACAGTGGTCATAAGAGGTTCTGAGGTGAGGGAGAGGGAAGAAGAGGTGTAAAATGAAGCATTTTTGGACATTGGAATTGTTCTGCATGATATTGCAATGACAGAGACCATTATACATTTTGTAAAAATCTATAAAGTTGTCCAGTGCAAAGTGTGAAACATAATGTAAACTGTAGATTATGGTTAGTAGCAATGCTTCAAGATATTGTTCATCAATTGTAACAATGTACCATGCTAATGAAATTTGTTGTTACTGGGGGAAACTGTAGGAGGGGGGAGGGGTGGGGTATATGGGAATCCTCTATATATTTTTTCTTTTTTTTCTTTTTTTCTCTTTTTGTATTTTATTATTATTATTTTTTTATTTTTGTCTCCCTCTATATTTTTTATGTAACATTTATGTAATTTAAGCTTTTTTAAAAATACAGGAAAAAAACAGAAAGATATTAAGTTTAATCTGTAAAAAAAAGAGTTGATTTGAACTAAATTCTAACTTATGCCAAAAAAAAAAAAAAGAAAAAAAAAAAAAGAAATGAAGATGAACATTTAATGTTAATGGATTGAACTCCCTGAATAAAAGAGATAGACTGACAGAATTGATTTAAAAATATAAGCCATTGTCTTAGTTGGCCATAGTGCTGCCAATGCAAAGTATCAGAAATGAGTTGGTGTAGAAGTTTGATATTATTGATGAATTCCAAAAAGAAATATTGGATTATGCTTGTAAATTGGTCTTTTTCTCTGGGTGTATTAGAGTGTTTTGGATTCAGAGGTTTTACTTTTACTTGATTAAATAATGATTAAGGCTTTGATTGGGCCATGTCAATAGGATGTTGAGTCCCCACCCCCTTGGTGGGTGGGGACTCACAGAGAAAACTACATGGCAGAGAAGAGAGTGAGATTTTTTGAGCTGAAGCCCTGGGAAGTAAGCACACAGAGGAGTTTGGTCATGAGAAAGGAGAGAAGGCCCCGGGAAAAGAGATAAGCTACTTGCCTGACAGTTCACAGCTGGTCTTGTGGAGAGAACAAAGCAGCTGAGCCCAAAAAGAATTGAGCCCTGGAGAGAGAGACAAAGCCTAGAAAGCCTGACCATGGAGCCTTAAGCAGCCATCTTGCTCCAACAGTGGCAATAGACTTTGGTGAGGGAAGTAACTTACACTTTATGGCCTGGTAACTGTAAGCTTCTACCCCAAATAAATACCCTTTATAAAAGCCAACAGATTTCTGGTATTTTGCATCAGCACCCCTTTTGGCTGACTAATACAATTGGCTTTTATAAAGGGGATTTATTTGGTGTAAAAGGTTACAGTTCTGAGGTTGTGAAATGTCCAAATCAAGGCATCATCAGAGACACTTCTTACCAAATTCAGTTACTGTTGATCCTGGTGTCCTTCCATGTGGTGATCAGTCATATGGCAGGGCTCATTTCCTCAGCTGTGGGCAGCTCCATGGGTCTTTTTCTGTGCCTCTGTGCTCTACTGGTTCCAGACTCTGGGACCTCTATTTTCCTGTCTTCCTCTTTCTCACATGGCAGGATCAATATAACATGGCAATGCGAATATTCTCACTCTCCTGATTTTGTGATAATCAGGGTAGGCTAAACATTTGTTATATTAGAAACCATGCACATGCCCCCAGACCTAGTTTTACTCCCTAGGTCTGGTTTTTGGAATGCTGGTGATAAACTAAGCCTGATTTATTATATGACCATCCTGTATGGGAAAAGACTGTAACTTTGGGTATCTTTGGTCAACCTTAAGAGATACAGCAGGGAGACAGATGTGGCTCGGGTAATTGGGCATCTGTCTCCCATATGGAGGGACCTGGGTTCAACCCCCAGGACCTCCGGGTAAAAATAAAAAAAAGAAAAATATAGAAGGCGCGTTGGCCACCAGGCCCCATCTGCGGGTGAGCCACCAGGCCCTGTGAGCAGGTGAGCAGCCAGTCCCTGAGAGTGGGTGCACTGCCAGGCCCCGCAAGCCACCCAGCAAGATGATGACATAACAGGAGAGTGACACAGGGGAGAGCCAAGACGAGATGCACCGAAAAACCAGGAAGTTAGGTGGCGCAGGTGGTAGTAGGATGCCTGTCTCCCACATTGGAGGTTCCGAGGATTGAATCCCAGTGAAGACAGGAGGAGAAGGATGAGAAAAGAGGGCAGGAAATGGACACAGATAGTTGCCCAGCAAATGAACACAGAAACAGCAAAAACGGGGCAGGGTGTGTGTGTTTGTGTGGTCAGGTAAAAATGGATAAAAGTAAATAAATAAATAAATAAATCTTAAAAAGATGTATAGGGGAGGAAGATACGGACTATAGTTAGTAGTAATACTTTGACGATGTTCTTTCATGATTTGTTAACAAATGTTTCACAACAATGCAGGGTGTTTGTGGGGGGGTGATGTGTGGGAGCCCTGTATGATGTTATGCATGTTTGTTTTGTAAGATCATGATGTTTACTGAGCACTTATAGTTTATGTATGTTCATGTATGAATGATATACTTCAATAAATTGTTTTTTTTAAAAAAGATATATATATATATATATATATATATATAACATGGCAGTTTCCTTTCTCTCTGTGTCTCCATTTATATCAGACCCAGCAAGAGGGCAGAGATTCAATCTGAGTCGTGCCTCACTGACATAGTCCAATCAAAAGAGTCTCACAGTCACAGGAATGGATTAGTTCAAAAACCTTAATCTTTCTCTTTTGGGAATCATAAAAGAATTTCAATCTGTCACAGTCATCTATTTATTGCCTATAAGAGACATACCTTAGATGTAAGGACACAGTCAGGCTGAAAGTGAAAGGCTGGAAAAAGATATTCCATGCAAATAGTAACCAAAAAAAGAAAGCAGAGTAGTGATACTAATAACAGATAAAATATATTTTAAATGCAAAACTGTTATGAGAGATGAAGAACATCTGTATATATTAATAAAAGGACAATTCACCAAGAAGAAATAACAACAATAAATATTTATGTACCTAACTTAGGTGCCCCAAGATACATGAGGTACACACTGGCAAAACTGAAGGGAGAAATAGACATCTCTACAATAATAGTTGGAGACTTCAACACACCACTCTCAGTATAGGATAGAACATCTGGATAGAGGATAAATAAGGAAACTGAAAACTTGAATAATATGATAAATGGACTAGACCTAACAGATATTTATAGAACATTACACCCCCAAACAGCAGGGTATATATTCTCAAGTACTCATGGATCCTTCTCCAGGATAGACCATATGTTGGGTCTTAGTCATATCTCAATAAATGTAAAAAGATTGAAAATATACAAGTATTTTCTCTGATCATAATGGAATAAAGTTGGAAATTAAAACAGGTGGATAAAGGGAAAATTCACAAATATATGGAGATTAAAAACACATCATAAATAATCAGTAGGTCAAAGAAGAAATTGTGAGAGAAATCAGTAAATATCTCAAGACAAATGAAAATGAGAATACAACATATCACAATTTATAGGATACAATGAAGGCAGTACTGAGAGGAAAATTTATAGCCCTCAATGCTTACATTACAAAGAAGAAAGAGCTAAAATAGAAGACCCAACTGCACACCTGGAGGAACTAGAAAAAGAACAGCAAACTAATTTCAAACCAAGCTGTAGGAAAGAAAGAAAGATTAAAGCAGAAATAAATGAAATGGAGAATAAAAAATCAATAGAGAGAATCAACAGAACCTTGGGTTTTCAAGAAGAACAACAAAATTGACAAACCCTTAGATAGACTAACAAAGAAAAAAATATGCAAATAAATAAAATCAGAAATGAGAAGGGGACATTACCACTGACACAGCAGAAAAAAAAAAGATCATAGGAGGTTACTATGAACAACTGTGTGCCAACAAACTAGACAATGTTGATGAAATGGACAAATTCCAAAAAGATATAAACAACCCATACTGACCCTAGAAGAAATGGAATCCAGATAAAAATTCCATCAGCCTTCTTTGTAGAATTTTGAAAAGCCAACTATCAAATTTATCTGAAAGGGTAAGGGCCCCCAAACAGTCAAAATAGCTTAAAAAATAAAAATGAAATTGGAGGACTCTCTCTTCCTGATTTTAAAGCATAGTATTTAGCTACAGTGGTAAACAATACACTCTTAAGCAAGCAATGGGTTAAAGAAAAAAGCACAAGAAAAATTAGGAAGTATCTTGAGACAATACCAAATATATGGATACAGAAAATACAGCAAAGACGGGGTAATTAATAGTTTAAAATGTTTACATTAAAAAAAGAAGAAATATCTTGAATCAGAGACCTAACTTCAGACCTGTATGAACTGGAGAAGCAAGCACAGACCAAACCAAAAGTGAGCAGATAATAAGGATTAGAGAGTGCATAAATGAAATAGAGAATAAGACAATAGAATAAGTCAATAAAATCAAAGTTCATTTTTGGAAAAGATTAATAAAATTGACAAACCTTTAGCTCTACTGTCAGAGGAAAAAAAGAAAATCGACTCAATAAAAATCAGAAATGAAAGTCATGCCTTATTTTCAACCTTACATAAATGAAAAGGATTATAAGAAGATATTCTGAACAATTGCACACCAACAAATGAGGTAACCTAGATGAAATGGAAAACTTCTTAAAAACAGACAAGCTACCTGAATTGACACAAGATGAAATAGAAACTCTCAACAGAAAAATAACAAGTAAAGAGACTGTATCTATAATAAAAACCTCCCAACAAAGAAAAGTTCAGGGCCAGATCACTTCACTGGTCAATTTTACCAAATATTCCAACAAGAATTAACACCAATTCTGCTCAAATTCTTCCAAAAACTGTAGAGGGAACATGTTCTAATTCATTCTCTGAGATCAGCATCACCTGAATACCAAAGCCAGACACAAGAAAAGAAAATTATAGGGCAATATCCTTTATGAATATAGATGCAAAAATCCTCCACAAAATGCTAGCTAACCAATCAAACTGCACACTAAAAGGATTATGCTCCATTATTGGGTGGGATTTATCCCAGGAATCCAAAGGTGGTTCAACCCAAGAAAATCAATCAATATATAATACACCATATTAATAGAATGAAATTTAAAAAAGCACATGATATTAATTGATGCAGAAAAGGCATCTAATAAAATACAGCACCCATCCTTGAAATAGCACTTAGGAAATAGAAGGAAATTTCCTCAGCATTATAAAGGGCAGCTGTAGCCATTTGGAAGTTTGATGTAATTAATGAATTCCAAAAACAGATATTGGATCATGCTTGTAAACTGGTCTGCTAATCTGGACATGATTAAGTTATGATTAGGGCATTAACTGGGTCACGTCAGAAGGCATTGAGCCCCACCCCTTGGCGGGGCAGGAATCAAATATAAAAGGCAAAGGCAAAGGACAGAGGGAGCAGTTTTGATGTTGGAGTTTTGATGTTGGAGTTTTGATGTTGGAGAGAGGGCACCAGGAGAAGAGAAGCAAGCCATTTGCCTGATAGTCTACAGCTGACCTTGTGGAGGAACCACAGGAGCTAAACCCTGAGAGAAACGGAGCCCCAGGAAGAGAGGAACCCAAGAAGCCTGAACTCTGGCAAACGTCGGCAGCTGCCTTGCTCCAACACATAGCAACAGACTTTAGTGAGGGAAGAACTTATGCTTTATGGCCCAGTAACTGTAAGCTTCTACCCCAAATAAATACCCTTTATAAAAACCAATTTCTGGTATTTTGCATCAGCGCCCCTTTGACTGACTAATACAGCACCTATGAAATACTCACTAACATCATAGTCAAAGGTGAAAGACTGAAAGCTTTCTCCTTAAGACCAGGAACAAGACAAGTATGCTCACTGTCACCACTGTTATTCAACATCATACTGGAAATTCCAGATAAAGCAATTAGGCAAGAGAAAGAAATAAAAGGCATTCAAATTGGAAAGGAAGAAGTAAAGCTTTCCCTAAATGCAGATGACATGATCCTTGTATTAGTCAGCCAAAGGGGTGCTGATGCAAAATACCAGAAATTGGTTGGCTTTTATAAAGGGTGTTTATTTGAGGTAGAAACTTACAGTTACCAGACCATAAAGCGTAAGTTACACTTCCCTCACCAAAGTCTGTTGCCATGGGTTGGAGCAAGATGGCTGCTGATGTCTGCAAAGGTCCAGCCCTCCTCTTCCTCCATGGTCCCAGCCTCTCCAACATCAGCTGCAGGCTGATCTTGTCTCTCTCCCAGGGCTAATTTCTCTCTGGGCTCAGCTGCTCTGCTCTCTCTACAAGGTCAGCTGTAGACTATCAGGCTCTCTCTCTTCCCCAGGCCTCTGCCGTGTCTATAGAGTCATCTCTATTCCTCTCTGTTCTTTTCCTGTGTGTTTACTTCCCAGGGCTCCAGCATCCTAAACTCCAACTAACTCCTCTGCCATGTAGTTTTCTCTTGAGTTCCTGCCCACCAAGGGGGTGGGGACTCAACATCCTACTGACATGGCCCAATCAAAGCCTTAATCATTATTTAATAAAGTACAAGTGAACCCACTCTAATACACCCAGAGGAACAGGCTAGTTTACAAACAAAATCCAATATTTATTTCTGGAATTCATAAATAATACCAAATTGCTGCAACTCTTTATACAGAAAATCCTAAAAAAATCCACAACAAAGCTAGTAGAACTAATAAATGATTCCATCAAAGTGGCAGGGTATAAGATCAAAATGCAAAAATCAGTAGTGTTTCTATAAACCAATAATGAACAATCTGAAGAAAAAAATCAATAAAAATTCAATTTACAATAGCAACTGAAAGGATCAAATATCTAGGAATAAATCTAATCAAGGATGTAAAGGACTTTTACACAGAGAACTACAAAACATTGCTAAAAGAAACAAAGCAGACCTAAATAATGGAAGGACATTCTATTTACATGGATTGGAAGACTAAATATTGTTAAGATGTCAATTCATCCCAAAGGTATTTATAGATTCAAGGCAATTCCAACCAAAATTCCACAGCCTTCTTTGTAGAAATGGAAAAGTCAATCATCAAATTTTTACAGAAGTGTAAGGGGCCCTGAATAGCCAAAATCATTTTGAAAAAAGAAGAATGAAATTGGAGACTCACACTTCCTGATCTGAAAACTCATTACAAAGGCACAATAATCAAAACAGCTTTGTACTGGCACAAGGATAGATGTTTACTCTAATAGAATCAAACTGAGAACTCAGAAATCAACCCTCACATTTATGGTCAACTGATTTTTGACAAGGGTGCCAAGTCCACTCAATTAGAAAAGAATAATCTCTTCAACAAATGGTGCTGGAAAACTTGCATATCCATATGCAAAAAATGAAGGTGGACTCCTACCTCACCTATATACAAAAATCAATTTCAAATGGACCAAACACCTAAATGTAAGAGTCAGAACTATCAAACTCTTATAATAAAACATAGGACAGCATCTTCAGGACCTTGTGTTAAGTAGTGGTTTCTTAGACTTTACACCCAAAGCACAAGCAACAAAAGAAAAATAGATAATGTGACCCCACCAAAATTAAAAAACTTTTGCACATCAAAGGACTTTATCATTGAAGTAAAATGACAACCTACACAACAGAATGAAATATTTTTACATATCTGATAAGCATTTAATAACAGAATATATAAAGAAATATTTCAGATCAAGAATGCAATATACCACATTCATAGAATGAAAGAGAAAAACCAGATGATTATCTTAATTGATGCAGAAAAGGCATTTGACAAAATCCATCATCCATCATTCATAAAAGGATGGAACTCAGGAAAACAGGAATATAAGGAAACTTCCTCAACATTATAAAGGGCATATATGAAAAATCTACTAGCATCATAGTGAATGGTGAAAGACAGAAAGTGTTCCCCCTGAGATCAGAAATAAGAAAAGGATGCCCACTGTCATCATTGCTATTCAACATGCACTGTAAGTGATATCAAGAGCAATTAGGCAAGAAAAATAAAAGTCATCAAAATTGGAAAGGAAGATATAAAAATATCACTAGTTGCTGATGATATTGATCCTATTTATAGAAAATCCCAAAGAATCTACAAGAAAGCTTCTAGTGCTAAGAAATGAATTCAGCAAGGTGGTGAGGTATAAGAGCAATAAATAACACAAACATTAGTGGTGTTTCTATATACCCAGAAAGGAACAATCTAAAAGGAAATTGAGAAAATTATTCCATTACAATAGCATAAAAGAAAAAACTAAGAATACATTTAACCAATGGTGTAAAGGACTAGTATGCTCAACTTTAGAACACTATACTTCCAATTCTATCCTCTCAAACTTTGTGATATTGTTGTCCTACATTTTACTTCTATGTATACCATAATCCCCACAGTATACTGCTAATAATTTTGTTTTAGATGGTTAATTACCATTTAATGAGATTAAAAATAAGGAAAATGTCTTTAATATTTGCACTGGAGTGGATAATGAGCCCCCAAAATTCATGTCCACCTAGAACCTATGAATGTGACTTTATTTGTAAATAGAGCTTTGCAGATGTAATCAAGTTAAGATACGGTCATACTCAATTAGGGTGGGCCCTAAATCCAATATAACTGATTTCCTTTTAAGAAGAGGGAAATTTGAATACCGTCATAGAGGGGAGAGGCCCATGTGAAAACAGAGTCTGAATTGATGCATTCACAAGCTAAGGAATACAAAGGATGACTGGCAACCACCAGAAGCTGGAAGAGGCAAGGAAGCATTTTTCTCTATAGCCTTCAGAGGAGAATGGCCTTACTGACACCTTGAGTTTGGACTTCCAGCCTCCAGAACTGTGAGAGAATAAATCCTGTTGTTTTAAGCCACACATTTTGTGGTATGTTGTTATGGCAGCCCTAGGGAACTAATAAACAATTAATTTATGTTTTTACCATTTCTGGCACTTTTAATTTCTTTATGTAGATTCAAATTTCAGCTTTTAACATATTTCTTCTGCATGAATAACTTTTTTAAAACATTTCTTGTAGAACAGATCTGCTGGATTCGAATTTGTCAGCTTTTTTCTCTGAAAAAAAAAATCGATTTCACCTTTCTTTTGAAAGATATTTTCATAGAGCATAGAATTCTTGATTGACAATTTTTTTCTTTTTAATACTTCAAAGATGTCTTTCCATTTTATTCCAGCTTGCATGTTTTTGATGAGAAGTCTGCTTTAATTCTTTTGTTTTTCTCTGTTATGTTTCTTTCCTCTGTCTTTAAGACTTTATATCTATCTCTGATTTCAGTGTGACTATGATCTGTATGTTTGTGTGTATGTTTTGTTTGTATTTATCTTCTTGGGGGTCCCTGTTTGATAGTTCCAATATCTGGGTCATCTCTTGATCTGGTTCTGCTGATTATTTTACCTTTCAACCATGGGTCCTATTTTCTTGCCTTTTTTTGGGTGTGATTTGTAATTTTGTATTGAATACTAGATACTGCTTGTAAAACAATTAGTAGAGACTGAGATTAGTAATATTTATGGCTGGAAATGGACATGCCTCTTCTTGAATGAGGTAGTGAGAGTGGAGGGATATGTCTATTTACCTAGTAATTCGGTTTAGATTTTGTTGTTATATTTTCCTTTAGTGCACCAATGTTTTCAAGTTCCTCTAGTGTTGAACTATTCCTGTATCATGCTTAGTGTTATTTCTGGAGTTTTTAATATTCCTGCTCCATCTTTAGCTTTCAGCATGCCTTAAATGTCTTTACAATGGAGGAGCTTCTTTCTTTATACTTTTCCTCTCCCCATAAGGTAAACTGCTGTTGCTTGTTACTCAATGCAAGTCTCATTGTGGGGTCAGTGGAGATTTGCTTCAGTGGCAACCCTCTGTCTCTTACTCATTGCAGGGACTAGTATGCAGGTGTGTTACCTGGCCCTCCCACCCTTCCATGACAGTTGAATTCTGCCTTACATGGGTAAAGGTTTGTTGTTATGAGTGAGTTTCCTACCCCTCCCTTGGTGGCAGCAGACATCTGCTCTTCTTAAAGTTTTGGTAATAAAATACTTTATTGGTACCGTTTAATGTCAAAAACATAGTAATGTTTCCATTGCCTAACTTCCATCTTCAAATAAAAAGCTTGAGTGATGTTCTCTGACCTCTGCTTTTTAACAGTGCAGTATCCTGTGTGCATGTGAGTTTTCTTCTCCATCCCTAGTGGCAGCTGGCTTTTGTCTAGTGTCCATGCAGGGTGGGATGGGATGGGGATTTTCTATCACTCCTTCAGAGGCAAGTCCCATATCAAGTAGGGTCAGGCCTGGGGCAGGTTTCTTGTTCCTGCCCCAGCAGAACACCCTTATGCTTTATCAGAAAATATCAGAGGCACAGATAGGTTTTGGGCCTGTCCTTATATGTCAGCCAATCATCTCCTATACTTATGCAGGTCCCTGAGCAAGGATGGCCATCTTAAGGTATTCCTATTTCACCCTTAAACTTTGGCCAACCCTACAAGCCTGTGGCACTGTTGGAGGAGGTCCTTTCAGGTGTCTTTTTGAACCTCTAATTTTTCTTGAGTCCTCTGTGGGGGCCATTGGAAAAGATCTGGCAAATGTAAGTCTACTTCCCTTGTTTTCGGGGTTCCCAAAGATTCAAAACTGTCATACTAATCCAAACTAATCAATTACAATCTTGTTGAAAGTTCAGTTGTTTTCTTCTTACCTATTTAAGGGGCCACATTTTCTTCCTGTGCTTTGCTAAAGGTGAAACAGTTCATGCGTTCTGTCTTTACTTGGATGGTTTCTCACCCTTTAGAATTTAGTTCAGTAGGTTGCTTTGTGATGTTAGTTCTCTGATGAGCTTAAAAGAGTTGATCTTTTAGATTATCCAGCTCTTTCTAATTTTGTGGGCAGGAGTGATGTTGTCTTGTGGCTTTCTACACCTGAAGTGTTAAGTGGAACTTCTAGGAGTTCCTTATATGCTTATAAATAGAAACAAAATATTAAAATTCTAAAGCCATAAAAAGTAAACAAACATTTAAAAATTAAATAGAAATAATTTAGTCTAATATTAATAGAGAGGAATCTTGGCAAGGAATGCTTTGGAGAGGAACAAAGGGAGGCAGTGTATTTCAGAACCCATAAAAATAGAGTATAACCTGTTTCTGTACCAGTGCTGAGGTGAGGCAGAAAGAAAGACCTGTAACTATTCCTCCACAGAACCCTAGCTATGGATCTTTAGGTTAGGTGGAATTTTGGACCTCAACCTCACATGCATAAACAGCATCACATTTAGAGTTTTGATTTTTATTTTCAAATAAATTAATCACTTAGTTATAGAAATATTTGGACAGGATTGAAATAAGATGTTCATTTACAGCTTTAACCATGTGTTTCATTGTAGGACCATACTATGTATTATACACTATGAGTTGACTTTAAAAATTAAATCCTGTAAACATTTTATGAATTGCCTTTTTAATTTTGTCACCAATTTCTTCAATATAAATACTTAATGTACCATAATTTTTGTAAAGTGTTCTAGAATTTCTTCATTTTAAAATAAATCTCAAAAACGTAAGTGGCCAGGCCTTGCTTGACTTTTGAATTCTCCTCTTTTTTGCTTTGGATGGGGAGGGAGAGGAGAAGAAAATCAAATGGAAGGGATAGGTAGTGCATGCTTGAGGTGGAAAATTGTCAGTGTAAGGTGACCTTGAACTCCCACAGAATTATACATCACAGTGTCATCTGAAATTAGATGTGGGTTTAGGTGTTGTGATGGTGGACTTGAGGAATCTGCCACAGTATTATTAACCCCAAAGCATAGAGAGGTTATATACTTGCCCAAGGTCACACAGTAAGAAAGTGGTAGAGCAATATGGAGTAGAAATTTTTATATTTAACTAGGATCCAGAAACCTTGGATCCAGTCCTAATTTACTATTAGTTAGCTAGGTGATCCTGTGCAAGTTATTTAAGGTCCGCAGATCTGTGTTCTTATTTGTACAATGTGAAGTTGGAAGACACAAGGATTCATTGAATGTCAAAAGTAGTAGAATCTAGAAAACTGAATAATTTAATCAGGAAAGATGTTTGTATTTTACTTGAATAGAAAGATATTTTCTCTGCTAGGAGAGTCTAAATGATTTTCCATTTTAAATAGGAAAAGCAGATCTTATCAAGTATTTATAGAAATTTGAGATTACCCAGAGACACAATTCAATATCTCATTTGATACTGGCAGGAGGAAAATGATGCCTTAAAGTCTAACAAATGCTTAAGCCAATTTAATGAACAAAAGATTATTTGACAGTGGCTCAAGTTTAAAGGAAGCCATACATTTCTTGAATGATTTGATAACTTTGGGGCTGCTTGAGAAAATTAATACCTTTTTCTAAAGTTTTTCCAAAATCTTCATAGTTACGGTCTAAACCACGCACCCTTCTAAATTTAAGTTTTTTCAGTCAACAGTGGATATCTTAGATCTATAATAATTATAGAAGGAAGAGAAATGGCCAACTGGAGATTGTTGATATCACTCCTTGGTGAGACCCCATTTCCATCATGGAGCCCCATGATCTTGTTTTCTTTCCTAACTCTCTACTTGAAAAATGTCAAGTACCAGAAACCTTAAAAGAATAGTGTGTTGAACATCTGCATGACCTTCATCTACATTCAACAACTATTAACGTTTTGCCTTATTTGCTCTATCATATTCTATATCTAATTTTTGGCTGAACCAATTGAAAGTAAGATATAGATATCATAAGTTACCTTTATATACATCAGCATGAATAACTTAAGAATAAGAACATTCTTGTATTTGTCTGCCAAAGGAGTGCCTATGCAAAGTACCAGAAATTTGTTAGCTTTTATAATGGGGATTTATTTGGGGGTAAGAGCTTATAGTTCCAAGGCCAAATGAAGGCTTCAGCAGAGATACTTTCTCACCAAAGTCAGCTACTGTTAATCCTGGTGTGTTGCCACATGGTGAAGCAAGATGGCCACGGATCTCTGCGAAGTTTCAGCCTTACCCTCTGGGCTTCCTCTCTCAGGCTCAGCTGCTCTGCTCTCTTCTGGATTTCAGCAGCAAGCTATCAGGCAAAATGGCCCATCTTTCTTCAGGGCCTCAGCTGTTTGAGCCTTCTTCTTTGTTATATGGCAGGATAAAAAATGACAGAGCTC
>JAKSZT010054395.1:3321751-3368537 GCA_026826555.1 Tolypeutes matacus
TTCCTTCCTTTCCTTCCTTTCCTTCCTTTCCTTCCTTTCCTTCCTTTCCTTCCTTTCCTTCCTTTCCTTCCTTTCCTTCCTTTCCTTCCTTCTTTCTTTCTTTTAACAGATTAAAGCAGTCTTTTTTTTTTTTTTTTTTTTTACATTTCTCAATTAAATGTAATGGATACATATAAATTTTTTTTTTGAATCAAACAATATGTTACACAATATATTTGGTTCATAGTAACGCATTTGTACAGTATTTGTCTTTTGTGTCTGGCTTGCTTCACTCAACATAAGGTCCTCCAGGTTCATCCATGTTGCCATATGCTTTACGACTTCATTTCTTCTTATAGCTGCATAATATTCCAGCGTGTGAATAGACCACAGTTTGTTTATCCATTCATCTGTTGATTGACACCTGGGTTGTTTCCAACTTTTGGCAATGGGGAATAATGTTGCTATGAACATCGATGTGCAGATGTCTGTTCGTGTCACTGCTCTCAGTTCTTCTGGGTATATACCCAGTAGTGATATTGCAGGGTCATGAGGCAAGTCTATATTCAACTTCTTTAGGAACTGCCAAACAGTCCTCCATAGTAGTTGTACCATTCTGCATTCCCACCAACAGTGAAGAAGTGTTGCTATCTCTCCACATTCTCTCCAACACTTGTAGTTATCTGTCTTTTTAATAGTGGCCATTCTGATAGGTGTGAAATGATATCTCATTGTAGTTTTGATTTGCATTTCCATAATCATGAGTGATGTTGAACATTTCTTCATGTGTTTTTTTTGCTATTTGTATTTCTTCTTTGGAGAAATGTCTATTCAAGTCTTTTGCCCATTTTCTAAGCGCGTCATTTGTCTTTTTATTGTTGATTTTTAACATCTCTTTATATATCCTGGATATTAAATCCTTATCAGATATGTGATTTCCAAAATTTTTTTCCCATTGAGTTGGCTGCCTTTTCACCCTTCTGACAAAGTCCTGTGAGGTGCAAGTGTTTAAATTTGAGGAGGTCTCATTTATCTATTTTTTCTTTTGTTGCATGTGCTTTGGGTGTAAGGTCCAAGAAGCCACCACCTACTACAAGGTCTTGAAGATGTTTCCCTACATTTTCTTCTAGGAGTTTTATGGTCCTGGCTTTTATATTTAGATCTTTGATCATTTGAATTCATTCTTTTGGTTATAGATATCCAGTTCTCCCAACACCATTTGTTGAAGAGACTGTTTTTTTCCCATTAGCGTGGGCTTGGTAGGTTTGTCAAAAACCAGTTGACTGTATAGGTGAGGGTTGATTTCTGGGTTTTCAATTTGATTCCACTGATCAATGTGTCTATCTTTATGACAGTACCATGCTGTTTTGACCACTGTAGCTTTGTAATATGTTTCAAGGTCACGCAGTGAAATTCCTCCCACATTGCTCTTCTTTTTTAGAATGCTTTTGGCTATTCGGGTGCTCTTACCCTTCCAGATGAATTTGGTAATTGCCTTCTCTAATTCTGTAAAGTAAGGTGTTGGGATTTTGATTAGTATTGCATTGAATCTATAAATCAGTTTGGGCAAGATTGACATCTTCACGATATTTATTCTTCCAATCCATGAACATGGAATGTCTTTCCATTTGTTTAGGTCTTTTAAAATTTCTTTTAGCATTGTTTTGTAGTTTTCTGCATATAGGTCCTGTACTTCTTTGGTTAAATTAACTCTTAGGTATTTGAGTCTTTTTGTTGCTTTTGAAAATGGAATTTTCCTCTTGATTTCCTCCTCAGGTTGTTCAGTACTAGTGTATAATAACTAGTGATTTTTGCATGTTGATCTTGTAACCTGCCACTTTGCTGAGCTCATTTATTAGTTCAAGTAGCTTTGTTGTGGATACTTCAGGATTTTCTAAATACAGGATCATGTCATCCACAAACAGTGAGAGTTTTACTTCCTCTTTTCCTATTTGGATGCCTTTAATTTTTTTGTCTTGTCTAATTGCCCTAGCTAGAACTTCTAGTACAATGAGATCAAGGAGTTTTATTGCACTATCGGAATCTAAGAAAGACATAGAAACTAGCAGTTTAACTGAGACACTTTTGAATAGGTAGCAGAAATTCCAGTGTTGAAAATCTATTATTAGTGTCTGGTTGAAACCTCTCTGTCCTCATCATGGCAGCATATGAAGGCCAGGTGAATTCAATTCTTCAACTAAAATGTGAGATACTCATTCAAGATGTGATTCAAGAAGAATTTATTATGTCTCAGTAAAAAAACAAACAGGTAGTACTCAGAGAGGGAAGATGTTTTAAGTCTTTAGTGTGACCTTAGCTTTTAGTCTAATGAAAGAGCAAACTAAAAAAAAAAAAAAAAAATTTGCAGTGTTTCTTTGGAGAAAATAAACTCTGAATTTCTTTAGACACTGTTCAGTTAACCTGGAGGGTTTGAGGCTGTTTCCAAAGAATTTCATTAATTCAAAAGTATAAACCTACATTCAATAATTATATTCTGGCTTCACAGCATTACTGAGGATTATAGAACATCAATTAATTTTAGTACAATTATATTTTAATTTTACTTATTTAGGTGATACAGCAGAGGATGAAGTTAGTTTTTAAAACTCTGTAAACTATAAAATCCATGATAATATTAATAGCTTTTATTGCAATTATGATTATTACTATTCTGTAGGTGAACTTGGGGAGGGGAGTAGTTAAGAATGGAAAACAAAACCTCCTCTTTAAATTCAGTGGACTGGCTGGTCTCAGCCTCACGCCTGACTAAAGAGCATGGTTGGTTCCTGGGTCAGCAAGACTGACCCTGTGATCAGTGCCTGAGGTGATTCCTGCAGAGTCTCCAGACTGGGCACTGCCACATCAAGGATGACAGCCAGGCGGCTGGATCCATTTCAAGGCGACTCAGTGGGGCAGAGAACTATTAATATATTTATCACCACAGGTATTAGTTACACGTCATTATTGAGAAACTGCTGTAGAATGTTATTTTTATCCTTTTATTTAACTACATATTGTCTATCTTTAAAAATTTTTTTTGTGCCCATGTGTTTGTTTTGTTCATAGGTAGACACTTTAGTTTCTGAGACTCCTCCAAGTTTTACAGTTTTAAAGTAGTCAGTGGCCTCTAGGGTAGAATTTTAAGTGCCATTTTCAAGTATTGCGCTTTCCTTCACTGGTTTCTTTTCTATCTAGGGGCTCCTGGCAGTACTAATACGTAAAGACCTAATTCAACATGTGTATGTTTGTAGATGTTTTTCTTCTTGAAGCCTGAGTGTACTGGGCCATTGTTCTCTTCTAGGACGTTGTAGTAAAGGGGAAAATAATCCGGAAATGTAAGAAAAGGGTCTATATCCACTTCAAAGTGTTGTAGAGGGTTGTCTGTGACTGTCAGCTTGTTTCTGGAAATAACAGAATACTTGAAACTTTGCGAGGAGAGTATGGCTTCAGGAGACATTGTAGTGTATGTAAAACCATGGGCTCAAGAGTCAGACAGACCCAGGTTTGACCTTAGCTGTGTGACCTTGGGGAAGCTGTTACTATCACAAAGCTGTCTGCTTTGGATTTTTAATTAAATCATGCCTAGCTCAAAATTATGATTTAAATGAACACAAGGTGAAGAATATTGTACAAATGGGAATATTTTGCAACAGTGAACATTTTTGTCTTCATAAGTAAAGCCATCAGCTAGCAAAATGCCACGGACTTCCAATTAAAATACAGGTTTACCAGAGGACACTAAGAGGATCTCAACCAGAGGAAAATAGTCTTTTCTGCTATAATTCCACAATGTATTGTTTAGTCTTCCCATTGGAACGTAGACTGAACTGAATAGCAACATCATTTAGATGAATGATTTATTGTTTTTATTAAATTTTTTATACTTCCATGTCTTTATGCCAGCATTTATTATTATCTGTATTGTCCTTCCTTCTCCTTCTCTCTCTGGAAAACTTCTGTTCAGCATAAATTCTACCTCTTGACAAAATTTCCTGATTATTTTCCCCTTGGGCAGATTTTTTTTTTCCAAGTATGATTTTTTTCAAAACCTATCCTATATAAAAAAGGAAGAACAAGTGTATTTTTGCAGATAAGTAAAATGTAGAGTATGCAAAATTTGTTTTAAAAATTGGCATACAAAATTTAAAAAGAAAGTACAATTATATAAAAATACAGCACAGCCAACGGTCCTTAAAATTTCCTTTGGCATTTCATTTGGTAGAGTTAAACAGAAAATCCTTACTTAAAAAATTAGCTATCAAAAAGTCCATAAGTTAAGTTGTATAGGTTGAAAGAACTTTTCCTTGAGTTTTGAAAATCCTTTTCTTGCATGATAACCCACATAAAGCATGACTTGTGAGGTATGTAGGACAAAACACTGTCAGGCAGATACACAGTAAGGACAAAGTACATAACAAAGAATTTATCACATCTTCACAGAAATAGGCTAAATCTGAGTTTCTTCTTGTTTGATGTATCATTTTACTTTGGCAGAGTCAAAACAAACCCATGGAAATGTCTTTGTTCAAGTCCCAGCAGCAATGATATGTCTCCGTTGGTGGCATTTTCTGATACCACAATATTGTACAGTCCCTAGAGGAAGTAAGGTGTGTGTGTGTGTCTACATGTGTGACTGCAAACATCAAACAATGGAAGATCATACATCAAGCACCATGTCATACTGTTGTCCCTTCTTCCACCTGCCACGTTTATTAATGAGAACTTCATACAGCATCAAAAGCATGACCTAATAGCTTGCATAGAGTAATGTTCTGATAATTAGAACTGTTTGTTTGGATTCTGAAAATGGCTCTTTAGATTCCTTATAAATGGTGAGAATCACACCACCCAGGAGGATTGTAAACCAATAATGAGTCTATGAAATTAACAACAATGGTTTTCTTTCCAGAAGTGCCCCACCCAGCTTTGTTTATCATTGCAATTGCAAACATCTTGGAGGGAAGTAAACTTAACATGTTTAAAACTGAGTAGAGGGACATGAAGACCATGACAATGTTTCCTCTAAGGCAGCCAGCAAAGGATGAATTTATGAGATCTTCTAACTGGACAGTTAACAAGAAGAGAAGGATGTTCCAAATTTTACCCTGGTAGAAGAGCTGGATTACTGTGGCAATGAGAAAGAAAGGAAAGAATCAAGTGATAACCACTTTGTAGGTCATCTACAAGTGATGTTTGTGAAACCACATTGCATTGTACAGCCACTCTCAAAAGTTGGACTTGCTCCAATGGGTCTGCTGGTTTAACCATCTGAGATATTCCATAGATGTTTCAGTAAGGCACTTGGATCAAGCTGTGTATTTTGTCACATAGCCCAGACACAGCACCCTGTTTGCTAGGAGCCAGTCAGCATCACATTGGTTGCCCATAAGTTCCTGATTGTACCAGTCTTCCACAAATTCTATGAGGAAGGAGTTTCTGTACATCCCCAGGGGTCCACTAATGCACTGGACACACCGAAAATAAGACTGACAGACCCTTTCTATGTTAAAAGTCATCCAGTATCTCACACTGCTAAGGAAAGAGATCCAGGAATCATACTTGTTTAAAATCTGGACATCTATCTCCCCTGACAGCCCCAACCACAGGGTCTTCTTCTAAAATTTAACCATCTCTACAGATGAGGCAGGATCAAGCATGGTATCTGAATCACAGACCTGTACATAATAAATACTTTGTCCCAGTGCTCTGAAGACTGTGTACATGACTTCTCTTTTCCCACCTCATTTTTGCATGATGCAAATACTTTCGTTGGACAAAACCAATTGTGTTGCATGTTGTAGCTTTTTTTATGTGACTCATCCATCTCACTGGGACCCTTTTCGTGGAAGTTGTGGCTGATTTGTCTCTGCCTATGACTTCACTGAAGATGTCCATCCTATAAAGGTCATCTTTGGCATTCTCATCGATGACCAACACAATTTTAATACCAGGGTAGGTTAACCTCTTCACAGACTGCAAACATTTCCTTAAGTTAGTCTGGATCTTCTTGGTAAGCAGTGATGCAAAGTACAACTGTTTTGTTCAATTTAATTGTGGTTTCTAGGGACTTTTTTCATTTTTTTTTGGTGCTCTAGAAAGGCAAACAGGCTTTGGATGATGAGATGTGATGCTAAAAAGACACCATACAGTTCAAAAGAGAAATAGTAATTATCCATTTGAATAAACTGGTAACCAACAATATAAGCAGCTGTGATTCCAAGGAGGAGAGTGACTCCAAAAAGTATGGTTCCAATTATTCTCAGGATATACATAGAAACCTTTTACAATACATCTTGTTTAACTTTTCGTCATAAAGGAAATTCGTCATTCTCTCCGTGTGGTACTGAAGGATTGGTGGCCAGCAGTTTCCAAAAGTAAAGTAATAAGAGATCAGATGAATTTGAGACTACTGGCCAAAAATAAATAAATAAAAACAACATTTAAAAAGAATGGGGGGGGGGGAGTCTTAAATGATTGGTTCTCCCTTACTTTAAAAGATTTTGCTGCTATTCTCTTTATTATTTCCATTGCACTTCAGTCTTCTAATTCTTAAAAGAAAAACACATGTTTTAAAAATAAATTCTTACTTTTGCTCCAGTCCCTCTCCCCCGGTATAAAAAAGTCTCTTTTCTGTATCAAAAGAAGCCCGATGAAGCCTCAGCAGAACCCAGGAAGCACAGCATCGGGAGAAAGTCTTTGGCTGAGACTGGTTCAAGTCCCTGGTTCAATGCGCTGCTTGAAGCCAGGACTGGGTAATTCTTTGCTCCTTCCCCACTCTTGTTGCCCTTCTGCTCCCTCCAATTTAAGGCGGTCTTTCTGGTAGTCTTTTGAACATAACTTCATTTTGCCTCAGAGCACATACAATCATAATTAATTGCACTTATTCACCTTCAAGCTTTTTTTTTTTAAATTAAACTTTTTATTTTGAGGTAATTGTAGATTCATATGCAGGCATAAGAAACAATACAGAAAGATTCTATGTACTTTTTACTCACTTTGCCCAATGGTAACATCTTGCAAAAACTCTGGTACAATATTACAACCATATTGACATTGATACAGTCAAGATACAGAACATTCCCATCACCACAAGGATCCCTCAGGTTGTCCATTTTTAGCTGCATACACTACCCTCTTGCTGTCCCTACTTGCTCTTTAAGTCCTGTCAACCCTAATCTGTTCTCCGTTTCTATAATTTTGTAATTTCAGGAATGTTATACAAATGTAATCCTACTGTATATACCATTTTGGGAATGGATTTTTTTCACTCAGCATAATACTCTGGAAAGTCATCCAAGTTGTTGCATATATCAGTGGTGTTTTCCTTTTTATTGCTCAGTAGTATTCCTTTCTTACAGATATTCCGTGGTTTGTTTAACCATTCTCCTATTGAAGGATATCTGGGTTATTTCCTGTTTTTAGCTATTACAGATAAAGCTGCTATAAACATGCATGTACTGGTTTTTGTGTGAACACAAGCCATCTTTTCTCTGGGATAAATGTTCAGGAGTGCAATTGCTGAGTGGTATGGTAGGTATTGTTTAGTTTTTAAAGAAACTGCAAAATTTTTTCCAGAGTAGCTGCACCATTTTTTACATTTACATCACTAATGAATGACTGATCCAGTTTCCCCTTATCATCTCCAGCATTTGCTGGCACCACTAATTTTTATTTTAGTCATTCTGATAGGTGTGTAGTGATATCTCATTATGGTTTTAATTTGCATTTCTATAATGGCTAATGATGTTGAGCATCTTTTCATGTACTTATTTGCCATCTGCAAATTCTCTTTGGTGAAATAGCTTATCTTTTTAACCCATTTTATAATTGGATTTTTTTTTTTTTCACTGTTGAGTTTTGAGAGTTCTTTACATGCCCCGGACAGTAGTCCTTTATCAGAAAGGTCATTTGCAAATATTTTCTACCAGTCTGTACTTTGTCTTTTCATCTTCTTACCAAGTCTTTAACAGAGCAAAAGTTTGTAATTTTGATGAAACTGAATTTATCAGGAAAAGGAAAAACTTTTCCTTTTATGAACTGTGTTTTTGGTGTTAACAAACTCTTTGCCTAACCCTAAATCTCAAAGATTTTCTCCTATTTTTTCCATAAAAGTTTTATAGGTTTAACATTTTATATTTAACTTTGTGTTTCATTTTGAGTTAGTTTTTTATAGAGTGTGAAATTTAGGTTGAAGTTCATTTTAGTTTATTTTTGCCTATGGATATCAGATAGCCTCAGTACCATTTGTTGGAAAGGTTATCTTTCCTCCATTGAATTGCGTTTGCACCTTTGTCAAAAATCAGTTGTACATATTTGTATGGGTCTATTTCTGGGTTCTCTGTTCTGTTCCATTGATCTATGTGTTTATCCCTTTGATAATATCACACAGTCTTGATTACTGTAGCTATAAAACAAATTTTAAAATTAAATTCCTCCCACTTTATTCTTCTTTCTCAAAAATATTATAGCTATTCTGGTTCCATTGCCTTCCCTTATAAACTTTAGAATAATCTAGTCTATATCTACAAAAACTCTTGCTGGGATTTTGATAGAAATTTCTTTAAACCTGTATACAATTTGGGGAGAATTGACATGCTTACTATCTTGGGTCTTCCAGTCCATGAATATGGTATGTCTATTTAAGTAGTTCTTTTAAAAAATTTCTTTCATTGGTGTTGTATAGTTTTCATATATAAATTCTCTCCATATTTTGTTAATTACACATATTTAATTTTTTTGAGTGATTATAAAGGGTATTGTATTTTTAGTTTCAGTGTCTGCATATTCACTGCTAGTATACAGACATACTGATTATTGTATGTCTATTTTGTGTCCTGTGACTTGCTGAACTCTCTTAGTTATAGGAATTTTTGTTGATTCCTTGGTATTTTCTAACTAGACAATCATACCATCTGCAGATAGGGATAGTTTTACTTATTCCTTTGTGATCTGTAATTTTTTATTTCCTTTTCTTGCCTTACTGTACTGGTTGGAACCTCTAGTACTATGTTGAATGAGAGTGGTGAGAGTGGACATCCTTGCCTTGTTCCTGATCTTAGGAGGAAAGCATTGAGTCTTTCAAGATTAAGTATAATATTAACTATAGGTTTTTTTTTAGAGACACATTATCAAATTGAGGAAGTTTCACTCTTCCTATATTTCTAAGAATTTTTTTTACCATGAGTGGATCTTGAGTTTCTTCAAATGATTTTTTTTCAGCATCAGTTGATTGGTTTGTGATATTTTTCATTAGCCTGTTAATGTAGATTTCATTGGTTGTTTTTGAATATTGAATCCGTCTTGCATCCCTGGAATAAACTCTAATGGTCATGATATATAATTGTTTTTATATATTGCTGAATTCTATTTAATAATATTTTGTTAAAAATTATTGTTTTTATGTTCATGGGGGGCATTGTTTTTTAGTTATTTTTAAAATACTGTCTTTACCAGGTTTTGGTGTCCTAAAGTAAATTGGGAAGTGTTTGCTCCTCCTATTTTCTGGGAGGGATCATATAGAATTAGTGTTAATTTTTCCTTGAATTCAGTTTCCTAAATAGTTGTAGAATTATTCAAATGATCTATTTCAAATTGGGTGAGTTGTAGTAGTTTTGTCTTTTTGAGGAAGTGATGTCCCCTAATTCATTCCTGCTATTGGTAATTTGTCTTATCTATTTTTCTTTGCCTGTCTTGTTAGAGGTTTGTCAATTTTATTGATCTTTTCAAAGAACCAGCTCCTTGATTCATTGATTTTGATATTATACATTTTCATTAAGATTCAGTTCAATGTATTTTTTTTTTATTTCCCTTAAGACTTCCTTTTGGCCCATGGATTATTTAGAATTGTGTTCAGTTTTCACATGTTTTGAGATTCTCCTGTTATCTTTCTGTTATTTATTACTGGTTTCATTTCAGTGTGGTCAGAGAATACACTCTGTATGATTTCAATTAATTTAAATTTGTTGAGGTCTGTTTTATGACACAGGATATTGCCTGTTTTGGTATGTGTTCTGTGGACACTTGCAAAGAACATGCATTCTGCTGCTGTTGGATGGATTGTTCTATAAATGTCAATTAGATCCTGTTGCTTGATGGAGATGAGTATTTTCATAACCTTGTTGATATTCTGACTAGTTGTTCTATCTATTATTGAAAGAGCAGGAAGGGGTTGAAGTACCCAACCATAATTGTGGATTTTTCTACCAGTTTTTGCTTCACATGTTTTAAAGCTCTTTATTTGGTGCATGCACATTTAGGATTGCTGTGTCTTCTTGGTGGATTACATGTTTTATCATTACTTAATGGCCTTCTCTGTCTCCTGTAATTTTATTTGTGCTAAAGTCAATTTTATCTCAAATTAATATAGCCAGTCCTCTGCTTTCATTTTACTAATATGTGCATGATATATCTTTCTCTATTCTTTACTTTTAACCTGCCTATATTGTTAAATTTGAAGTGAGTTTTTGTAGACAGCGTATGGCTGTATAATGTTTTTTTAATCCACTCTGTTAATCTCTGTCTTTAATTGGTGTAATTATTGATATGTTAGGGCATAAGTCTGTGGTTTTATGTATTTTTTCTGTTTGTTCTATTTTCAATTTCTGTTTCCTTTTTTCTGCCTTCATGAGGGTTAAATGAACATTTTTTAGAGTTCCATCTTGATTTATTTATAGTGTTTTTGAGTGCATGCCTTTGTACAGCAATTTTAATCATTGCTCCAGGTATTAATTTATATACATAGTTTGTCATAGTCTACTGGTATCATAATTTTACCAGTTTAAGTGAAGTATAAAAATCTTACCTCCATTTACATTCCTTTACCCTCCTGTACCTACATTTAGAACTCCATCAGTCAGTGTTATAATTTTCACTTCATCCATTAAGCATAATTTTGAAAACTTCTAGGTATAGGATTTAGTGCTGATAGTTCTTCTTTCAGCATTTGAAAAATAGTGTGCCACTTTTTTCTGTTCCTTCTGGTTTCTGCTGAGAAATCTTCTGTCATTTTAAATGTTTTCCCCTTATAGTTAAAGTATTTTTCTCTGGTTGCTTTCAAGATTTTTTCTTTGTCTTTAGTTTTCTGAAGTTAAACTATGATGTGTTGTAGCAGTTTGATATTACTTATGAATTCCAAAAATGATATTTGATTATGTTTGCAAACTGGTCTCTTTCTCTGGGCATGATAATCCTTTGATTGTATTAGCTTCAACTGAGACATGTGATTAAATTATGTTAAGATTAAGGCTTTGGTTCAACCACATCACTAGAGTGCGACTCAGCGTTGAGTTCCAGCTCCCTTGGTAGGCTGATAAAATAGACTCTCAAATGGAAGTATACATACAGAGGAATAGAGACAGCTCAAAAGACTCCGCAGAGGAGAGAACTGAGTTTTGATGCTGGAGCCTCAGGAAGAGAGATGAGCCTGTTAGTCTATAGCTGACATTGTGAAGAGAACAGAACAGTTGAGCCTGGAAGGAAACAAGCCCCAGGGAGATCAGAGATGAGTTTTATGCCAGCCCACAGCTGAGATCAGAAGAAGCAGATACCATGGAGCCTTAAGAGGAAGAAGGAAGGCTGAATCCTTGGGGATATTACCTGGCATCTCGCTTCAACATGTGGCAAATGACTTTGGGTAAGAAAGTGTCTCTTATGGTACCTTGAGTTGGGATCTTTAAGGCTTTGTGACTGTAAGCTTCTACCCCCAATAAATACCCTTTATAAAAGCCTACAGAGTTCTTGGACTTTGCATCAGCACCCCTTTGGCTGACTAACACATGTGTTTTGTGTCTTGGCATGAATTTGATTGGATTTATCCTGTTTGGGGTTTACTTAGCTTCTTGAATCTGTAGGTTTATGTCTCTTGCCAAATTTGAGAATTTTTCAGCTATGATTTCTTCATTTACATTTTAGCCCTGTCCTCTTTTCCTCTTGTTCTAGGACTCTCTTTTTTTTTTTTTTTTTTTTTTTACTGTCTAGAAGTTTATTTCTGAGTTGCAAAGATTATTTCCCTTTCCCCATGTTTTTAGAATTTCCTGTATTCCCTCATTCTATCTTGGCTGCTACAACCAGAAAGACAGAAAGTGTGAGGACCTTTTTTTTCTTACATCTGTAGTGGAAACTTTAGCAGCAGACATTAACTGCTCCAGATCTGTCAGAGATGCATCGTTCTAGGATTCTTATGACACAAATGATAGAGGGAAGTGACATCTTAGCAATACTGACTCTTTTGATCCTTGACCATAATATATCTCTCCATTTATGCATGTCTTATTTAATTTTTCCTCACAGCATTCTGTAGCTTTAAGTTTACAGGTCCCGCTCATTTTTTTGTCAGATTTATCCCAAGTATTTCATATATTTATACTATTTTAAATAATATCATTTTTTCAAGGTTTCCACGTCCAGTTGCTCATTGCTATAGAGTATACAGAAATTCAATTGATTTTTGCATGTTTATCTTATATCTTGAAATCTTGCTAAAACTTACTTATTACTTTTAGTAGTTATTTTGTAGATTCCATAGGACTTTCTACATAGATAATTATGCCATTTGCAATTATAGACAGTTTTATTTCTTCCTTTCCAATCTTCTCTCCTCCTCCTTCTTCCCTTCATTCTTCTTTCTTTTTTGTCTTCTTATACTAGCTAGAAACTACAATTTTTTTTTAAAAGGTTTTATTTATTTACTTTACCCATTTTAAACCCCCCCTTCCCCATTTGCTGTTTTTGTGTCCATTTGCTGGGCAATTCTCTGTGTTTCCTGCCATCTCTTCTCATCCTCTTCCTCCAGTCTTCACCAGGATTCGATCCTGGAGACCTCCGATGTAGGAGAGAGGTATTCTGCTGCCTGAGCCACCTCAGCTCCTGGCTTCTGGAGCTTTCGGAGCATCTCGTCTTGTCTCTCCTCTGTTACGTCATCATCCTGCTGCATGGCTCCCGGGGCCTGACAGCTCAGCGGCACACAGAGCCTGGCAGCCCATGCGCCTTCTATATATATATATTTTTTATTTTACTGGGAGGTCCCGGGGATCGAACCCAGGTCCCTCCATATGGCAGATGGACGTCCAACCATTTGAGCCACATCCGCCCCCCACTTCTATACAATTTTGACTGGAAGTGTGAGAGCAGACATCCTTGCTTAGAGGATCTTAGAATGAATGTATTCAATTTTTAAAATTTAACCGATAACTATGATGTTCACTGTAGCCTTTTTTAAAAAGTTCTTTTGGTTTCCTATTTAATACATCTTTGCCTACATCAAAGTCAGGAAGATAGCCTCCTATGTTTTCTACTAGCAGTTTGATTGTTTTAGCTTTCACATTTAGGTTTCTTTTAAACAAATCAATTTTATTGATACATAATAATAAAGTATAAATCCATCCAAAGTGTATAATCAATGGTATTTGGTAAAATCACATAGTTGTGCATTTACCATTTCAATCGTTATTAGAGCATTTTCATTATTCTAACAATAATAATAAAAAACAAAAAGGCAAACAAACAAAAACTCATCACCTCTCAATCTCTCTTTGCTTCTGCTGCAGCATATAACCGCTATTCTGTTTGTCTATCTAATTTAATTGTATTTATATTTGGTAAAAACAGTCTTATATATGCAATATTACCCATATTCATATTTCACATGAGGTTAACTATGTTACACAGTCTCATGTTACATTTTTAAAGCTTTCTTTCTAGTAATATACATGTCTTTAAACTTTGCCTTTCAACCACTGTCATACCCATATAATAGCTTTGCTAGTTACAAACATTATGATGTGCTTTCACCATTTCTAGTCATTTCCAAATAACCTTTTTATGAATTCTGCACCGATTAACCCTCAACTTTCCATTCTCTACCGTTATTCTATTTTCTGGTGACCTATATTCTAATTATTAACTCCATATGTTTATATAATATATTTATTTCATAATAGCACAATCACACAGTATTTATCCTTTTGTGTCTGGCTTGTTTCACTTAACATAATGTCCTCCAGGTTCATCCATGTTGTCATATGCTTCACAACTTCATTTCGTCTTACAGCCATATAATATTCCATCGTATGTATACACCACAGTTTCTTTATCCATTCATCGGTCGATGGACACCTGGATTGTTCCCAAATTGAGCAATTGTGAAATAACGCTGCTATGAATATCAGTGTGCAGATATCAGTTCATGTCACTGCTCTCAGTTCTTCTGGGTATACACCCAGTGGTGGTATCTCAGGGTCACATTGCAAGTCTATATTCAGCTTCTTTAGGAAGCTTCTACAGTTCTCCACAGTGGCTGTACCGTTCTACATTCCCACCAACAGTGCATAAGTGTTCCTATCTCTCCACATCCTCTCCAACACTTGCAATTTTCCAGCTTTTAAATTTTGGTCATTCTAATAGGTGTGAAATGATATCTCATTGTAGATTAGATTTGCATTTCCCTAATCACTAGTGATGTTGAACATTTTTTTCATGTGTTTTTTTTTTTTTTTTTCCATTTGTATTTCTTTGGACAATTGTCTTTTGCCCATTTTTAAATTGGGTCATTTTTCTTTTTATTGTTGCGTTGTAATATCTCTTTATATATCATGGATAGTAAACCCTTATCAGATGTATGATATCCAAATATTTTTTTCCTTGAGTTGGCTGCCTTTTCACCCTTTGACAAAGTCCTGTGAGGTGCAAAAGTGTTTAATTTTGAGGAGGTCCCATTCATCCATTTTTTCTTTTGTTGCTTGTGATTTGCATGCAAGGTTTAAGAAACTACCACCTACCACAAGATCTTGAAGATATTTTCCTACACTTTCTTCTAGGAGTTTTATGGGTGTTGCTATTATATTAGGTCCTTGATCTATTTTGAGTTAATTTTTTTAAAGGTGTGTTGTAGGGGTCCTCTTTCTTTCTTTTGGATATGGATATCCATTTTGCCCAAGGACCTTTAGATTACATAAATGTTACATAGGAAATATAGGGGATTCCCATATGCCTTATGCCCTCCCACTCCTACACTTTCCCACATTAACAGCTTTCATTAATGTGGTACATTTGTTACAATTGATGAACACATATTTAAGCATTGCTACTAACTATGGTCTATAGTTTATAGTTACGTTTTATACTTTGTACCACACAATTTTATAGGTTTTGACAAAATGTGTAATGGCTCTTATCTGTCATTGCAATATCATGCAGAATGATTCCAATGTCCCCAAAATGCTCGATGTTACACCTATTCTTCCCTCTCCCTCCCATCAGAACCTCTGGTGACCACTGTCTTTATATCAATGTCACTAGTTCTTCCATTACTTTAATAATAACAACAACAACAATAATAATAATAATAATAAGTCTACTTTAGTCCATAGTTGCATTTCCCCTTGTTTGTTCATTCCTCTATCTTGAGGATTTTGGATGATGATACCCACTCTGCTTCTGGTTGAGAGGGGGCTTAGATCCCATGGGGCAGATGGGTGGAACTGTCTTGCTTGCAGTTGCAGATACTCTCTGCTTCTTGGGATGGGCATTGCCTACCATCATCCTTTTGTTAGTTGTTCTGGGTGCATCTGATGAACTGGAGAGTAGGTATGGGTTGCAGCTCTGTTGAGATTCTGGGCTCACCTGGTTTATGTACAGTTGGAAGATTTAAGTCTCTGGGGCATATATTTAATGGATACAGGTGCTAGTTATAGGTTCAAATAAATGGGGCAGAAGAACCATATGTAGTAAAATTATAAATGAGTCTAACTCTGATAAATTGGGGGAGATGGGTTATCATATATTCCAAGGTAAGGCCCACTGATAGGATGCTGATTTCCTGGGGTTGTCTGCTCTGCCTTTAGTGTCTAGATGTCTCTAGAACCCCCAGGAGCACCCCTACTGTGGCAGACAGTGAGAGCCTCCTGAGATGCCAGCACCATTTGTTCACTATACTGTTCTGGCCCAGCTGGGAGGGCTTGACAGCCTTGTCAGAAATCACTTGACTCTAGACGTGAGGGTCTATTTCTGAGTTCTTGATTCAGTTCCATTGGTCAATCTGTCTTTGTGTCAGTACCATGTTGGTTTTTTTTTTTTTAAGCCACTGTAGCTAAGTAATATGCTTTACAGTCAGAAAGTGAAAGTCCTCCAAATTCTTTCTTTTTTTAAAAGATATTTTTGGTTACTCAGGGCCCCTTATGCTTCCAAATAAATTTGATAATTGGCTTTTCCATTTCTGCAAAAAAGAGTTTTGGGATTTTTACTGAGATTGTGTTGAACTTGTAAATCAGTTTGGTTAAAATTGACATCTTAACGATATTTAGTCTTCCAGTCGATGAACACAAAATGTCCTTCTATTTATTTGTCTTCTACTGTTTCTTTTAGCAATGTTCTGTAGTTTTCTGAATACAGGTCATTTATGTCTTTGGTTAGGTTTATTTCTAAATATTTGATTCTTTTAGTTGCTATTGCAAATGGATTTTTTTCCTGACTTTGTCCTCAGATTGATCTTTAGTAGTATTTAGAAATGCTACTGATTTTTGCATATTAATCTTGTTCCCGCCACTTTACTGAACTTGTCTATTAGTTCTAGTAGTTTTCTTGTGGATTTTTCCAGATTTTCTAAATATGGGATCATATCATCAGTGAATAGTGAAAGTTTTATTTCTTACTTTCCTATTTGGGTGTTTCTAGGATTTTGTCCATTTCATCTAGGTTGTCTAATCTTTTGGCAAACTAGATGAAATACAGTTGTTCATAGTATTCTCTTATGATCCTTTTTGATTCTCTGAAGTCAGCAGTAATGTTTCCCTTCTCACTTCTGATATTATTTAATTGTGTTGTCTCTGTTTTTCTTTGTCTGTCTTGCTAAAGTTTTGTTATTTTTATTGATCTTTTCAAAGAACAACATTTTGATTTTGTTAATAATGCTCTATTATTTTTTACTGTTTCATTTATTTCTGCTCTATTCTTTGTTACTTATTTCTTTCTGCTTGCTTTATTGTAGAGGTGTCTATTTCTCCTTTCAGTGTTGCCAGTGTTAGCCTCATGTATTTTGTGACACTGTGGTTAGGTGCTTAAATATTCATGATAATTATTTCTTCTTGGTGGAGTGACTCTTTTATTAATATATATAGTGTCCTTCTTTGTCTCTTACATCAGCATTTGAGTTAAAGTCTATTTTGTCTGATATTACTATAGCTATCCCAGCTCTTTTTTTATTACTATTTGCATGGATTATCTTTTTTCATCCATTCACTTTCAACCCATTGTGTCTTTTTGTCTAAGGTGAGTTGCCTGTAAACAACATATATTTGAATTGTGCTTCTTTTATACAGTCTGCCAATCTATGTGTTTTGGTTGGGGAGTTTAAGCCATTTACATTCAGTTTATAAAGGCAGTACTTTAGCCATTTTGTCCTTTGGTTTTTATATATCATAGTTTTTTTCCTTTCTTTTCCTTTATTGCAGGCTCCTTTACTGTTTGCTCTTTTGTGATGTATCTTACTTCATTTCTGTTTCTATATATTTTTAAAATACTTTCTTTGTGATTACTTCGGAGTTTGTATTACACAACCTATGCCTTTAACTTACTAATTTTAAAAGATACCAACTTAGCTTCAATGGCATACACATTCTCTGCTCCCATATTCCCTCTATTTCCTCTCTGTAAATGATTTCCCCCCAAATTACCGCTTTGTATTTTGCATGCCCAATATCAGAAAATATGACTTTTTTCTCTGTTCAATCGAATTCTGATTCTTATAGGAATTAAAGAGTAGAGTTACATACTGAGGATATGATACTATTGGGTTTTGCATTTACTCTTTTAGTTACTGTAGTGATTTTGAGCTGTATGTTCTCCAGAAAAACATGTTCTTGAAATTAATCCATTTCTGTGTATATGAATCCATTGTAAGTAGGACCTTTTGGTGAGGCTACTTCAGTTAAGCTATGAACCACCACATTCAGAAAGGATCTTAATCCTCTTACTGAAGTCCTTTAAAAATGGAATGATGACAAAGAGGGAGAGAGAGAAAACCACAAAAGCAAGAAGCTGAAATTAATGAAACCCAGAAGAGAAGGGAGAGACCAGCAGATGCCTATGTGCCTTGCCATGTGGCTAGTAGTTGGTCTTCAGGAAGAAAGCATTGCTTTGAGGGTGCCTTGATTTGTATATTTTCTCAACCTCAAACTCTAGCTAATAAATTCCCATTGTTTAAGCCAACCCATTTCATGATATATGCTTTAAGTAGCCCAGGAAACAGTTACCTTTATTGAAGATCTTCACTCCTTCATGTACTCCAAGGCTCTCTTTCCTGTCTTTTCCCCTTCAACCTGAAGAACTCCCTTTAGTAATTCTTCTATGGCATGTCTCTTGTTGATGAACCCTCTTGGTTTCTGTTTATCTGTGAATATTTCAAACTCTCCCTCATTTTTGAAGGGCAGTTTTGCTGGATAAAGAATTTTTGGCTGGCAGTTTTTTCTTTCAGTACTGTAAATATATCATACCATTTCTTTCTCACCTCCATGGTTTCTGATGCGAAATTGGCACCTGGTTTTATTGAGGATCCCTTGTATGTGATGAATCACTTTTCTCTTGCTGCTTCCAGAATTCTTTCTTTATCTTTGGCATTTGACATTCTGATTAGTAGGTATCTCAGAGTAGGTATATTGGGGTTTATTCTGTTTGGAGTATTGTACTTCTTGGACATGTAAATTTATGTCTTTCATAAGAGTTAAAGAATTTTCAGCCATTATTTCCTCAAATATTCTTTCTTCTCCTTTCCTCTTCTCTTTTCCTTCTGGGACACCCATGATGCATATGTTTGTATACTTCAGGCTGTCACTCAAGTCCCTGAGATACTGCTTATTTTATTTTATTTTTTAGTTATTATCTCTATCTGTTCCTCTGACTGTGTGATTTTGATTGTCTTGTCTTTTAGTTCACTGATTCTTTCTTCTGCCCGTTCAAAACTACTGTTGTATGCCTCTTGTGTATTTTTAATCTCCATTCTTGTGCCTTTTATCCACATAATTTTTATAATGATGATTGTACTTATGAAACTTTCCTTGTGAAATTGAAACTTAGCCTACTATTATATATTACTTAAAATTTACCTTCTGAAAACCTCCTTGTTGCTTAAATGTGGCCTCTCTCTAAGCCAAACTCCGCCTATAAATGCATTACCTTCCCCCCAGCATGGGACATGACTCCCAGGGATAAGCCTCCCTGGCACTGAGGAATTATTGCCAAGCACCAACTAGCAATGCATCTGGAAAAAGACCTTGACCAAAAGGGGGAAATAGTAAATACAAATGAATTTCTATGGCTAAGAGATTTCAAAGTGAGTTGGGAAGTCATTTCAGAGGTTATGCTTATGCACGTCTCAGCAGTATCTCATTGACTGCCACAGTAAACAGTGCCTCAAACAGTGGGGCTCCTAAAGTCCCTAGAGACATATAGACAGGGCAGACAAGCTCAGGAACTTGGCACCCTGTCAGTGTTATGCATCTTTTAAAACTTTTGAATTCTTCTTTATGCTTACATATTATCTTCTTAATATCCTTTAGTGTTATATTCACCATTAGTTTACTTCTATCCATCATCTACTTGAATTGATTTAGGAGATTTGTTTGAAGTTCTTTGAGTGTTTGTTCCAAATTCTGTCTCCTCTGAAGTTTTAATTTGTTCCTTTGACTGTGCCATACCGTCCTGTTTCTTAGTTTGGCTTATAATTTTTGCTGATGTCTGGACATCCAATTTTAAAAAAATATATAAACTTTATTTTTAAAGAGGTTATAGGGAAATGGACGTGGCTCAAGAGGTTCGGCGTCCGTCTACCATATGGAGAGACCAGGGTTTGATCCCCGGTACCTCCCGGTAAAAAAAAAAATAATAATAATAATAAAGAGGTTATAGATTACAGAAAAATCACACCAAAAGTATAAAGGATTCCCATATATCCTACCCTTTCCTCTCCCACATCTTCCCCTATTAATAACATCTTACAATTCTGTGGTATGTTTGTTACAATTTATGAAAAAATATTGAAGCATTGCTACTAACCAAAGTCTATAGTTTACATTGTGGTTTACATTTAATTCCAATGTCCTAAAAATGCCCTATGTTCCACCTATTTATTCCCTCCTCTTCCCCCCTGAACCTCTGGTAACCACTATCTTTTTAAACAACGTTACATGTTCTTCTATGACTACACTATTAATAAGTTTACTATGTGCATGGTTGCATTCCCTCCTTATGTTTGTTCATTCCTCAACCTTGAGGATTTTGGGATGGTGCTGTCTGCACTGCTTCAGATTGAGAGGGGGCTTAGATCTTATGTGGCAGATGGAAGGAACTGTTTTGCTTGGTGTTGAACTGTTTGTAGGGATGGGGGTGGTCCATCATCATCATTTTTTAGTTGTCCTGGGTGAGTCCAATGAACTGGAGAGTAGGTGTTGGCTGCAACTCTGCTGAGATTCAGGGCTCAACTGGCATATTAACAGAACAAAGATTTAAGTCTCTGAGACATATATTTAAGGGGTATAGTGCTAATTTTAGGCTCAAATAAAAAGGGTAGAAGAATCATGTGTAGGGAAATTATAAACAACATTGGGGAAATAGGTTGTCATATATTTCAAGGAAGGTTCACTGACAGGGTGCTGATTTCAAGGGGGTGTGTGCCTTGCCTATAGTGCCTGGATGGCTCTAGAGCCCTCAGGAGCACCCTTATTTAAGGCTTGTTCACAGTGGCAGTTAATGAGATCTGCTTGAAACATGTGTAACCTCTGGAATGAACTCTTGACTCATTTTGAAATCTCTTAGCTGTAAAAATTCTTTTGTATTTGATGTTTCCCCCTTTTGGTCAGTGTTTTTCAAAATGCATCACTGGTTGGTGCTTGGTAGTAATTCCTTGGTGCCAGGGAGGCTCATTCCCTGGAGTCATGGCCCAAGACGGGTGGGGGAAGGTATTACATTTATTTGCTGAGTTTGGTTTAGAGAGAGGCCCCATTTGAGTAACAAGGAGGTTTTCAAGAAGTAACTCTTAGTTAGTTATTATTAGGCTAAGTGCTAATTTTACAAGAATAAGGTTTATAGTTACATACATTAATATTGAAGGCTTGATGAATTGGTCTGTTTTCTTTTATTAGGCACTGCCTGTGTGCTCAAGAGATTCTTCTCTATTTGAGGACACAGCCGGATTCCCAAGAATGAGAGTTTAATATTTTCTTGTTTATTGTGTGGGTCTCCACCCACTGAGATAACACCCTGTGACAATATGACCTATATTCCATAGACACATGCCCTAAGTGCACCCTTTCCCACACATTCCCCCAACACCAACACCCTGCACCAGTGACCCTCCCCTGCCATATTTGCCAAAAGAACATTCCCACAATTGTATTTTCAACCACAGACCTCCACCTCCCCGGAGTTCACCTGTTCCTTTAAAAAGATAACAGATCTGATCATGATGAAAGGCAGAATGGAAGAAATTAAAAATATGCTGGGAGAACATGACAGTAGCTTTGAACAGGCAGAAGAAATAATTAGTGATGTTGAAGATGGACATCTGATTATTTTGATGTGTTAACTCGTAAGGTCAGTCTCTCCCTCTTGCCTAGGGTTTTATTGTTGATTGGTTTTGTGTTAAGGCTCTTCTTTGACACTTGATCCAATTTATTCTGGACCTTTAGAATAGCCCGTGTTTAACTCTTTTGATTTTCTCAGCTCTTCTTTATCTGATTCTTGCCCTGGATATGCGGTGCAATTTTTAAGACTGCTTTTTACATGCATTTGTTTCTATTTGTTTCACCTCCAGGAGAAAATGTCCTGTACTCTGTTCCTTCTGTAGGGATCTTGATCTATTCTGTTTGTTTTCATGGTGAATTTTCTCCCCAGTTTCTATGATTTGTTTAAAATTTCTCCCTCACTCAGTGTCCCCTTTTCATTACACTTTGCAGTTCAGTTTATCCTGCCCTCACTTTTTTTCCTGTTAGACTTTTCTACCTCCAGTTTCTTCCCTGTTAGGGTATCCTGCCCTCAGTCAATCCAGAAAAATCCATTTTGCCTTTATATGGTCCAGCAAACATAGACTAGATAGAATGTATGCACCTGTTGCCAACATTCTGTTGCAGTCTCTCTTTTCCCTGGGGACACTTTTTAATGTGGCATTCCTCAATTGCTTATCTTCCAACCTGGGTCTCAGCAGACTTGGGTTCCTGAGCCTGGATATGCATGGGGTTCTAACTTGCTGCTGTGAGTGGCTTTTTGGTTTGCATCTGTGGCAGTCAGGATCTAGTCTATGCTGCCTCTGTGCAAATCCCAAGCCATGGGGATCTGGTGAGGGAGAGGGCTCTGGCCTAGTGGATCTGGGGTTGTAAAACTCCTACCTTCATTTGGTGCATGTTTTCTTTTTCTTTGATTCAGCATTTGTGGAGTCCTTCTCCAGTCTCTATCATCTCCAGTGATCACAGCAAGTTGGATTTGTCCTTTTATTGGTTGATTCTGAGGGGTTACTTTTCCAGGGGATGCCTTGTGTCATCATGTTGGTGACATCACTCTCTATTTCTTTTTGAGTTGAGTTCTTTTCCCTTTCAAGTAATTAGTCTATTTAACTCAAGTTGTTAAATTTACTGGCATACAATTGTTCATATTATTCCCATATTATCCTTTAAATTACTTCAGAATTAGTATTGAAGTCAGTTTTATTGATGGGCTTAAAGAATGAAATTTTGGTTTCAATTATTTTCTTTTGTATATCTGCTTTCCATTTCCTACTTTTTGGCTTATTAGCTGTATGTCTTTGTTGTACCCTTTTAGTGGTTGCTTTAGGGTTTACAATATAAATCTTTAACTTTTCCTGATTGTTTTAGTTTGTTAAAAGCTCCCAAAAGCAATATACTAGAAATTGTTTGGCTTTTACAATGGGGATTTATTAGGTTGCAAGCTTGCATTTCTGAGGCAAATCAAGGCATCATCAGGCAATGTTTTTTTCCCCGAAGACCAGCACAGGAAGCATCTGCTGGTCTCTCCCTTCTCTTCTGGGTTTCATTGCTTCAGCTTCAGCTTCCTCTCTCTTGTATTCCATTGATTTCAGATCCTTGCTCTTATGGCTTTTTCTCTGCTCCTGTGGCTCTTCCTCTGTCTCTTTCTCTCTAGCCATCCTTTTTATAAAGGGCTCTAGTAAGAGGATTAAGACCCACCCTAGGTCTTGCCCTACTGAAGTAACCTAATCAAAAGAAGTTCCCACCTACAATAGGCATACATCTACAGGAATGGATTAGCCCTAAGGACATGATTTTCTGGCATCCATAAAAGGTTCAAACTACCACACTCATGCTTTGGACCCCCAAAAAGACATGTACTTTCTATATGCAAATACATTAATTCTATCACAATATCTCAAAGCCTTAAATCCTTTCAGTAACAATATTAAGTACAAAGTCTCATCAAAGTTGGTTATAGGCTTGGTCTGTACTGGGGCAGAATTCTCCACAGCTTGTGGACCTGTGAAACTAAGAACAAGTTATCTGCTTCCAATGTACAAAAGAGGGGCAGCCACAGGATAAACATTCCTATTGTTATAGGGAGAAATGGGAAGGAAAACAGTGGTCATGGGTACCAAACAGTTCCAAAACCCTGCAGGGCATAGTCCATTAGATCTCAAAGTCTGAGAGTTATATATAGAATGATGTCCTCTGGATGGAGTGGCAGCCTAACCCTTTCCAAGGGCTTCCCCAGTGTCCATGTTCTTGGCTCCACCCCTCATTAAGCATTGGGGTGGCAGATGAACTCTATGCCCCATCGTTTGAGAATACTGGGCTGACAGCCAGACTCTCCTTAATCTCTAGGCTTAGGCTCAACCCCCTTAGAACAGTGAGGTGGCAACCAGACTCTCCCCATTCCACAGGGAATGTGTTCCATCCTATCTGAAGCCTGGGGTGGCAGCACTCCTGAAAATAGGGCAGAAGACCCATCCTCTTCAAGTACTGGAACATACTCATCCTTTCTACACACAGGATGGGCATGCTCTCCTGGCTTGAGAAGATATCTCCAGTCCATACTTTAGCTTCCTCGGGCTCTGCCCTTAGTCATTTTTTTTTCTCTAATATGTCCCTTTTTCTGTCCCTTTTAGTCCAGGCTGGCAGTAGATTCTTTCATATGGATCTTGCAAAAAATTTGTCAGTTCCACATGCAGGTCACAGGTCCTAACTGTAAGACAGTAAGACATTCCACAGATTCTTCCTGCATAACTGCACTTCCAATCCTCACTTACACTGACATGGCTGACTGGTTCCAAGTTCAATTAAATCCTCATGTGGGGCACTATTCTTTGTAGACTTATTTTCTAGAAACTCAGAATTTTCCAAACCATTAATTTCTGGTTTCTTTGTGCCCAAGGGTTCAGTTATCAGCTTATCCCTTTCCTCTCACATTTTGTTATAAGCTGTAAGGAGAAGCTAGCCTGCACTGTCCACAATTAATCTGGAGATCTCCTCAGCTAAATATCAAGCTCATCACTTTCAAATTTTGCCTTCCATCTGACATCAGAACACAATTTTGCCAAATTCTCTGCCACTTTAAAATAAGGGCCACCTTTCTTCCAGTTTGCAATGACACAGTCACCATTTCTGTCTAAGGCCTCTTTGGAAGTACCTTTAGCTCCATATTTCTACCAACAGTCTCTTCAAAGCAATCAAGGCCTTTTCAGTGAAGCATCTCACTATTCTTCCCCAATTGTCCCCTTACCCATTTATAAAACCACACCTACATTTTTGGTATTTGCTGTCACAGCACCCCACTCTTCTACCAAAATCTGTTTTAGTTTGCTAAAAGTTTCCAAAGGCAATATACCAGAAATAGGTTTGCTTTTACATTGGGGAACTATTAGGTTGCAAGATCACAGTTCTGATGCTGCACAAGTGTCCAGATCAAGGCATCATCAGGTGATGCTTTCTCCCTTTAGTCTGACACATGGAGGCATCTGTGATCTCTCCCTTCTCTTCTGGGTTTCATTGCTTCAGTTTCTGGCTTCCTCTTTCCTGGGTTCTGTTAATTTTAACTCCTTGCTCTTATGGCTTTTTCTCTCTGTCTCTCTCTCTCTGTATTCATCCCTTTTATAAAGGACTCCAGTAAGAGGATTAAGACCCACCCTGGGTAATGCCTTACTGAAGTAACCTAATCTTTTTCATACAGCAAGACCTGTATGAAAGAAACCTATTGTAGATCTAAACTAGGTTTACACTCACAGGAATGGATTAGCCCTAAGGACATGATTTTCTGGCATCCCTAAAAGCCTCAAACTACCACATGCAGTTATCAAGTTCAAGAAATTTAACATTGCTATAAAGCTTGCAGTCTATATTCTAACTTTTCATATGCCCCAATAATTTCCTTTTTAAAAAGCCTTCTTTCCTCCCTTGCTAGATCCCATCCAGGATCCTGTACTGCTCTTACTTGTGATTGTCTCTTAAAATGATCTCTGTTATTTATTCTTTTAAATTGTGGGAACATATATACAACATAAAATTTCCCATCTCAACTACTCCCAAGCATACCATTCAGTGGAATTAATCACATTCACTAAGTTGTAGCACACTCACCCTCTTCCATTACTAAAAATTTCCCATCCAAACAGAAACACTCATGTGGCATTAAGCTCCATTGCCCCTGCCCCCAGAAACCTGTACTCTAATATCTGTCTCTATGAGCTTGCATATTCTCCAGTATTTTCTTTGTAGTTATCATGGGGCTTAAATTTAATATCCTAAATCTGTAACCATTTCCTTTGCTTTCATACCACCTTATTATGAATATATACACAAATTATGTTCCCATACTCCTATATCCCCCACCGTTATGTATTTCATTTCCTAAATTACATGTGTATACATTATCATTCCCAAACCATTGATTTATTATTATATTTTATGCATTTGCCTTTTAAATCCTGGAGGAAGTAAGAAGTGGAATTACAATCCAAAAATACTATAGTGCTGGCATTTATATTTAACCCTGTCATTATCCTTACCAGTTATCTTTACTTCTTTGTGTGGCTTTGATCTTGGTCTACTGTCTTTTCCTGTTAACCTGCAGAAATATCTTACCTGTTGTAGGGCTGATCTAGTGGTGATGAACTCCCTCATCTTTTGTTTATCTGGGAATGTCTTACTTTCGCCATCATTTCTGAAAGACAGTTTTGCTGAATATAGAATTCTAAGTTGGTAGTTTTTCCTTTCAACACTTGAAATATGTCATCCTACTGCCTTATTGTTTCCATGGTTTCTGATAAGAAAGCCATGCCACTTTCAGAATTCTCTCTTTATCTTTGTCACTCAACAATTTGATATGCTGCAACATGGGTCTATTTGGATTTATTCTGTTTGGAATTTATTGAGCATCTTGGATGTTTATATTCATGTGTTTCATTAAATTTGAGAAGTTTTCTGTCATTATTTATTTGGATATTCTATCTTCCCTTTCTCTCTTTCTTATACTTCTGGAACTCCCACAATGTATATATTGGTAGACTTGATGGTGTCCCACAGGTTCCGCAAGATATCTTCTCTTTTCTTCATTCTCTCTTTCTCCTGCTTCTCAGACTGACTGATTTCAATTATTTTCTCTTCAAGTTCACTGATTCTTTCTTCTCAAAGCTTCTATCTGCTGTTGATGCTCTAGGGAATTTTTAATCTGTTACTGTGGTCTTCATCTCTGTTTGGCTCCTTTTTATAATTTCCATCTTTTTATTGATATTCTGTTTGTGTTCATCTATCATTTTCCTGATTTCCTTTAGTTCTTTGTCTATGTTTTCCTTTAGCACTTTGAGCATATTTAGGACCATTTTTTAAAAGTCTATGCCTTGAATGTCCCAGTTCTGGTCATCCTCATTGATGATTTCTAATCTTTAATTTTCTCTTTGCCTAGGATCTCACTTTCTGTTTCTTTGTATGTTTTGTAATCTTTTGCTGAAACCTGGGCATTTTGATATTTTAATGTGCTAGGAGCTAGCAAAAAAAAAAAAAAAAAAAAAAAAAGAAATGTCTTTGAGGATTCATCTGTGCTAGTGCTCTCTTTCAGAGTTTATCCATTCAGTGAGTTTAGAGAATAGCTCCAGACCATTGCTTATGGACCTCCCTGATTCTTTCTGCACATGTGTCTTGTCTTGGGTTATACATACATGGGCTAGGAATTCCCCCATTTACATGGATACAAATGTTCCCTGTTCCATAGGAAACAGTTTCTTCATGGTTCTGGGCACTGTACTCTATGTTTTACAGCCAGCAATTGCTTGCCCCAGGCATCCAACTGACTGCTCTCTCACAGTGTCTGTTGTAGAACTCTGTGTTCTGCCTTCTGCATACAGAGCAAGTTCTGGGTTGCTGAATCCCCTCAGGCCACCACCAGACAGGTTGTGCCATTCATACATGCTCCCAGTATTTGCAAAAATGTTACCTTTCTCCCTTCAGAAACTGGACTAGGGACATACTCTGGGAATGGGGACTGGCTCTGTATGAGCTTGTGAAGGGAGCAGCCTGCTAGGGCACCATGATATTGCTTTTAAGTAGGTTTTTTTCTTTATTTGGTGCTTGCTCTGTTACTGCAGTCCTTTAATTGTTTTCTGGAGGTTTAAGATGCCCAATGCAATTTCTTGCTGGTTGTTAAAAGATTTTGTAGTGGGGAGGAGGATAGAACCCTGAAGTGTCTTACTCTACCATCTTGATCTGGTAATTTTTGATTGGATATCAGGCGTTTTGAATTATTTCTGTTGCATGCTGTGTATTTTTGTATTCATATTAGTACTCAGCTTGGTTTTGAGATGTGGTTAAGTTATCTGAAAATAATTTGATCTTTTTGAGACTTGCATTTAAGCATTGTTAGATAGGACCAGAACTGCATTTATTCTAGGGTTAATTATTTACCCTAGGGAGGTGAGACTTTTTTTAGTACTCTGACTGTTGACCTGTGAATTATGAGGTGTTCTTATTGTGGCTGTTGGTAACAAGCAGTATATGAATCCCTTTGTGAACTCCAAGCACTGTTCCTTCTAATCCTTTCAGTTAGTTCTTTGCTCAGCCTTGGGTAGTTTTCTAACATGTATGTGCTGATCAATACTCAGCTGGAGTGTTGAGGGGTATCTTCAGCACACTTCTGGTATTCTTTTTCTGTGGCGCTTTCCCCTCATTAAGTTTTAGAAATAGTCCAAATTTGGATCTCAGTTAAGGCCTGTTTGAAATAATTTTATTGCCCTCATCTTCTTTTTAAATGTTGTAAATAAATGCACTAGTGGATGGTGTACAGAAAGATGGGACCTTAAAATTACTCTGAGTGCCTTTGGAAACACTTATTTGGAAGGAGATATAGTTGCAATCCTCCATGGAAGATAAATAGAACAGAAGGACTGGCAGGTCCTTTTCACACTTTGGATTTTATTTGTGTCCACTTTGTAGTATATATTTTTATGGCTGTAATCCAACTTTGTGTCTCTAATTTAGGTTGTATTTAATAGCAACCTAACTCTGAGTCAGGCAGGATAGAAGAGGCTTGCTGTGGGATGAGTAATATGGCCAATCGCAGTCTCCTATGCTATTTAAGAGGTTTTAAGAAAGGGATGTCTCGGTTTGGTGTTGAATAAGTGTGACACAAAAACGCACATGTGCTCAGAGTAAATTCTAACTCATCATTTGGAGCCCTGGGGCATGTACACAGGCATAAGGAAATCCCCCATAGGCTTACAGGATGGGGAGAGCCACCCTTCTTCCATGTATTAGCAACAGTGGCAGATGGCAGATTTCTCCCCTAATAATCGCCAGATGGTATGTAGCTATGCCCCCTGGCACAGGAAGGAGAGATCTGGGTTGATCATGTATTTTCCACACTTAAGCTCTTCTTATTTGATTGCAGTTTGTCTGAGCTATTGGTCATATGTCTATGTTAGAGAAACTTAAAGAAAGTAACCAGAACTTTGTGTGGCTGCAGAGAGCATTCATTTTAATTTCATTACTAGAATATTTTACCAGCTAGTAATTTGCTAAAGAGTCTCATAGATTTCTATTCACTTGGATTCTGAGGTCATGATATCTGTTTGTTTCCTGCTCTGATCCATTCGAAAACCTCCTTTATATAGCAATTTTCAGGAATGATAAAATTTCCAGAGAACTGAAGTTTAATCTTTTGAATATCAGAAATTTTATTGTAAAATTAAAAAATAAAACTTTCTAAAACATACACATATATTTATCTTATTGACTAGTATGCTATAGTATGCTAAACATAATTTAATCATAATTAACTTTTCTTGTTAGGGCAATCAGGTATAGTTGATGTTTTTATGAAAATGAATAAGAGTAAAGGTAGAATGGATCTTAATCCTAGAGACCATCCTGAAACAAATGTTCCCCAAGATTTTTAAAGAAGTTGTAATTAGGTTTCCCTTTAATCAACAAATTATAATGACTGAATGGGAGTGAGGCACCTAGTGTTTTAACCAAAATTGAATTTTAACAACATTAATCTCAAATGTTTCAGTAGATTCCAAAATATTGTGGTCCCAAATAGTAATTAGACATAAAGATGCATCTTTTCTTATCTGTATTTGTCCAGGAGGTTAATTTTTCTTGGGTTTCCTCTCTTTGGTGAAATACATAGTAACTTTAATGTGCAGAGATGAAATATGGTACATGAAGAAGCTGCCATGTCACCGGCAATACTTTCCAAGCTGCTTTTATGTGAAGACTGACCTTTATTTTGTGGCACCATTCCCTGCTCATAGCTGGCCATAGCCTCTTTTTTCTCAGAAGGAACTCATTTGTCTTACAGCTGCATCATCATGATTTCTTACTGGATTATAGATTTCAATGACATAAAAGGTGCTTTTTATATTTTAATGTCATGTTGGTTACATAGGAAAGCAATGCAATTTAAGAAATAATGGGATGATCTTTTGCCAACAAAGTGCCTGAAATTCTGCCAAATAGGAATCGTATTAATATTTACCCCTGTGAAGACTATGGCAGGGGCAAGGGATGAGATAGGGGAAACATAGGGGTAAATTTAAAGACAATCAGACTGTTGTAAGTGCTGTAGTAGATGTACAAACAAAGCCTAAAGGGAAGGAAGAAGGAAACTTTAACTCTTCCTGGAGGCACCAGAGAGGCCATCCTAAATGTGGTGGTGATATATGAGTTGCTCTGAACGATGAATAAGAGTATGACAGGTGGGAAAAGGACAAAAGAGGTTAGTAGGAGAAGGAACGGGATGAGAACAAGGCATAGGGTTGGGTTGGGGAATGGTGGTAACCAGACAGCAGCTCTATGTTAATACTGTCCACCTTTCCATTGTTCCAGGCTAATGGTTGTTAAATGTGCAAAGTAATCTTCTCTTTATAATCAATTTTTGATTCTGTATTTGTTTCCTATTGTTGCTGTGTCATATCTTAAAACAACACACATTTGTTTTACATTTCTGGAGGTCAGATAGCCTAAAATCAAGGTGTTTGCAGGGCCACGTTCCTCTGGAGGCTCTGGGAGAGACTATTTCCTTGCTTTTTCCAGCTTCTAGGGATCACCTATATTTCTTGGCTTGAGACGCCTTCCTCCCATCACTTTGCCTTCTGCTTCCATCGTCACATCTCTTTCTTTAACCCTGATTTTCTTGTTTCCCTCTTTTAAGGTTATATTGAGCCCACCTAAATAATCCCAGGATAATCTCCGCATCTCAAGGCCCTTAATTTAATCATATCTGCAAAGTTTCTTTTGCTTAGTAAAGTAACATATTCACAGGCCCCAGCAATTAGGATGTGGACACCTTGGGGGGGGGGGTATTATTTTGTCTTCCAAAGGCACGATAGAATTATCTTAGGCTCAAAAGACAGAGGCTGAATGCGTTTGTATATCTAATGAGTGCAACCCAAATAGTATATTTTTTGCTATTCTTTAGCTGACTTTCTGTAACTCATTATGTCAGTTACCCTTTCATGAACCAAGATCATGAGCTGTGACCATCAAAGCACTCTCAGCTTCTCCATTAGTGATCCTCATGACACTGATCTTTGTCATGGTCACAAATATTTAAGGAGTTCCTATTGCTTTCTTTCACCACAAACTTCTGGAAAGGGGACTCATTTCTCAATCTCCATTTCATCTCCCATTCATACGTCTACCCAGGAAAAGCTGGCACCTCTCTGGGCCAGTTTCCTTACCTGTTCCATGTCCCTTATTTTGGAGATGTTTCTCTCCAGCTTAAAACCCCTTAAAACTCAATTATATTTTTCTTAAGTCCCAATTGAAGCTGTCAGTCTAATCAGTGTGTTGTAACAAGCTCAAGTTTTGAATTTAGCAAAACTTTTTTGGCATTGCAGAATTCCAATAAGAAACAATTCAAGCTGGGAATGAAGGCTGCTCCTATGTGTCTGGGAGGCTTCTCTCCTGATGCAGGGCTGAATACTGATTCCCTTCCAGCAAGAGGCTGTCCTATACTGAAAAAACAATATATTTTACTACTAAAGGAAATTTATTTCAAAAGCCTAAGGAAATTTACATTTCAACAAGGTGATAAATAGGTGTCTTGCTAAAGAAAAAAATGCATGGCATGAAGTTTTTCATTCAAATTTTTGAAAGAGAAATAACCTAAGTTGTGCATTATTGCCTTAAAAAAGGGGAAAGTGAACAGTGAGGTGGTAAGGGAAGGAACAGTCAGCTCAATAATAAACTTAAGCAAAGTCATCTCAGCTTTGAGTTTACAAATATCCTTTTTTAAAAAAGCAGGAAAGTTACACTAAATGTTGATATTTTTTATAGTTGTAGTCTCAATAAAGTTAACTTGAAATGGCTTTAGGCCATAAGCTGATCTGCCTTTGAGGCCCAGACTTGCCGGTCACAGTTTTCAAATGGCAATTCCTATGTCTGTTCAGATTCCAAGGAAGCTTAGATTCAGCTCATGGTCTTTTGGAATGTTTAGAAATTATTGCCACCACTCCATATACAAGCTGACCAATTTCTTTTGCTCACTTGTATCCAACCCCCCCCCCCACTCCCCATAAACATGGGCTAGAATTCTAGCAAAGGGGTTTTGCTTTATCCCCAATGTAGAGGTAACCGAGGGCACATTAATAAACAATAATGAAGACACCTGCAATGGAAACCAACTATTCTTCCAAAAAAAAATACATCAAATTATTAGAAAATGTCATTCAAGCATTTGATTTGAATAGCAAACTTGGAAGAGGAAAGATTAACTGTTGAGCAAAAATATATTAAACATTCAAATGCAGAACAAAGGACCTATGCTACTAAAAATGCCCATGACATTAAACACTCCACAACCCTCCCCCCACCTGCTGTTTTAACCTAAAGATTCTATTGGCTAACTTATGCAATAATTTTAATTAATAACCTGAGAAGTTAAAATCTTGAAAGTGGCAAAAACAAACAGGGAGCATCCCTTACTTATTACTACACCATATTATCAAGTCACTTTTCCTGGGTAGCCCTAGTTATCAGTCTCCAAATTCTAAATTATACTATCTAATTGTGTAGAAACCTATATGTACATCAGATTCAATATTTTGGCTGTGTTTCACTAACAGGGATCTCCAAATTTATCTTAAAAAATGCAGCCTTTGTTTATTTTTAAATAACAATAATCTTGTAAATGCAACTGACTCAAAATCCCTCACTACTGGCGAGAAAACCTATATAACAAGTCAATAATGGATCAAGCCCCAAAAGGATAATGACCATATCAAAGACTACCCATTCCTGGAATTTTAAAAAATGATTTACATAATACAGTCAAGTTTTATAGCATGCATACACACACACACACATGTATTTTTATGTATGTATGTATGTATAGTATACACACACATTTCTATTCTGAGTAGTAAGATCACATACTCAAAAGTTTACATCACAATAGATGGAGAAAAGTTAGGTGAGCAGAACAAAGCAACTTCCTTCCTTCTAAAAATGTAATGTCATTTCTACATTTTAAGAAAGCTGGTAAGTATTTTGCTTTTATGACACTGGGTAGGAATGCTGTAACACTGCCTAGCAGCTTTATTAAAAAACAACAAAAATAAGATTGACCATTACTCTTCTCCATATATTGGGAGAAAAATAAGACAGAGGGGAGAGGGAAATCAATATCCTTTCAAAACCAATGATCTTTATCAGTTATTAGAGTGAATTTCATTACATTTTATATTTGAACAGCTCTGAATAACAAATTATCAAGATGTTTAAAGGAGAAAGATTTATAGTATGACATCTGATTAATGATGATATTGCAAAAACAAGTCAAGATTTCTGACAAAATATCCAAAAATATTTTTGTGGTTTTACCTTGGACATAACCATGGTCTGTTGCAAAATTAGATCATATATAAAAAGGTATAAAGAAGATTAAGTTTTTAGCTGAAGGCAGAAGTCATTTTAAAGGGACATCCCCGGCAATCCAATGAGTAGTAGAATATAAGTATATTAAGCTCATGATAATGCTGGAGAATATGATGTCTTTTTCAGTAGAGTCTTCCCCGACTATGATTTCCTTGTGCTCCCCAACCTCAGTCACCTCTACTTCCCCTGAAGGCTCCTCTCATAATTAAAGTTGCCCAAATTAGCTGCTATATTTCCCACTAGGAGGATTATAAATTTGCCTGGCATCCCTTTTTGGGTGGTTAACCTGAAGTTGCATCTTCATTGGGTTTCTTCTGCCCAATTTCAACCTTCTATATAGGTTTCCAGGATAATGCTACTGTGCTCCTGTAAGAAGAAGGAATGTGGAAGAGATCCTTGATTAAAACATTGATATTGTTACTTTCGATGCAACAACTTTAATTTGTTCTCTTCTGTTTTTAAGGCCTTGGCTGTTTTCCCCTGAAGAGCCAAGCGTAATTGTCTGATATAAACTTGCAGGCCCCGTGCAAAGTACTACAGCCTGATTTTGAAATCTTTGAGCTTTTCTGCATTCAGTTTGGCTGTTAAGAAATCTGGAAGTTTTCGGCCCAACTGTGAAAGCTATACAGTAAACGTTCCACATAGTTGAACTGCAGTTTGGGTTCTTCATTACCAACATTCTCTCCATTTTCTCCTTCTTCTGGAGGGAGAAGCATGTACTCCAGTAATTTATCAAATAGTTTCCTTAAATTTGTGTCCAGCTTTTCTATGTCACCCTGAAATGAACTCATCTTTGCCAACAATTTTAATACCTCCAACTCTATTGAGACCTTCCACTGGGGTAGTCAAGGAACTGAGGTTAGGGAGAACCTGCTCACAGAAATAAGTCACAAACCTTGTAGAATGAACATTTTTAGAAGCGAGGGGTACTGCCTGGTGAATGCACTGTAAGAGCCTGTCCATGCAGTCAGGGTCTGAGGGATTAAAGGTCTGTTCCAGGTCAGCCTGTTCGGCATCAACTCTACTAGTTGCTGTCTTCCACTCACTACCTGTAAGCTTTTTAACCCAGATGGTATCTTCATGAACAGAACAAATTCTTCACCAGTCCCATCTTCTAGGACATTTTTGGATTCAGTTAGTATAAATTCCTCTACTTCCTTTGTTAAGACTTCATCTGGTAAAGTCTTAAGTTTTGTTGAAAGGAATTTGATTGCTTGCTCTCTAACAATGTCCTCCCCTTGAAGTATTTGGCTAAACAAGCCTCCTAAAGTCCCTTTTGCATCCATCTTAAATATAATTAACAGGGCATTGTTCACTAAGTTGAATTTTGCCGAGATATCTGTCTGCAAAAGTTGAGTTAGTATGTCTGCCACTTGGGGAAGATTTTCTCTAGTGGCAAACAGAGGCAGCTCTTTAATTGCTTGACATTGAATCGGTGTATCTTCATACTCACAGAGGTTGAACTTTGCATTGATAGCAGAATCAGCCAATTCAGGAAAATGCTTAAAGAATTTCAGAATAAACTGAGCTGCTAATCTTTTTTCCTTGGTACCCACCTTTCACATCATCCAATATCACTTGATAGCCACCTTTATGCTGGCCCACTTGCTCAGTGGCATTGGTCAGAATGCCATAGTTGCAGTAAAGCTCTCCATTGTCGGCTTGATGAATGATAAGCCTAGGGCCCGCTCCTGCTGTCTTGGTCGTCGCCAGGTCTACTGCTGCCTCGTTAAGTTCTCCAAGCCGGCGACCCACACTACTAAGCCTCTTAATATATTTCCCGAGGCCCTATAATGTGTCAGGGTCAATGCTGGGCACTAGGTATAGACATGAATTAGACACCACTAGGCTTTCATGAGGCTTCCAGTCTAATGGGGTAGACAGAAACAATATTTACAATGGGGGCAAAATTGGGTGAATCCATTTTTTTATCATCAGGAAATGGAGGAGCATCACTTGATATCCTTGTATGTTTCTACACAGAGTAGTAGACATATGGATGAAAGGCATTGTGGCAGTTTGATATAGTTATGAATTCCAAAACTAGATATTGGATTTTGCTTGTAAACTGGTCTGTTCCTCTGGGTATGATTAAGTTATGATTAGGGCTTTGATTGGGCCACATCAGTAGGACCTTGAGTGTTGAGGACATAAAACTACACAGCAAAGCAGAGGAGTTATTTGGAGTATTGAGTTGAAGTTCTGAAGCTGAGTTTTAATGGTGGAGCCCAGGGAAGCAAGCACACAGAGGAGCTTGGTCGTGAGGAAGGAGAGAAGGCCCAAGAAGAGATGAGCCATTCGCCTGATAGTCTACAGCTGGCCTTGTGGAGAGAAGCAAGCCTAAGCCCGGAGAGGGGCAAGCACCAAGAAGAGAGGAACCCAAGAAACCTGAACTCTTGACAGCCATCGGCAGCCATCTTGCCCCGACACATGGCAATGGACTTGGTGAGGGAAGAAACTTATGCTTTATGGCCTGGTAACTGTAAGCTTCTACCCCAAATAAATACCTTTTATAAAAGCCAACAGATTTCTGGTATTTTGCATTAGCACCCCCGTGGCTGACTAATACAGGCATTCTGAAGGAGGCCTGGTATTATCCATTTACTGGTTCAGCAACCCCCTAATTGTTTATTGAGTGCCATTGTAAACCAAGAACACCCTGATGGTAAGGAATTGATGATTTGAATTCTCAAATAAAAGGAGAGCTATTACAGGAGATTCAAAGGAGATTTTTCTTTCCAAATGAATAGAGAGCAGGGAAATAAAGAGGTAGTGAATATTCAAGGGAATCTACTTTAATTTTAAGTACTTACCAGGTAAAGGCTGAAAGTATTCCCATACCTGGTCCGGGTTACCAAATTTGAAATGGTAACCCCATAAATGTAAAAGTATGAGCTTTCTTTTGTGGACTTTCTTGCAATGTTAAAAAGAGAATAGGTGAATTACTGATAATCTAGGTTTATAAATTCATAAGAAAAAGCTTAAATTCTCAAATGGCCAATTATAATTCTTGAGAAAGAAAGGATTATTTCCTCTAAAATTCACTTATTTCAAACCAAAGAAATAATACTTAAAGTAATAAGGGGAAAAATTAATAACAGTAGAAAAATGGGCAAAGGAGAGGCATAGGAAGTTCACAGATAAATAGAAATAGATTATATAAATATAACAAAAACTGGCATTACTCATAATTAAAGAAATAAAAGCCAAAACTACAAGGAGATACCTACCAGTTTACCAATAGTTAGATATTATAGCCTTATTTCTAATAACAATAGCAAAATAGATCTATCAATTGGAGATGAATTAAGTAAATTATAGTTGATTCACACAATGGAAATTATGTAGTTATTAGAGAGAAAGGTGTAAATAAATTTGGGTTAATAGAGAAAGACCTCTATCATTAAAAATTGAGATGCATGTGGGAAGATGGCAGAGTAGGGAACTCAAGGTCTCAGTCCTTCCACCAAAACAACTATTAAATGGGCAGGAACTTTCTGAAACAACTATTTTGAAACTCCGGAGGGCAGAAGAACACTGAACAGTATCTAGGGAAGATCAGGAGGGAGACACTAATAAATTATGGTAAAGAATAGTACATTGTCTCTCCACGCAGCAGCCACCAGTGTCCATCAGCCATACTCGCAGCAGGCTGCCATGGGTCCCAGCCTCTGGCTAGCTTGCTGGTGACAGAAAGTGACATAAAAATCCTCTTCCCCAAGACCAATCACTGATCATGGCTTTTGATTAGTGACTTTGGATAGTGGGGGACCTGGCTCTGAGGGTGGTCATTGTTTTAACCCGCACCAACAAAGATGATGGTGGAGGAGAATTAAAGAAGCTATGCTTCCTCAGGGCCCTGGGGAAGTTAGTTAAAGGGCTGCATTTGCGGAGCAGGCCAGGAAAGTTCAGCTTTGGGGAGCTATGGAAGATGCTCTTGGCACCCTTTCTGGTCCCCTCCCCAGGGCACATTGTAGCTAGTCTGTGCTCCCTTTGTGGGTCCCTGAACCTGTTTTGGCTGGGAAAGTCTGACTTAAGAAAGTCCTGTCAGCATGCCTCTCCTCCTAGAATTTCCCCTCCAGGCAAAAGCAGGTAGAGAAAACAAAGGAGTTTATGAAACTACAGAGGTGGGCAATCTGTGGCAAAGGCTTGTCAACTTCAAATACCTGGGAGATGGTGTTCTGTGTCCTGGGAAACAGAGGGGATCACCAAACTCCTGTAAACAGGAGATTCCAAAACAACTAACAAGCAAAATCCCAGGACAAAGCATAGGCCCAGAAAGACATGGAAGACCCTGCATACTGTATTTGCCTTGGGCAGACCTTCCTGATATGAGGGCTGAAGCTCAAGATAGTCTCTGTCTTATCACCAGCTGGTTACAAAATCAAGAAACAGATATATCAGGGAGTTAACATTTAAAAATATTAAAATGTGCAGTGTGCAGCAAAACAGTACAAGACAAATAAGGAAATAGGAACTGATGGCTCATCCAAAGGAAGAGGATAAAAATCCAGAAAACACCAGTGAAGACCAGAATCTGGACATACCAAAGTCTTTAAAAAATGATTTTAAAAATGCTCAGGGAGATGAAGTAAAATACAGAGGAAGAACTAAGGGATATCAGGAAAACAATAAATGAGCAATATGAGAGTCTTACTAAAAAGATAGATATTTTAAAAAGGACCAAACAGAACCACTGCAGTTGAAGACCACAATAACTGAAATGAAAAATTCCCAGGAGGGTTTCAAGAGCAGATTGGAGTTGGAAGAAGAAAGAATCAATGAATTTGAAGACAAGACACTTGAAATGAGTCAGGCTGAGGAGCAGAAAGAAAAAAGGAAATATTGAAAGTGAAAATAGCCTAAGACACCTCTGGGAAACGATCAAGCACACAGTATACACATTATGAGAGTCCCAGAAGGAGAAGAGAGAGAAAAAGGAGCAGAAGGAATTGTTAAAGAAATAATGACAGGGTACTTCCCACATTTAACAAAACATGTGAATTTGCACATTCAATAAGCCAAGAGAACACCAAACAGGATAAACACAGACAAATATGCCACATCATATATTGATCACACTATTAAATGTAAAGGACAAGGAGACAGTTCTGATACCTGCAAGAGAAAAGCAAAGTATTACGTACAAGGGAGTTCCAGTTAGATTGAGTGCTGACTTCTCATCAGAAACCATGGAGGCAAAAAGGTAGTGGGTTGAAATACTTAAACTGATGAATATAAACAACTGCCAGCCAAGGATTTTATATCTGATGAGGGTCTCTTTCCAAAATGAGGGAGAGATGACATTCTCAGATAACAAAAGCTAAGGGAGTACATCACCCATAGACCTGCCCTACAAGCAATGCTAAAGGGTGTTCTTCAGAGAGAAATGAAAGGACACTAGACAGTGGTTCAAAGCAGCATAAAGAAATATGGAAAAGGTGACGATTTGGGTAATTATAAATGCCAGTATTATTGTAGTGTATTGTTTAGTATGTAACTCCACTTCTTACTTCCAACCAGTGCTAAAATGCATATGCATAAAAGTGATAATAAATTTATGGTTTTGGATATACAATGTACTGAGATATAAGTGGTAACAAGTACAAAAAATGGTGGGGGAACAGAGGGGTATAGGAAAAGTATATGTGCATACTATTGAAGTTAAGCTGGTATCAAACCAAATATGACTGTTATATATCTAGGATGTTAAAATTTAATGTACATCAGAGACCTAACATCATAACTGGAAATATTAGAAAAAGAAGAGCAAATTAAACCCAGAGTGAGCAGAAGGAAGAAAATAACAAAGACTGGAACAGAGATAAATGAAATAGAAAACAAGAAAAAAATAGAGAATTAACGGTTAGTTGTTTCTTTAAAAATAAAAAAACAATAAAAATTGACAAACATGCAGCTAGACTGATAAAGAAAAAAAAGATTGAGGATACAATAACAAAAATCAGAAATGTAAAGGGGGGCATTACTACTGACCTTAATGAAATAAAAAGGACTCTAAGTGGATATTATGAACTACTATATGCCAATAATATAGATAATCTGAAGAAATGGGCAAATCTTAGAAACACAGAAACTACCTATATTGACTCAGGAACAAATAGAAGATGTCAACAAACTAGTTACTAATAAAAAGATTGAATTAGTAATCAACCACCGCCTCCCCCCCCAAACAAAGAAAAACTCAGGATTAGATGGCTTCACAGGGGAATTCTACCAAAACTCCAAGTCCAAGAACACTTCACTCCAATTCTGCTCAAACTCTTTCAAACAATGAAGAGGAGGGAAAATCTCTAATTCTTTCTGAGAGACAAATATCACCCTCATACCAAAGCCATATAAAGATACCACAAGAAAACTACAGACTAATATCTCTTACGAATATAGATGGAGAATCCTCAACAAAACTAGCAAATATATTTCAGCAGTATATTAAAAGAATTATACACCATGATCAAATGGAATTTATCCCTGGTATGCAAGGTTGTGTCAAAATAAGAAAATAAATTACTGTAATATACCACAATAACAGACTGAAGGGAAAAAAAAACACATAATCATCTTAACTGATGCAGAAAAGCATTTGACAAAATACAGCATCCCTTCATGATTCTTAGAACACTGGGAGTAGAAGGAAACTTCCTCAATGTGATAAAGGGCATATATGAAAGGCCCACAGCTAACATTCTACTTAGAGGGAAAACATCTGAAAGTTTTCCCTTTAAGATCTGGAGCAAGACAAGGATGCCCACTGTTACCACTGTATTCAATATTGAACTGGAAGTCGTAGCTAGGGCAATTATGAAAAAAAGTAAAAATGAAAAATAAAAGGCATCCAATTTGGAAAGGAAGAAGTAAAACTTTTCCTGTCTGTAGAAGATATGATTCTATATACAGCAAATCCTTAAAAATCCACAGCAAAGTGAAAAGGGTACAAGATCAACACCCACAATCACTAGAGTTTCTATAAAAAAACAATGAACCACAGTGCAAAAATTGGAATAGGAAATCAATAAAATAATTCCATTCATAATCATAATTTAAAGAATAAAACATCTAGGAATATATCTAACCAAGGATGTAAAAGACTTGTACATGGAAAACTACAAATTGCTGCTAATAGAAATCAAAGACCTAAAGAAATGAAAGCACATTCCACATTCATGGATTGGAAAACTAAGTAAGACCTCAATCCTACCCAAAGCAATTTTTAGATTTAACACAATCCCAATAAAAATTCCAGCCACCTTCTTTGCAGAAATGGAAAAGCCAATAATCAAATTTACATGGAAGGGTAAGGGGCCCCGAATAGCTAAAGCCATCTTGAAAAAGATGAATGAAGTTGGAGGACTTACAATTCCTGATCTTAAAACTTACTACAAAGCCACAGTAATCAAAAACAGTCTAGTACTGGCACAAGGACAGACATGTAGACCAATGGAATCGAACTGAGAGCTCAGAAATCAATTCACACATTTATGGTCAACTGATTATTTTATTATTTATTTTTAAAATTTTATTGAAGCATATTATTCATACATGAACAATAAGTGTATAGTGAAAGTTGTGAATTTACAAAACAAATATACATAACATCATTCAGGGCTCCCATACATCACCCCACCACCAATACCTTGCATTGTTGTGAAACATTTGTTAGAAATTATGAAAGAATATTGTCAAAATATTACTACAGTTCTAACTATAGTCCATACCTTACATTTGCTGAATTTTTCCCCAACACACCCTATTATTTATTTTATTTATTTACTTTTATCCATTTTTACTCCCCCCTCCCCCCCGTTTTTGCTGGTTTTGTGTCCATTTGCTGGGCAATTCTCTGTGTCTGTTTCCTGCCCTCTCTTCTCATCCTTCTCCTCCTGTCGTCACTGAGATTTGATCCTTGGAACCTCCGATGTGGGAGAGAGGCATCCTATCGCCTGCGCCACCTTAGTTCCTGGTTTTTCGGGGTGTCTCATCTTGGCTCTCCCTTGTGTCACTTTGCTGTCATGTTATCATCTTGCTGCATGGCTCAGTGGGGCTTTGTGGCACACCCGCGCATAGGGCCTGGGGGACTCACCTGCTGGTAGGGCCTGGCGGGACTCACGGGGTCTGGGGGACTTACCTGTGTGCGGGGCCTGGTGGCGCACCCGCACAAGGGCCTGGGGGGCTCATTCGCTCGTGGTGCTTGGCGGTGCATCCTTATGGGGTGCCTGGCAGCCCACGTGCCTTTTATATTCTTCTTTTTAAAAAATTTTTACCAGGAGGTCCCAGGGATCAAACCTAGGTCCCTCCATATGGGTCACGGACGCCCAACCATTTGAGCCACATCCGTCCCCGTGCTGTATCTCTTAAGGTTGACCAAAGATACCTAGAGTTACAGCCATTTTCAATACAGGATGGTAATATTATAAATCAGGTTTAGTTTATCACCAGAATTCTAAAAACCAGACCTAGGGAGAAAAACTAGGTCTGGGGACACATGCATGGTTTCTAATATAGCAAATGTTTAGGCTACCCTGATTATCACAAAATCAGGACAGGAAGAATATTCGCATCTGACTGATTTTTGCAAGTGGGAAAACACCACTCAATGGGAAAAGAATAGTCTCTTCAACAAATGGTATAAGAAAACTGGATTTCCATTTGCAAAAAAAGAGAAGGAGAATACCTTCCTCACACATTAAACAAAATTAACTCAAATTGATCAAAGACCTAAATATAAGAGACAGAACTATCAAACACCTAGAAGAAAACATAGGAGAGCATCTTGTGTTAGGCAATGGTTTTTTAGGTTTTATACCAAAGCACAAGCAACAAAGAAAAAGTAGATAAATGGGACCTCATAAAAATTAAAAACTTTTGTGCCTCAAAGGACTTCATCATGAAAATAAAATGACAACCAAAACAATGGGAGAAAATATTTGGGAAATCACATATGTGATAATGGTTTAATATCCTGAATAAAGAAATTCTTCAACTTAACAACAAAAAGACGAACAACTCTATTAAAAATGGGCAAAAGCGAAGAGCGGCAAGATGGTGTTAGTGTAGGAGGGCGCACACTGCAAGCTCCCAGAGTGAGGCGGATTGCGGACGGGGTCCTGCCCGGGGGTCTGTGCTGTGCACGCGTGGAGTGAGAAGCTTGGGACATCTATCTGCGCGGATCGGCGGCGTGGACCGAACGGTGGAGATTCGTGAGTTTTGAGGCTGCCGGTGGAGGTTGGCACAGTCTGCTGAACCCCGCGGTTAGGGAAAAAAAAAATAAAACGGCCATTTGGAGCCGCAGGCGGGGCGAAAAAAGTTTTATTTTCTGGGGATCTGGCTGCCTGGTGCCCCTTGGACCTTGTGTGAACAGAGCAAACGAGCTAATCAGCACCCGGTGAACCGGAGGGGGGATTTTGGTCGGGGAACGGAGCTGATTTCCCTAGCCACCCAGGGATAAGACCCGGGCCGCTGTGGAGCCAGGAGGAAGGGACACTTCCCAAAAAAGGGAGGGTTCGGTTGGAAGACAGGGAAGGGTATTTTATATTTTTAGACATTGATCTGGCTGCCTGCACCACCCCATAGCTTTGGGGAGCAGATAAGCCGACCTGAAGAAGCATCAGGCTGAGAGCAGACGCGAATCTGCACTCAAACTGATTTACTGAGCAGCCCTGTGACGCTGGAGCTCGGCGCCAGAAGGGGCGGAATCCGCCATCTTTAGCACTCCTCACTGACTAACATCAGAGCTTCAGCTAACCTGGGGAGTCCAGAAAGTGGGACGTGCTTGATTAATTTCCACGGGCCCAGCTAGGGTCCCTTCCGTAAGGGGGTTGGTCTAGAGGAGGAATTATTTTGGGTCCTGCATTTGGCTAAAAAAAAAAAAAGTGAGGTCACCTCAACAAAGGAAAAATAAATTCTTTTTAATTTAGTTTAATAGCTAAAAGCTGCTTCAGGACCTGCATATAGAAACCTGTGGGGAAATTCATTGATAAACACAAGTAGGCAGGAAGGATCCACGTGGACCCTAGGGGAATCATTGACCCCCCTTAGCTCTGTTTGACTGCTTGCCTGGGTGGATCTTTGGTTTCTCTCTGTTACTTTCTGGTCTATTGCTATTATTCCCATTTTCCTCCCCCCTTCCTTTTTCCTTCTAATTTTTTTTTTTAATAGGTGCTGCCAGCTGGTCGCTTCTTTGCTGGGCTTCTTATTCAGTAATTTCCCACTCGCTGTATATATTGATTCTGTATTACAAACTATCGCTTATCCTTCCTGCATGTTTCTGCCTTCTGTTTTCTTTTGTGGCTCTTAGAGACAACATTTTTTCATAGGCCGACAACTTAAGGGTGTCAATTTCTATCCCATCTATTTCATTTTCTTCTTCTTCTTTTTTTTATTAGTATTAACTTTTTCCTTTCAGACCTTTCTCTACTATTTCTCTACCTCCTCATAATTCTAGCCTTCTAAATCACTATATATATATATTCCTCCATTTGTTTTCCCAGTCCATTGTAGGAACTCCATATTTTTTCCTAGTACTCTACACTGCCTACACAAGGTAAATATTCATCTCATTAAGTCTCATTTTGCCCTCTTCTAACTTTTATCAATATTTCTATTATCCTTCTGCCTTCCTTACATCTTTTGATTCCCCTGGCCCTAACCTTTTGCCTTCAAGGGAACATAGAAAGAAGCAAGGTAATAAAATAAGAAGAAAAATTGCCAAAGAGAAAACTTAACTCACACGCAGAACCAACAGCTAAATAAAATTCTAGAGCATAGAGAAAAGCTAATCAACTGAACAAACCCATCAAGATAATATGATGACCAGAGGGCAACAGAAAAATACAAATGACTCTGAGAAACTGGAAAACATGGACCAGTCCAGTGCACAAAATAAAAACCAGGAAGCAATGCAGTACATCGAACAACTAATCAAAGCTATCCAAACAAATATCATGGACCAACTTAAAGAACTGAAGGAAGAGATTAAGGATATAAAGAAGACACTGGGAGAACATACTGAAGAAATAGCTAACACACCTAAAAAAGTAATGGATATGATGGCGAACAAAGACACAAGTCAAGAAATGAAAAAGACGCTGGACTCACATGGCAGCAGAATTGAACAGGCAGAGGAAAGAATTAGTGATATGGAAGACAATACAGTTGAAATCAAAGAGATTGTAGAAAAGATAGACAAAAAGATAGAAAAAATCCAGTATGGTCTCAGGGAATTAACCGATAATGCAAGATGCACAAACATATGCATTATGGGCATCCCAGAAGGAGAAGAGAAGGGAAAGGGAACAGAAGGAGTGTTGAAGGAAGTTATGGCTGAAAACTTCCCAACTCTATTGAGAGAGATGGATGTGCAGATCCAGGAAGCACAGTGCACCCCAAATAGTATAAATCCCAACAGGCCAACTCCAAGACATATACTTGTCAAACTGTCCAATGCTCAAGACAAAGAGAAAATACTCAAGGCAGCAAGAGAAAAGAGAACCATCACATACAAGGGAAGCACAATAAGATTAAGTGCTGATTTCTCAGCTGAAACCATGGAGGCAAGAAGACAGTGGTATGACATAGTCAAAACACTAAAAGAAAAAAACTTCCAGCCACGAATTCTCTATCCAGCAAAATTGGCATTCAAAAATGATGGAGAGTTCAAAATATTCACAGATAAACAGCAATTAAGAGAGTATGTCAAGAAGAAACCAGCACTTCAAGAAATACTAAAGGAATCTCTACAAGTTGAAAGGAAAAAACAAAGGAGAGAGAGTTGGAGGAGAGTTTAAAAACAACTGAAAACTCAAAAAGAGAAACAAAACAACATATGACATACATTAACCCAAAGAAAAAATGACTGAAGTTAGAAATTCGTTACGAGTAATAACACTGAATGTTAATGGATTAAATTCACCAATCAAAAGACACAGATTGGCAGAATGGATAAGAAAATATGATCCATCTATATGCTGTCTACAAGAAACCCACCTTAGGCCCAGGGATTCAAGGAGGCTGAAAGTGAATGGCTGGAAAACCATTTTACAAGCTAACAATAGCCAAAAAAGGGCAGGAGTAGCTATTCTAATATCAGACAAAATAGACTTTAAATGCAAAACTATTGTAAGAGACAAAGATGGACACTACATATCAGTAAAAGAAGTAATCTCTCAAGAAGAGAGAACAATCATCAACATTTACGCACCTAATCGAGGTGCCACAAAATACGTGCGGCAAACTCTGGAAAAACTAAGAGGAGAAATAAATTCCTCTACAATTATAGCAGGGGACTTCAACACACCACTATCATCATTAGACAGAACATCTAGGCAGAGAATTAATAAAGAAACTAAGGCACTCAACAATACATTAGAAGATTTGGACTTAATAGACATATACAGAACACTACACCCAAATACAGCGGGATTTACATTCTTCTCCAGTGCACATGGAACATACTCCAAAATAGACCACATGCTAGGCCACAAAACAACACTCAATGAATTCAGAAAGATTGAGATTATACAAAGTAATTTCTCTACCACAACGGAATGAAGTTGGAAATCAATAAGGGCCAGAGAAACAGGTTAGGCACAAGGATATGGAAGTTAAACAACACACTCTTAGACAAACAGTGGGTCAAAGAGGAAATTTCAAAAGAAATCAGTAACTACCTTGAAACTAATGAAAACAACAACACAACATATCAAAACCTATGGGATGCAGCGAAAGCAGTCCTGAGAGGGAAGTTCATAGCCATAAATTCATATATTAAAAAAGAAGAAGGAGCTAAAATTGAAGACCTAACTGCACACTTGGAGGAATTGGAAAAACAACAACAAACTAAACCTAAAGGAAGTATAAAACAGGACATAACCAAGATTAGAGCAGAACTAAATGAAATGGAGAATAAGAAAGCACTGGAAACAATAAACAAAACCAAAAGCTGGTTCTTCGAGAATATCAACAAAATTGACAAATCCTTAGCCAGACTAACAAAGAAAAAGAGAGAACAGATGCAAATACATAAAATAAGGAATGAGCAAGGTGATATCACTACTGACCCCACAGAAATAAAGAGTATCATAAGAGGATACTTTGAAAAATTATATGCCAACAAGAATGACAATTTAGAGGAAATGGACAAGTTTCTAGAAACCCACAAACAGCCGACATTGATGAAAGAAGAAATAGATGAACTCAACAGCCCAATTACAAGTAAAGAGATAGACTCAGTCATTAAAAACCTCCCAACTAAGAAGAGTCCAGGACCAGATGGCTTCATAGCTGAATTCTACCAAACATTCCGGAAAGAGCTAACACCAATTCTACTTAAGCTCTTCCAAAAAATAGAAGTAGAAGGAATATTACCTAACTCATTCTATGATGCCAACATTACCCTAATACCAAAACCAAATAAA
>JAKSZT010054395.1:3373537-3421588 GCA_026826555.1 Tolypeutes matacus
AAAAAAAAAAAAAAGTGGCATAAGAGAAAATAAAACATTATGCAAGATGAAAAAAAAAAAAAAGGGCAAAAGCCTTAAATAGACGTCTCTCCAAACAAGATGTACAAATGCCCAGAAAGCACCTGAAAAGATGCTCAACATCATTATCCACCAAGGAAATTCAAATCAACACCACAATGAGATCCCATTTTACACCTATTTGAATTGCTGCTTTTTAAAATGTGAAAAATAAATGGTGTTGGAGAGGATGTGGAAAAATAGGAACACTCATTTATTGCTGGTGGCAATGTTAAACACTGCAGTTGCTGTGGAAAACAATTTGGTGACTGCTCAGAAAGTTAAGTTAGAACTACTATATGACCTGGTAATCCCACAACTAATTATATACCCTAAAGAATTGAAAGCAGGGACTCAAATGGATATTTGCACACTGATGTTTATAGCAGTATTATTAACAATTGCCAAAATATGGAAGCAACGCAAGTGTCTATCAGCTGATGGATGGATAGATAAAATGTGGTATATACATACAAGGGAATATTATTCAGCCATTAAAGTGAATGAAATCCTAATGCAAGTGACAACATTGATGAACCTTGATGACATCATGTTGAGTAAAAAAAGCCAGACACAGAAAGACAAATATTGTATGATCTCACTGATTTGAAATAATTATAATAATCAAACTCAGAGTCAGAATCTAGGGTTACCAGGGGACCCTGTGGGGATAGAGAATGAGAATGTAAGGCTTAAAATTTAGAGGGTTGCTATTTAGAATGACTGAAATGTTTTGGTAATGAACGGTGGTGATGGTAGCACAACATTGTGAATGTAATTAATAGCACTGAAATATATATCTGAATGTGATTAAGTGGGGGTAATGTTAGATATTATATATGGTGTTTTAGTTTGCTAAAATTATGAAAGCAGATACCATAAAATGGGTTGGCTTTTAAAAATGGGAATTTCTAGCTTACAAGCTTACAGTTTTCAGGCTGTGAAAATGTCCAAATCAAGGCATCATCAAGGCAATACCTTCTCCCGAAAGATTGGCGGCTGGTAATCCTGAACTCCTCTGTCACATGGAAATGCATATGGTGGTTTCTGACGTTCTCTTCCTTCTCTTCTGGGTTTCATTTCTTTCAGCTTCTTGCTTCTGTGGCTTTCTCTCTATATATCTGAATTTCATTCTCCTATAAAGGACTCCAGTAAGAGGATTAAGACCCACCCTGGTCATGCCTTAACTGAAGTAACCTTATTGAAAGGTCTTATTTAGAATAGGTTTAAACACACAGGAATTAGCTTTAAGAACATGATTTTCTGAGGTACATATACAGTTCCAAACCACCACATATGGTAACAGAATAAAAATTTAAGAAAAATCCATGTACCTACACTACACAGTGAACTCTAAGTTAAACCATGGACTATACTTAATAGCCCAATTATAAAAGTGTGCCAAATCATCACTTGTACCAAATATTCCACACCAATGCAAGGTGTTAGTAATAGGATGGTATATGGGAATCCTGTATTTTATTCATGATTGTTCTATAAACTCACAACTTCTCTACTAAAGAAGAAAAAAGTGAGATGCAGAGCAGTGTGTACATGGTATATATCATGCTTGTAAATAAATAGGAAGTATTTTAATAGATACATAAGACAGATAAGAGTGGTTCTCTGGGGAAAGAATTGGGAGAATTTGGAGTAGGAAGATGATTTAATTTTTATTGTATATATTGGATTCTATTTTACTTTTTCCCTTATTTGTGTATGTTACTTTTTCCAGCTAAAAACAAAAACTAGTTTAAGTAATAGGTAGAGTAGCTCAATGGCTTAGTATGGTAGACTGGATCATGTAGCCCAACAAAAGATATATTCTCGATCTTATTCCATGTTTCTGTGGGTGAACCCAGTTGTAAAAAGGACACTTTGAAGATGTATTATCATTTAAGTTGTGGATTCATTTGTGAACAGCATCTTTTAAGATTCTATTTTGCTGTGGCCAAACTGAATTAGGGCATAAATCCATATTACTGGAGGCCTTATAGAGAGAAGCCAGAAACCAGAGACAACTAAAGGAAGAAGCCAGAAGTCAATGGAAATTGAAGAGCAGTCACAAGGAAAGAGAGATTGCCATGTGACAGAGATGTAAACCAAGGGTCTCCAAGGATTACGGCAAGCCAGCAATAGAATCCTAGACTTCTGAGAGAAAGCATGGCCTTACTGATGCCTTGGTTTTAGATTAGCCTCTGAGACTTTGAGACAGTAATTTCCTGTTGTTAAAACAACCAGTGTGTGATATTTGTCGCAACAGTCCTGGCAACTGAAGACATCTGGTAATAATGCTATAGTTAAAAGCTGTTTATAGTACTAAAATAGAGAAAATGTTCTCATTTTAGTCATTTTGAGCTCTAAAAATGTTTCTATTTCTTTTCCTGGAGCCTCCCAGTAAACCAGAGAGAGCGTCAATCACATGCTCAACAATGGACCTGATGGGAGAATATTTTATTGAGTAACTAGGATAAAAAGCTAGTGCTAGGATGAGGTCCCAAGATGGGAGAGATAGGATTATGGTGCTTGCTTTTTTATTTTATTTACTTTAGTAAGCCTTAGTTAAAGAAAATAACTAAATATCACCTATTTAGTACTTCTGCCAAAAATAGAATCATGAGGAAACAAACAAATCCAAATTAAGGGACATTCTGCAAAACAACTGTCCTGAAGTTTAAAAAGACCAGTGTCATGAAAGAGAGAAACAGATGGAAACTGTTCTAGAATAAGAATGACTAAAAAGACATGACAGTTAAATGTAGTATGGATCCTGGATTGAAAAAAAACTTTTTAATGACATTATTGGGACAATTATAGATATATATATGGATTGTATGTTAGATAATTTTAATGTGCTTATATTAAATTTGTTGACTGTGATCATTGTATTCTCGTTATGTAGGAGAATGTCTTATTCCTAGGAGATACATGCTGAAATATTTAGGCATAAAGCATTATGTCCTCAACTTACTCTCAAATGGATCAACAAAAATGTATATACACATATTTTCAGAAAGAGGTGAGGCAAATATAACAAAATAATAAGAATGGATGAATCTAGCTTAAGGGAATATGGATGTTCATTATGTTTTCTGCTTTTCTATAGGTTAGAAAATTTTCAAAATAAAAAGTTGGGAAAAAAGAGAAGTAATTAACCCTTTTTTGTTTCATGGACCCCTTTGCCAGTCGGGTGAAAACTACAGACCCATTACTAAGTCCACACTATACTATTTATTATTTAATAAATATAGCACACCTGCACCAACATGTCCCCACAAGAATAATGTTTTTTAGAGTTTCAGTTAAAGCTCATGGACCCCTGGTTAAGAACCCCTGAATTAGAGGAATGTAAAAGTTTGTGACTTAAAGGGCTTAGGATTTAGAACCATAATTTTCCATTCCTTCTCTTAAAACTGAATACAATGGGAATCCATTGGAGGGTTTAAGTGAGGTGTCACTTGAATTTGTTTAGAGGCATTAAAGAAATCTCTGGTTGCTGTTTTGACCAAAGGTGGAAGTAGGGAGCCCAGTTAGGAGACAATTGAATCTAGGCAAGAAATGATGGTGGCTCAGAATAAGGAAGTAGATGTGGGGGTGGTGAGAAGTCACCAGATTCTAAAAATATCTTGAAGGTAGAACCAATAGAATGTGCTGACACATTTCGTGTGGGATATGAAAGAAGAACCAATATGATTTCAAGGTTTGGGCCTGAGCCACCAGAAGGATAAAAATTGAGTTTGGAAAGGCCTCATGTGGAATAAATTTTATGGGGGAGGGGGAAGCTCAGGAGTCCATTTTGAACATGTTAGATAGGAACTATGTATTAGACATCCAAGTAGAGCTCTTAAGTGGGTAGTTGGATATATGAGTGTGGAATTCACTGGAGAAGGAAGGAAATGTTCAACCATGCCGAATACAGCATTTGGGTCAAGTGAGATAAGGATTAAACTTGACCATTGGCTTGAGCAAAGTGGAGGTCATTGGTGTCCTTGACATGAGTAAACAGGATCATCATTTTGAAAGTTTTTGGCTACAAGTAACAGAAAACTTAATATAGTTACCTTAAACAAAGCAGACCTCATTTCCCCCATATAACAAGATATCTAGAGTAATGGTTGCTGGAGTTGGTTCAAGCAGATCAACTATGTCAGGGCCACAATCTCTGTAATTTTCTTGACCTTTCATCATGGTTTCAAAACGACTGCTTCTGTTCCACTCTATACATCCACATTCAAGGAAGAAAGAAAGAGGGAATAAAAGTGCTATTAACGTCTGGCTCTTTTATCAGGAAAGGTAAAAGCTCCGCAGAAACTCATTTCTTGCACCTCCCAGAGCCCCCATTAAGCTTTTGTCCATGTTTCATTGGTCAGAACAGTGTTACTTGGCCATCACAAGCTTCAAGAGAGATCAGGAAAGTATGTTCATATCGAATGGGTGTATCCTGAAGAGAGGTTAAATGACTAATACCATACTGCTAAACTACAAAATACCACACTACAAAACTCTGTCTGCCTCCAACGTTTGGATTCTTTCCAGTGCCCCATAGTATTGCAATAGTCCAGGCAAGTGATGATTATAGTGTAAATTAGATAAGTTACAGTAATGCAGGGGAGAATTTGAGAATATATTGGAGGAAGAATCAAAGGTTTTGCTGAGCAGTTAGATATAGGGAGAGAGTAGAAGAAAGAATGTCAATGTTTCTAAACGGCAGATAAAACATTCTGAGAATAGCTAAGTCAAAGAAATAGACCCTATTTTCAAATCAGATTAAATAAAGGAATATTTACCAAGTGCTACTTCTTGGGCCTTAGCTGTGAGGATCCAAAGATAAGCTAAGAATGAGTTCACAAGTGATTTGAGGAGACACTTTGTTTTCTTGAATCCTGCAATATTGTGAGAACTTTGAGATAACAAGGGTAAAATGGTTTACTACAGTGCATGGCAAAGAGCAGAGACTCAATAAGTGTTTCTTCTCATCTCTTAATTGACTTTGCTATATAATTTCTCCCTCCTCCTGTTTATTCTCTTTACTGCCACTGGAAATATCCTACAAATTCAAATCTAATATACTACTCCATTGGTTAAAAACTGTCAATGTTTCCAATTGCCATTAGAATAAAACCCAAATTTCTCAGTCTCACAGTTGACCCTCACATCCCTGTCTAGTTTCATGCCACTGAATGTCTTGCTTATTCCAGAACACTGTGTGCTCCTCTGTGCCGTTCTTGCCTTTTCAGACTAGAAACATCCTTCTCATCCTTTAAGATTCATCTTTATATAATTTCAGCCATGAGGCCTGATCCTATTGCCCCTGGAAGTTAGTTACTTCCTTTGTTACTCCTGTCATACTTTGTTGATAGCTCTTATTTCATTATATTGTAATTGTTTGTGGGGTTGATCCTCACTGGACAGTGAGATTTTTGGCATTAGGAATTACTTTATTCTTGTCTTAAACCTCTTTGCCCCACAAGTTGCTGGCACATAGGAGTTGATTGGCAAATGAACAGATGAAGAGAAGGATCAGAAATTCTTTTTCGCCCTTTGAAGCATAAGCTCCTGTAGGGAGGTTTGAACTGAATATGAGCTTTTTGTTTTGGCAAGAGTTTCATGGATGGTGCAAAGTAATATTGATGTAAACAAACATTTCTAATTAAAGTGACTTAGTCTGCAGAGCCATCACTAAATCAAAGTAGAAATAAAATTAGTCAGTCCAATTTGCCATAAGCCTTTTTAATAATGACAGGATTGGTGCTTCTGAGTATCCCAAGCATGGCTTGGCTGTATTGATGAGCCAGTCTCTTTCAAAGCAACATAATTTTATTTTATTCCAATTAACATAAAATTTAGAATAGAATCTCAATACCCAATCACCAACTCCTCTTCCCTTCAAGTGTGACTGGATTGCCTAAGATCCTTCAAGATGGCCCAAACACTCAGACAACAGCTAAATCAAATGAATGAATTCCACCTGCAAATCTGACCAAATCACAAATATTTACTGAGGCCTAGTTCCTGTGCCCACACTGAGAGGAAGTCAAAGAAACACCAATAATGGTTACACAAGGGAGTTGGGGGTATGTTTGGTTTCTTTGAGTCCTTTAGTAATCTGAAAACCAAAATCATCAAATGAAAGTTTTAGAAAGGATATATTTAAGTGTCTAAGCCAACACCGGTCTTTTATTTTAGGAAGGAGTGTGAATAGGACTTCCTGGAGGAACACCACATCTTAACCTACCTCTCTGTCAGTAGCCTTGTGGTTGTTTCACTTTATATCTATGAACTCTTTTAATCGTCATAAAAATTCTTTGATGTAGAGGTTATCATTGCTTGCAGACAAGGAAACTGACCCTAAGAGAGATTGAATGATTTGTCTATGGTCCCATAGGGAGTGTGTGGAAGAACAAGCAGGCAAAACAATCTGGAGTCCCCTGATTCTAAATCCTTTACACTATGCTACTATTGGAAAAACAATCAAAATTCAGAACCTGCTGGACAATGTTATTTACAAATTTCCATGGCATATTATTAGACTTTGTCAGTGATTTGAAGCAATTACTGCAAAATGCTGAGGCTGATGTGGAAATAGAGATGCTCTATCACTGTTTTACCCATCTGACCCCGAGGCATCAGGACCAGCTGGCCAAGACAGCGAGTGCTCTGTTTCAGAATTAATTTGCTGAGGTCACATATGTGAGTCTTTTTGAGAAACCTGTGGAGTCACTAAATCCTTGTAATTTATTAAAGAACAAACACCTGTGACTCAGATTGTTTTTGCCTTTACTTAACTAATGAGACATGTTGTCAATCTTCCTGATTTTCAATAGCTCTTTTGAGCTGGGGGAGCCACACAAGGAGTCAGAAGATTAGTCCCTTAGGGACCAATGTAATAGGAAGAGGGCTTTCCTCCCCCTCTAGGCATAACTCACCTCCCACCTCTCATTCTCTCCATGTACCTATCATAGGGTAACATGTTAGGCCCACAATCAACCAAATCCAGATGAGTCAAACTTCTGAAGGAAGTCTCAATTGACTTATTTGATTATTTATTTGCTTTTGTTAACTTTGGGTAGCACTTTTAGCCAATTATAATTGCTATCCTTCAAGTACAGGCATCTATAAAATTGAATGAGATAATGAGTATCAGATGTGTAGCAAAACACATAGTAAATACTAATTTTTTGGAGGGGGCTATATTTTTAGTTTTTAAAAAGTTTTATTAAGCATCATACATAATTTCTATACAGTTAAATGTTCAGATTTTCACTGTATAGTTGGATCAGTTTTTTAATAAATCAATTTTATTGATACAGATTAATAAAGCATAAATCCATCCAAAGTGTACCATCAGTGGTATTTGTTACAATCACATACATTCATCACTTCAATTATTCTTAAAGCATTTTCATTTTTCTAATAATAATAATAATAATAAACAAACAAAAACACAAAACTCATCACCCCTCAATCTATGTTTTGTTTCTCTCTCAGCTGCAGTGAGCCAGGGGTTTTACCCCAGCTTAATATCTTGGGTGTGGGGGAGGGGAGCCATGGGGGCTTGGTAACTCACATTTGTTATTTTGGTTTCTTCATCTCTCTGTCCCTAATCCTCCTGGGAGTTGGGTAGTACTGTCCTGGTCTACTGACCCCCAGAGCAGGTCCCTTGGCAGCTTCTCCATTTTTTTTGTGAGAGCTTTGAGCCCTGCCTGTTAGTCTGATGCCATATTCCCACCTGGATGGAGCTTTTTAAGTAGGAGAGTAAGGAAGACAAAATAAATTGAAAATGACTAAACTGACATTCTGAAATGAAAACTTAATTAGGATTACAATATATATAGATATTCAACAATTTACAATGGATATATAATGAGTTCCCATATTAACTTTCAGTTTCTCCTTCCTAAGAAACTGATAATAAATTGTAAAAAATAAGGTCAAGAGAATAGTTCTGGTGTGGCCTAGATTATTCTTCTCTAAGCTCTCATAATCCATTTCAGGTGCTATGTTATTGTGCTTCTGCCCTTATTTATCTTCTGCAAAATGCCAATAACCTGTTTTCCAGTGCCTGGAAATGACCAGTAAGCACTATAAGGTGTGACCAAAAGTTGTGTTGTAGACCAGAAAAAATATTCTCTTGATTTCAAAATAGGAAAAGAAAATCACAAAATTGAAATTAATATGTTTCATTAAATGGCAAAAAATGTTTCTTATAAAGCTAAACATACTGTATTAGTCAGCCAAAGGGGTGCTGATGCAAAATACCAGAAATCTGTTAGCTTTTATAAAGGTATTTATTTGGGGTGGACGCTTACAGTACCAGGCCATTAAGCATAAATTACGTCCCTTCCCAAAGTCTGTTGCCATGTGTTGAAGCAAGATGGCTGATAATGTCTGCCAAGAGTTCAGGCTTCCTGGGTTCCTCTCTTTCCAGGGCTTGTTTCTTTCTAGGCTCAGTTGCTGTGATCTCTCGGGCGACTGGCTATATCAGGCGATTGGCTCTGTCTCTCTCTCCAGGGCTCGATTCTCTCCGGGCTCAACTGCTCTGTTGCTCTGTATGCTTACTTCCTGGGCTCCAATATCAAAACTTCAGCCTCCCTTCTCTGTGGTGCAGTTTCTCAATGTCCTACCGACATGGCCCAATCAAAGTCTTAATCATTAATCAAGTAAAAGTAAAACCTCTGAATCCAGTACACTCTAATACATCCAGAGGAAAAGACCAGTTTACAAACATAATCCAATATTTCTTTTTGGAATTCATCAATAATATCAAACTGCTACAGATGGCATTATTCAAAAAGACATATAAAAGGAAGTGTTGACAAAGATGTGGAAAAATTGGAGCCCTCATAAATTGCTTGTAGGCTAGTAAGAAGCAGCAGCCACTTTGGAAAACAGTGTGGCAGTTTCTCAAAAGACTAAATATAGAGTTACCATATGATCCAGCAATTCCTCTCCTAGATATTTGTCCAAGATAAATGAAAACTTATGTTTACAAAAATACCTTTACATGAATGTTCATAGCAGCATTATTCATAATAGCCAGAAAGTAGAAACGAACCAAATGTCCATCAACTGATGGCTGGGTAATTAAAATGAGGTATAACCATACAATGAAAGATTTTTGGCAATAAAAAAATGAAATATTATTACATGCCACAACACGGATAAACCTGGAAAGCATTATGAGAAGCAAAGAAGCCATTATATTATTCCATTAATATGAAATATCCAGACTAAGCAAATCGATAGAGACAAAGTAGATTAGTGGTTGCCTAAGGCTGGGGGGTAGGGAGGAGGGAGATCAATGGATGACTGCCAAAGTTATGGGGTTTCTTTTCAGAGTGGTGAAATTTTCTAAAATTGATTGTGGTGATGGTTGGAAACTTTTGTGAATATACTAAAAGCCATGGAATTTAAATGGATGAATTGTATGATATGTCAATTATATCTCAATAAAACTGATTTTAAAGAAGTACAGGTAAGGAGAGCCTACAGAGAACTAAAAAAGGCCCTGAAATGGTTGTGTGGTATCTGTCTTTAATCTATCAATGTCCTTTTTTCATTTTGTATTTCCTTTCTGTCTCTCCTTTTCATTCATTCATTTATTCACAGATATTTATTGAACACCGATTCTGTGTCAGGCACTATGTTAAATACTTCTTATATAGCTATGAAAAAAAAAAAAAAAGGGAGGCCTTGCCCATATGTGTCATAGTCTATTAGGGGAAAGAAATTTAAAATAAACATTCACATTTATAAATGTCTGTTTATGTACTGTGCTCTGCATTATGAGGGAAAAAGCTAGGATGTTGTGAGAAAAAATGTGAGGGGATATATGATTCAGATTAGTGAATCTGAATCCTATAAGGGTGACATTAGAATTGAGCTCTGAAGGGTAAGTGGGAATCATCTGGATGAAGAGTATGTAGAGGAGCATTCCAGGCAGATGAAACTGCCTATTTTGTGTAAAGACTCTGAGGTGTGAACTAGTTTGAAGTGGGGACCACTGAGAGTTTTAAAGTGGAATGCCAGGATGATATTTACAATGAAAAAAGTTGCTTTGGTTGATGAGCTAAGAATGGTTTGAGGGGGAGTATAAGTGGAAGTGCAAAAGCTAGGTTGGAAGTGCTTGAAGCAGTCCAGACAAGACATAATGATGGTTTGAAGTATGTTGGTGGTGATAGAGGTGGCTTTAGCAGATGGATTTGAGATATATTTTACAGATGGAATTCAAATGAATTCCACTTGATGATGAATGTGACAGTTTGAAGCTTTTTGTGGATCCCCGAAAAGATCATATTCTTGAAGGTAATCTATTCTGTGGGTTGGGCACCTTTGATTGGATTGGATTCAGTTGGGGACCTTTAATTGGATTACTTCAGTGAGGCATGACCCAGGGTGGGTCTTGGTCCTCTTGCTGGAGTCCTTTATAAATGGAGGACTAAAAGCAGAGCTACACAGAGAAAAAGTCTCAGAGACAGATTGAAGGAACCTAGGAGCTCAGAGAGGAACTCAGGAGAAAGGAAGCCACATTCTACCACATTCAGTTTCCTAAATAATACATATTCAATTCTATTTCAGGCTTTGAACATGCTGTTCCCTCTGCCTGGAAGTCCCTTCTTCATCTTGTCCTTTTAAAGACTTTTTATTCATCCTTCAGGACCCAAATCATGTTTTACATCCATTGGAAGCTTTTCTCACCCCCCAAGTATAGTTAAATCCCCTTCACATGAGATCCCACAGATCATGAATTTTTTTTTTTTTTATCACAGTGGTTATCAAATTCTATTGTATTGTCCATGTACACCACTGTTTTTTTTGATAGACTATGAGCTATTTGAGGGCAGGACTTCTGTCTTGCTCATCAATCTGCTTCCAGCATCTGACCTAGTAAAAGGCACCCAGTAGGTTCTCACTGAATGTTTGCTCAATGAATGAATTGTAGAAATCTCTCTTGAGTAGGAAATGTGCACAAGGCATTTCTAATCAGGATCAAGTACAAGGACTAAATCTGTGGACTGGGCATCTCCTTAACCCATTGCTTGGGGCAAGGCTTGGCCCTCTTTAAAATTATGTTAAAGGTGATAAGGATATTTCAAGAGAAGGACGGGATGGTAAAAGGCAAGTGCTTTTTATGTAGAAGGACCAAGCTGCATATAGTTTTGTCCAGTTAAATTCTTTCAAAAGCAACTGCACAGGCTTTTGCCACATGCAGAGTAAATGCAATATGGTGATAAATCAGAAATAACATTCATCTTCAGAATTCATGTTCTCTTAAGGTTGTATGTGACTTTAAGGACAAAGAAGTATGATTTTGAAAAATTTCTCTGCTACATAAAAATAGCTTTGTTCCACAGAAATCCTGTAATGGGATTTTACCAGAGTCCCTGACAAATTGATGAATGTATTAAAAAATCATTTGTGGCTGAAAACAAGTTGGCAATGTCTAACTGTGGGAGGCAGCAGGAATAGTGGAGAAGGCTCCCAGCTCTGTCTCCCACTAAATTGTGACCTTAGGCAAGATTCTGAGACTCAGTTCCATCACCTTTAGGTAAGAAAGGCATTGAGTAGGTGATCTCTAAGAGATCCCATCCAGCAGAGACAGTTGGTGGCTGTATCCATTGACTATTTGAGTATATAATATTCTATTCCCAGAATGTATATACGTGTGCGTTTCTGTAATGGAAAAACAAAAGATTTCTGTAAGGCTCACAGGGTTAAATTTCTGTACAAGCAAAATAGAGCCATAACATTAAAAAAAAAAAACCAGTTAGCCAAACTTCCAATAATGTGAGCATGAGGTAGTCCTCAGCAGAATATCTGTTCATTTGAGTTTCTAAAGATGAAGAGAAATAAAGTCAAATAGAAGGCCTTGGAATCATCCAGATCTGGTTCGAGCCCAGGCTCTGGAACTTACTGTGCCAGCTTGGGAAAATTAATCTCTTTGAATCTGTTTCTTCATCTATAACTGTGGTAATAGTGTTATGGATTGAATCATGTCCCACACAAAGATATGAGTCCTAACCCTTGGTCCTATGGATGCGAACCTGATTGTATGAACCCAAACTCAATCAGGTGGGCCTTAATCCAAAATGACTGGAGTACTTATAAGCAAAGAAATTGGGAGACAGTAGGAGGAGTGATGATGAAATAGGAGACAGCTGGCCATGTGACACAGGCAGAGACTGAGTTATGGATTGCTGACAAGCTACCACCAGAACACTAGAGACTTTGGAGAAAGCATGGTCTGCTAATACCTTGATTTTGGATATCTAGCATCTAAAACTGTGAGACAAACAATTCTCGTTGTTCATGCCAACTAGTCTGTGGTATTTATTACCGAAACCCCAGCAAACTAATGCAAATAGTATCTGCCTCTTTAGATTTTTGAGAAGATTAAATGAGACAAAACATTTTGAAAGCTTAGCACAGTGACTATCCTATTGTAAGTGCTTAGTAATAATAATACTAATAATACTTATATTTCAGTTTGGTCTTGTTCATATAAAATGTGCTTGTAACTGGTCTGTACTAGCAAAATTTGTGTCAGGGAGGGAGTTTTTAGAAGGCACATGATGAAAGAGCAGCTAGGGTGGGAACAAATCTTCACAATCAGAGTCATTCAAGTTTCTCATTTTTACAGACAAGAAAATAATGTCCCATAGTAGTTTCGATGTACCTGAGTTCATGCAGATAAAGTTACAACAAAAGAGCAACAGAAAAGGAAAGTATTGTAGATTGAATTATTACCCTATTTTTATACATGTTCTTAATCTTAAACTGCATCACTGTGGGTGTAAGGCCATTGTAAGATGTTAATTTTAGTTAAGGGGTGGCCCAGCTGATGAGGGGGGCCTTAATCAGTATGACTGGGGTCCTTTATAATCAGAGTAAATCCAGACATAGAGAAAGCCATGGAAGGAGCCAGAAACCAGTTTCAGTGGGAAGCTAGAAAACGAAGGAGAGGCCACTGTCATATGATGGGAAAACCAAGGAACCCAAGGATTGCCAGCCAGCCAGCTACTGACCCAAGAAGGAAGCAAACCTTTTAGCCAAGGCCTTGATTTGGACTTCTGGCCTCTGAAATCATGAGCCAATAATTTGCATTGATTAAGTCAACCCTTTGTGTGGTATTTGTCACAGCAGCCTGGTAAACTAAGACAGAACATTTGGTGCATTTTGGTATTAGACCATTAATGTTATGATGTTTAATGACTTCACAATGTCTGTAGGAAGTTTATCTGTATGGCTGACTTATATACCTGAATAGCAATGGGTGGGAGTTTTGTACCTGAGCCTGACTTCATACCCAATTTGGGAAACTCTATCTCAAGAGCAGCAGCTTTCATGAAGCTTCTGGACTCTATTGCTTTTTAGAAGTGGAATCCTTAAAGATTCTACCCCCCTCATGTACTGGGGCTGCAGCTACATAAACCATTCTCTACCAGGATGGGCATCAGAATTGCCAGGGGAAAATTTTAAACTATCCAGATAACCTAGCCTCGCTACCAGAATTTTGATATCTAGATTATCAGAAATAATCTCCCCTAGGTCTGGGGGAGAGGAACATCTCAGCATCTATATATTTTTGGTCTCATGTTTTATTAAAATTTTCCAAAATTAAAATTATATATATTGTTTGGTTTTGTGAGATATGAATAAGCATTTTTTTCATTAATAAGGAGACCATGACTATGGCACTTAACTAATCTGTGTTCATCTTTGTATCTTTCTGAACACTAGAGGAACAACTGAGTTAGCAGCTGGAATTAGATGAGATAAAGGTGCCTGAAAAAGAACTTTTTGGGAATAATGTTTCCATGACTTGTTGAGCTGCGTTTTTCTGTTCTTTCATTTTTGTGAATTTGAAATAAAGTTCTTAATAATAATAATAATAATATATATATATACACACAGTAATAGAAAACAAACATCTTAAAGAACACAACATTTTTAAATGGTTTTGTGAAATTTCAAGACTGGAATTCAAACCATTTTGTATATCAGCTTTCAACAGAAATACTATGCTGCTAGAAATCCAAAATAAATTTTTTCAATCTGTGGTGAGAGATTTTTTTAAGAACATAATTTGCACAATATCAAAACATTTACATAAATTATATTCCAGTGTTTTAAAAAATCAAATTTACAAGGTTACAAGCATCCTAAATACCCATTTGTTAAGACTCTCCCCTGGCAATGCTGATGACCATAAGGATTGCAAAACTCTGCCATAGGGAATTAGTCTCAGGATTCAGTGGTCGTTTGTAGGTTCATTGATTATTATAGATTGTTTATGATCTCTATATTGTTAGTATTTAAGAGTTACTTTGCCTTAGGTGGACAAAGAAGTGATTGATGAAAAAAACAGAGAATGTGTTCTGATGTTTTAGAGGTTTCCTATTTATTATAAAATTTCCTAACTCAGAGAATAAAATGTGCTTTATTCAATCTCCTGTGTGTGAAAATCATCAGTGAGTGACTGGCCAGAGGATGTTATGTGACATAAAAGAAAGAGCTTTAAGGTTGGAATTGGGAAGCCAGGAACGCTAGGATCTGGTTAATGAGCTCTGTGACCTTTACAAGTTATTTCACCTCCTCGAGTTTTTGTTCTCTCATCTGTAAATTGAGGGGGACTTGAACTAGATGATGTCCAAGATCTAGAGAGTAAATGAGTCAGAGAGCCAAGGGAACAAGCATGTGAATTACAAAATTCATGATTGACCATGCCCATAGGGGTCCAGGATGAGGACAGACTGTGAATCTAGGGATTGATGATTAGTTGGGAAAAATTGGATGGCTCAAGGTACTAGAGACAGTGATAAAGTTGAAAAATAGGTGTGAGAGATATGACGTTGTGTAGAGGTTTTGATCAGAGAATGGAATAATGGAGTCTTATTTGAGAGTTAAAACAATTTTGTATGCTTACCAGGAAGAGCCAGGGTTGAACATGGGATTGGATTCTGATGTAGAGATGAGGCAAAGGTCATCGACGCTGAGAAAGGCAAGGCATTGTGTGACCAAGACCTCAGTAGGTTGTCCAAACAGATGTTGGCATCAACCAGAATGATAGTAGCAGTAGGAGCAGAGAGGAAAATTATAAACCAGATGCCAAAGTCCTCAGTGAAGGCAAGGCTATGAACAAGAGTATGGTTAGTAACTAGGATAATGGTGTTTCTTTAGGGAAGAACTGAAATGAATGCTTTGAAGGACTTTTGCATGAGCATGGAATAATAAAGTTCTGTAAGTATGAGGTTGATCTTTATATTATCTTATATGGTATTAGTTTGGGAGAAAAAGCAACTCCTATTTGAGAACACATATTATGCTATGAGGCTGTTATTCCCAGAAACCATTACTTTCGCTGAGGGGTCTGATATCACAGAAAGAATAGGCACTTGAATCTTTCAAATAACTTTTTTGCCCTACTTTTAAGAATTTTCTCTTTTCAATCTAATTCCCCTCAATGCCAGTGCTGATTTTCTTTGGGACTTGAATATTCTCTCCAGTCTTCAAACTTAGCCTAAATAGAAGCTGATTTCTTTGAATGGAAAGTTCAGCAAATCATTGCAGTAATGTGTACTGATTCCTGCTGCTCCAGCAACCAGATCAATGTGGATAGTGAATGTCATTTCCTATGCTGACTTGAAACCCAGATATATTCATAAAGAAGCCAATGGTAAAGACTCTGAAGCTTTTCTTGGAATAGTTGTGAAACTATCTGGTTCACTTTTGGAAAACTCAGGGCAGCAATGTGGCTATGCTTGTTTGTGGTTGAGACACTGTCAAAGAGAGAAAATCTAGGATCTATGATTCTACATTGAGATCCAGAAAAGGTAGGTTTCATTTATTGCTTCTTTATGCTACAAGTTTGTGGGGAATTATTGAATCATCAGGAGAATGTATTCTTTATACAATGTGGAATAATTGAAACTATTTTGACTAATTTTTGGACAGAACTTGCTGGTCACTTTGGCACACTTCACTTGGAGCCATGGGCTAGTGTTTTAGTATTCTGGGCTGCTTAAAGCAAATACCATGAAATGGGTCCAGTTAGACAATGGGAATTTATTTACTTAAAGTTCTAGGTCAAGAAAATGTCCAAATCAAAGGATCATCAAAGCGATGCTTTCTTCCCAAAGACTGGTTGACAGCAATCATTGGCTCCTCTGCCACATGTCAAGGCACATGGAAGTACTTACTGGCCTCTACCTTCTCTTCTGGGTTTCATTGCTCTCACCTTCTTTTTTCTGTGGCTTTTTTCTCTCTTTGTATTCATTCCATTTATAAAGGACTCCAGTAATAGGATTAAGACTCATCTTGAATGAGTGGGTCACACTTTAACTGAAGTAGCCTTATCAAAAGGTCCTACTTACAATGGGTTTAGAGCCAAAAGGGTGCTGATGCAAAATACCAGAAATATGTTGGCTTTTATAAAGGGTATTTATTTGGGATAAAAGCTTACAGTTACAAGGTCCTAAAGAGTCCAACTCAAGGTTGCTTTTTCACCAAAGTCAGTTGCCACGTGTTGAAGCAAAATTGTGGGCAATTTCCGCAAAGGTTCAGCCTTCCCCTTTGGGTTTCCTTTCTCTCAGCTGCAGGCTGACATAAGGCTTGTCTCTCAGGGTTTCCTCTTCCTCTTGAGGCTCTGTGGGCCCAGCTTCTTTACAATCTCATCTATAGACTATCAGGCAAATGGCTCATCTCTCTTCCTGGGGCCACAGGATCAAAGTTCTCTCCTTTTCTGTGTCTATGGAGTGCCCTCTCTTCTTTCTTTCTTGAGTGCCCATTTAAATGAGTCCTCTAAGGGGTAGGGACTCAATCCCGAATCACGCCTTTCTGACGTTGTTGAATCAAAGCCCTAATCTTAACAAGTAATTTAATCAAGACATGTCAGCTGAATCTAATGTATTCAAAGGGTATCACACCCAGAGGAACAGACCAGTTTGCAAACATAATCTTTTTATTTTTTGCGTTTACATCCACAGAAATGGATTAAATTTAAGAACATGTTTTTTCTGGGGGTACATACAGAATTAAACCACCTCATGCCACCCTCTGGACCTCAAAAACATGTTCTTTCTTCATGCATTACCTTCTGGCATAGGCATCCTAAGATTCCACTCCTGTACCCTTCTTGGGGACTGGTGCCAGTAAATGATAATTCTGTTGGTCTTAAAACTAGGTGAATGAATGCAGAAACTTCTCCAGTCATGGGAAAAAAATGTCTTTACTTAGCAGCTTCAATAACACCATGTCATTTCCTTCCTCCACCTTGTATCATTGTGTTGCCAGTGACTCCTTTTTTTCACTTTCCCTTCTTTTCTGTTCTCTCACCTTTGAAAAGGAAATCTTTCCATTCTTTGGGTTTCTATAGCCCTAGCTGAGGATTTGTCTTAATTTTCCAGGTCTGCTCTAACAAAATACCGAAAGCATGTTGGCCTAAACAACAGGAATTTATTGCCTCACAATTTGGAGGCCAAGAGTCTAAAATCAAGATCTTGGCAGGCTATGCCTTCTCTAAGGTCTGTAGTGTTCTGTGGTGGCTTGCTAGTAATCAGCCTCTGCCTCCATCCCGCGGTGATCTGTCTCTTTCTGTTTCCTCCCATGACTTGTACTTTCATGTACAAATTTCCTTTGCTTTATAAGGACTCCAGTCATATTGGATTCAGTTTGGCCTAATCTTAATAAGATCTTCAAATATTCCGTTTTCAAATGAGTTTATACCCAGAGGATCAGGGGTTAGGATTGAGCAGTCTTTGTGGGGGGCATGATTCAATCTACCACAATTTATAAATCAGGACTTTTGGTTCTGGGCTGTTTCTCAACCTCTATTCATGAATCTCCAATTGCTATATATATATGAATATATATATATATATATGAATATATATATATATATATATTCATACCTCTTACCCATAGCATGACAAAAACCTTCTTCATCATTTCTTTCTCTTCTAACTCATTCCTTCCTTTCCAAGTTCTTTCCAGCCAATTTTTAAAAAACCTACCACTGGTGCTGCTATTGTCCATATCCTAGGAATAAATATTTTGAACTTGAATTATTCAGTATTTTTCACAAAAGGACTGTAAATTCTTATCTAATAAGAGTCATTTCCAGCCTTCTTTTCTGAGCTTTTGTAAAGAAGGCAGTTCATAAGGAAAGGTGGAGTTTCTTTTGGATACTGAGAGTAGGTGAAATGAGAAACCAGTGAAACACATTAGAGGGAACAACCAGTAATTGTAGAGGTAGAACACTATTGTTTTTTCAGATGTGCTGCTGATATAAGCCCCTGAACTGATCTCTGGCAAACAGGTTTAGTCTGCTTTTATTTTCCCATGTGACTAAAGCAGCAGCTTCTTTTCCTACCTCCCTGATTCCAGAATTTCTCATTCTAACACATTTTCATCTCAACAGAAAATAGTTAGGTATTTTTTGGGGGGCAGGGTGGAGTTTTATATCAACTACTTAGCTATAAAACTACTGAATTGATTGTTAGATTTTAAGTGGATTTGTCATCCACCTTGGCAGGTTCAAAAACAGATTTTATGACTTGATTTAAAATAAAGTTCAATTTAATTCTTCCATCATCTCCCAAGTGACTTGTCCTTCTGAATTATTTAAGTCTTACTAACAATCCCATGGCATATTATGCCTCAGCTGTAATGGATTGAGATAGGATAGATCTGCTCTTAGTGCCAAAGCATCCCCAAGATACCACTTCTAATCTAGCTCATGAATTATTGTCTCCTCTTTGAGTCCATCACATTATTAATTAGGATCAGGAATAATTTAAGTATCTTTTCTAAAATCATGAGTTGTCTCTTTAATGTTGAGAAGTTATGCCATATATATCAAATGATTGCATCATGTGATATGGGGCTATACAAGGAAGTAGAAATATTTGGGGTCACATTTGTGATGTTTAGAACTGGCCAAATCTCTGACTGTAGCTAAGTGTGGAGAATGATGTCCTCTATCATCCTTATTTGTAGGTAAAAACTTCTTTGGAATGCCTAAAATGTATGTACAACCTAAATGTCTCCTGGCCTTGACAGAATGTGATGGCAAAATATTTATAATAATTAAAATATAATATTTTGGCTATGGCTAATATTTATATTAATTCTCAAATCAAAATGATTTTTAAAATCTTTTTTGGCAGTATCTTAGTCCTTTACAGTGTTCCCACATATTTATATGACTTCTGAAAATGTGCCTTGCATGTGTGTAGAAACTAACCCAATCAAATGCAATGACACATGGTAGATGCTTGAGCCCTGTCTACTAATCACACATGCAAAGCTTCTTGAGGAAGCCTTACCACTCTCCATCCTCCCAGTTCCCATTGTGGATATACCAGTTTCCACTCCAAGGGTGTTATCTCCTTATGCCCCTGAAAACACTGGTGCTAAGGGTACCAGGCTGTTGCCAGGCTCTTTGCAGAAGACAAGTGAATGGTTACCTCTCCATGCTAGGCCTTAAGCCTTCAGGCATTTCTGCTTATGCCCAGCCTCTCAAAGTCTGTTTGCTTCCAATTATCAGCCCTTAACCAGGATTTTATAAAAAACCCTCATGAAAAACAGTTGCATCTGTTTTAAGACTTCACCCTGTAATCATCAGACTCAAATATAGTATAGGGGCTTCAACTCAGTTAGTTAGAAATATTCTGTTATATAGTATCGCATTCCTTGAGCTATGCGTCTCTAAGGGGTATACAGTCTGATGTAGAAACATGGTGAGCTGGGGTAGGAATTGATAGCACTCATGGATCTTCCTCATTCCAGATAATTGTACAGCTTTGGTCTAACTTGAATGGACAGGAGGATATTGGGCAATGGAGAAGGAACCCAAGAAGGCTGTCAAACCCTGCATCATCCAGAGAAATACTGAGGCTGAATAGAATCAGTTTAACAGATTCTCAGAGAGTAGCTTCAGTTACTTGACCCTTTGAATAATTTCTGATATCTGAGTGTTCGAGTTTTTTTCTTTCAGATAGTAACAATTTATTGGGCAATAAAAGTCTGACATATATTGAAATAATCATGCAAGTTTCTTGGCTTCCTGTTCTTGAAAGATGAAATTCCACAAGGGCCATGAGCTGATGGTTACATTGGAACAAGAACTAGGACTGAAAGGATGAGACTCCTGCTCCTCCCATATAATACTTAGCATGTGTCCTAGGTTTTTCTGGTGTTCTGGTGTTCTCTGGATGTGTAGGCTCGATGGGAAACATATAGGTTGGAACCAAGGATGCTAGGGCCTAGACCTGCTCCCTGAGTAGGCACCAAAGAACCCAGCAGAGAATGGCGAGTGCCTACTTCTGAAGTTAATACAGGCTGAGATGACTTTGCTTTGCTGGCTTGTGCCACTCTGTAGTTTTCCTCCTCATTCCCTTCATCCCCCACCCCACCACCACTTAGGGAGTAAAGCAGATTATTTATAGGGTAGATGAATATGTATAACTTCCTTGACAAGTGTCAAGCTAAGCACTCTTTGCCCTTTGTGTAGGTGTAACATTTCTGGGTGGGAAGCTGGCTCAGGTTTATAATTCATCTAAATATGATTTGAAGCCCTAGATGAAGAATATCTAAAATGTATTTTCTTCTTCTAGAATAACTTATCAAGACTATTTTCACAGGATTGAATTGAGAAACAAAGGCAATACACTCATTTTTGCAGAAAATTGACTCATTTAAAAGTATGATATATTGACATCTTAGGTCATAAATATGACTAGTATTGGGAAGAGAGATTTAATTCTTCCCAAATTAAAAAAAAGTTATTGTAGATATTGGATTGGAACATGTGATTCATTTCCCTTCTCACTGACTCAAGCACAATTGATTTTGGGGAAAAGATGAAGTAACCATGAATATCCAACTATTTACTTGCTGGAAATAAAGCAACCAAACTTTATTATCTCTCAGTGGCAAAGATTATTCAGACACGCTGGCAAAACCAACTGCCAATTGCCAAATAAATTTCTATTTATTACCAATAGAAAATAAATGGTTTATTTTCCCATTGAAGATGAGTTCTGAAAGGGTGGTTGGTATGCTTTCCTTGTCCACAACAGATTGGGTATACCTCAGTTATTCTGGATGATTTCATGAGCAATGGATATAATACCAAACTGACTGTCATGGCTGAGGAGCAGAACAGCCAAAGGTTTAGTTCAAGATGGATAAACCTGGAAAGGTCAAAGGCAACATTACATACCAGCTTTGGATAACACAGTTCCCACTGTCCTGAGGGAAATTAGTCCAATGAACAGTTTTTGAGTTCTTCCTGAATGCCACATTCTGTGCCAGGCATTGGGGAAATGAAAATGAGTAAGGCATAGTTCCTGGCCCTTGAGAAACTCCAAGTGCTAGGAGGGGAGGCACATACACAAACAGTTATGATAATATTAACAATGCTAGCAACACTGATAGCTAATGCTTATAAAATGCTTACTATGTGCCCAACACCATTTTTAGAACCTTATATATATATTAAGTAATTTAGACAATTAACTAAAATGCAATAAGATGTTATAATAAGGAAATATATAAAGTACTGTGGGAACATGAAGGCTAAATTAATTCTGACTGTGAGGATTAGCAAGTGAAGGAAAGCTAAAGAGAGGAGGTAACATTTGAGCAGGGCCTTGATGAGGGAACAGGATTTTGCCTGGTTGCTAGGAGGTGGTGTGGGAGGGGTGGGCCTTCAATGGCAGGGTTAGCATAAGCAAAGGTGAGGAAGTACGGGGGGCGGGGGGAGGGGGTCCAGGACACAGTGGACACACAGGCCAGTGCTGTAAATGTCTGTCAGGAAACCTTAGAGGGAAGTGCTGTGCATAGGTTATGATGCTGGATGACATTTATTCTTTCTTTATAAGAAGCAGATTCTCTTGTGGCTCTATTTCCAGAGTTACACGTCTACTTTTTGTAGGTAAATATGGTTTAAGAGGCCAGGATCTTGGAACAGTCTCTTATTTGCATAATATGTGTCTGACTGGACCTGACCACAGAATCCTGACTTAAGCCTGAGATTCTGACTAACAATACAACAAAGGGCATTATATCAGATACTAAGATTTTCCTCAGAGACATTAACCCCAAAGAGCATATACTCTTCCAAACCTTCAGTTTCTCTTAACTGACTATGGGATGAGTATCTTAACTTATAGTCCCAACCTTTCCTATCTCATGGAGATAATGAGATTTTTTTTTTTTTAGTTTATCAGCCATGTGAAAGAGCACATTATCTTCTTAAATCACTTTTTAAAAAATAACTTAGGTGATGCCTAAATCCTATGTTTCAGCACTATTGAAGGGCATTAAGTATCATGTATGAGCAATTGGAAAAATACCATATTCATGGTTGAATATCTTAATGTTATAAATTTGTCAGTTCTCCACAAATTAATCTATAAATTAAATGCCATTTTTAAAAAATATTTCTTTTTATTTATTTATTTCTCCCCCTCATCATTGTTTGAGGTCATTGCCTGCTTTCTGTCTGCTCCTCTTCCTTTTAGGAACCTGGGACCATCCATGTAGGAGGGAGGAGTCCCATCACTAGAGTGACCTCTGCTCCCTGCCCACCATGTCTCTCATTGTATTTCCTTGTGTGTCTTCTCGGTGCATCATCTTGTGTCAGCTTGCTGTGCCAGCCCATCTCACCAGCTTGCTGTCTTGCTCATCTTCTTTAGGAGGCACTGGGAACCAAACCCAGGACCTCCCATGTGGTAGGTGGGTGTCCAACTGCTTGAGCCACATCTGCCTCCTTAAATGCAATTTTAACTTAAAATTCTGTCAGAACTGTTGAGAACATAAAAAGTTTATTCTAAAGTTTATGTATCAGAATACTGAGTTTTGAATTGCTAAGTTGATTCTGGAAAGAAAAAGTCCAAGGAGGAGGAATATATCCTACCAGATATGAAGATATACACCAAATTAATAGCTATAAAAACAGTATAGTGTAGCATAGAAATAGATAAGTAATGAAAACAAGTCAAAAGCTCAGAAAGAGAGTCATATGTATGGGACTTGATATGTGAGAAAGGCAGTACCATGAATCAATGGGAAATGATAGATTATTTGGTCAATAGTACTGAGAAAATCTGCTCTCTATATGGAGAAAAATAAAACTGTATTCCTCGCAAAGACAATGTGCAAAGGTGAACTACGAATGAATTAAAAATCCAGGTATAAATTTATAAAGCTAATAAAATTAAATTTTGGCAAACATCTTTGGGATGGAAAGGACCTCTTGGTACATAGTACTATGGGAGCCCAAATGAGGAATCAATTAATTCTGTACCCTCAGACCTAAACCTGAAGGTGAAAAGTTGATAACATTCACAGTTGGGGATGGGATCAGGAGAATATATTTGTAATGTATAAAGTTGATGAGAGACTAAAATCAAATATATTTAATTAATTATTAATATCATGTATATTGAAGGAACTCTTGAAAATCTATAAGAGAAAGGCCGAAGATAGAGAGAATTGGACAAGGGTTATGAATTGTTGGCAATTTTTAGATAAGGAAGCCCAGATGCTAACAAGTATATAAAGAGATGTACGAATTAAGATTTAGACATACTATTCTACACCAATCTATGGGTAAACATTAGAAGTCAAAATATCCTCATCCCATCCACTGTACTCTTGGAAAAATAGAAGAAATTATCTTACAGATAGATCCTTTACAAGATATTCAGATATGTAACAATGTTGTGCTATTCGTGGTGGTGGAAGTTGGGGTCACTTTGATGTTCATTACTGAGGAATTGGATAAGTAAAATGTGGTGGATGCATACTTTGGCATAAAATGCAGTAGAGGAAAGCAACAAACTACATGTTCATGTGTTAATATGTTCAGATCTTTAAAAGTATAATACTGAATGAAAATAGTAAAAAACAATAATATCTCTAAGCACATTACAATTTATGCAAATTAAATATCCATATACTCACAAAACAACACTGTATAACATATGCATCCAAGGACATCAAACCCATTAGAGTGCACTCTAATAGTTCTTAGATAGTTGACTTTGCCACATGGGACATTAGGCAATGTCTGGAAGCACTTTTGGTTGTCAAAACTGAGAAGGGGGATGCCATTGGCATCTAGTGGGCCGAGGCCAGTGATGCTGCTGAACATCCTACAGTGCAAAGGACAACCCCCAAAACAAAGAATTAGCTGGTCCAAAGTGAGTGCTGAGGGGAGTTGGAGTGGGGCTTGGAGATAAAGGGAAAACATAAAAAAACAAGGGCTTGACAAGAATGGTGATGATAGAATGCCATGGATTGAAGAGTATGATGAACTCAAGTCAGTGTACTTGAGGTCAAAAAATAAAAAATAAAAAAATACCATATAACTTTGCTCTTTCAGTTTTTTCCTTTGGACCTTTTCCAGCATCATATGTCTTTCATAAGATGTAGGAATGCACACAGTTCTTGATTCTAATGGTAGAATTTTATATAAGGATAGTTTAATGTTTCCTCTATTTTTTTCAAGACCTTTCTGATTTTTCCCAATATTTTCTTGGTCTTTTTGGTCAAGACAAGTATATTACAGTACTGTCTTAGAAATATTTTTAGTCTGTAGTGATTCCTGGATTTATTTCCTATTTAATCACAACTTGGAGTTCATTAACTTATATAATGGAGTTCATTTTCTTTAAACAAATGTCCTTAATACTGGCTCACATTGAAGTTCACTTGCCAATTTTCGTCTTGCTCACCTGATTTATTCCAACTGGAAGAGCTTAATATCTTTTGCAAATTTAGTTGTACTATTGTGTGCTGTGTTTTCCAGATCTCTTATAAAAATACCAAATAATAAAATTCTATGGGGGAACTCCATTGTTAATGTTTTTTTCCTCCTAGAGAGATGTCTGTTTATTTCTTCTCTTTATTTTTCCTCAAATCCAGTTTTCAATCCACTAAAAAATATTGCTCTCCTTATCCTGGCTGGATCCCATGGCATATTTTGTTGCTTTGTTGTTTTAAATCATCTTTGCCATGGAATCCTTTCAAAAATTTCTTTAAGTGAAAATTGTTGCTTCCTTTGGGGGCCATGGATATTTACCCATTCAAAGAACCCTGGTAGATGAATGAGGCACATCGTATAATAACTGTGTTAGTGCCCATTCCCCCACCCACTGTAGTTTGCATTTTCCAATGAGCTGGCTCTTCATTGTATTTACTATCAAATTTCCTATTCAATTTATCTGTGAAAATAGTCTGTTTTAAGGTTCATAGTCACTTTCAGATATTTCCATATGCCCAGGGCTGATATTTCAGCCAGTGTACACACACACACACACACACATAAATATATATATATATTTATGATTGGTAGCTGTTCTGATTGCCCAGTGTCTAAGCCATACCAGTTGTTAAATATTTTGAGTATCACCCAGGCATACACAGATATACCTTAAGCTTATGAGTGAAAAAGGCAAAAAATTAATAATAACAAAAAATAATATCTAATGTTGATTGAGTGCTATGTGCCAAGCAAAGCACCATGTACTTTAACAGGTATTATCAACTTGAATTCTCAAAACAACACTAGGAAATATTTTTATCAAGCTCATTTTATAGAATAATAAAGACAGGGAGGACTTGAGACTTCCCCAATGTCACAGAGCTAGCAAGTGGTATAGACCAGATTAGAATCCAATCTGTTTAGCTCCCAAATTTGTGCTCTTAATCTATATGCTATACTGCCGGTTATCAGGCTATGTTGCCCAGTTCTAGCCAGGGAAATGAAGACATAAAGAGATGGGAAATAAATGTTCTCTAATGCTCTTAAAGAGATCAGAATAGGAAAATTCACTCATGTTTGGTTGAGTGGAGAGGCACGTTCTGCTTTTTCCCAGAATGCAAAACAGAGGGAGAAAAGATCTAACCTTAACCTCCCTTTTCAACATTGTTTCCCACTCCCCAGCATGCAGCCTAATGCTGCAGCCAAAAGGAAGTTTTATGTTTCCCATCCACAATCTGTGACTTTCCTCTTATGTACCATTGCTCATGCTTCTGCCTAGAAAGCCCCTCCTTGCCCTCCCAAAGTCCCTATATCATTCTGTAAGGTCCAGGTCAAGAGTTATTTCCTCCATGAGAAATTCTCATATTGCCCATCTAGAAGTAATCGCTGCTTTTCTTTAATTGCAGCAGAATTTTACTACTCGTGCCTCTCTAAGGACAGACCACGATTTCTACTTGATCATTGACATGTATGCTTAATGCACAGTCAATGTAGCGAAACTATCTGGTTTCAAGTCCCAATTCTGCCACATACTAGCTATGTGATCTTGTGGAAATTACTTAGGTTTTCTGTGTCCCAGTTAGCTTACCTGTAAAATTGGTACTTACATGCTTACTGCTCCCAGTTTAATATATTGATATTTAAAGGACTTAGAATAATGCCTGGCACACAATAAGATTTGTTATTATTGTGCTGTTGTTATAATTATTATGTGTTTCTTACTAAACGTTAAGCCTCTTCAGGAGAAGAGCCATGACTGATGTATCTTTATATCCTTTAATTTTCTTAAAACAATTTTCAGTATGAAATAAGAACTCAATAAAAGTCTGTTGGCTGACTGAACGAAGAGACAGTAGAGCACTGAGATTAAAAGCATGGGCTTTGTGTCCTGGTGCTACCTTTAACTTGCTGTGTTGCCTTGGGACACTTACTTAATGCCTCTGAGCCTAAGTTTCCTTATATATAAAACAGGGAAAAGTAATAACATCTAACTTACAGGGTTGTTATAAGGATTGAATGAGATAATATGTGTAATTTGCTTGCTCAGTCAACACTTATGGTAAGTATTTAGTTGCAAGTTTTTAGTTGAGAGGTAGCACTAAGAGGGCAAATGAGTGCTTTTTCCTTGGTCATTTGGGACTTAAATTCAAGCTTGCAGCGAAGCAGGGACAACCTTGTAGCCTGAAATGCTGGCTGCTGAGGAAAAGGAATTAGCAATGTCTGATGCAAAGTCAAGATTCAGAGAGATTCATAAAGTTTAACTTTCTAAATTTCTACCTTACAAAATGTTAGGTTTACAAAAGTGGAGAAATATGTGTGCTGGGTCTTACATTTTGTTTGGTCATGATCTGTTTTGATATCCTCTGAAGTTGGCTATTTAAAAGATATTTTCAATATAGTGTATGCTGAAACACACAGTTGTTTTTCACTGAGGTCTTGAGGAAGAAGCACCATCTTAGATCTGAGAGTGTGAAAAATGACATATATTGGGTGCATCTTCTGTGCTTTCAGACATCCTCTCAGTCAGTCCTCACAATTCTCTTTTACACAACCTGACCAGTGCCACATGGCTGCTAAAGGGCAAGTGGGCCTTGAACAAAGTTCATCACACTCTCTTCTTTCTAGTTCCTGTGGAACCTGGTCCACGTGGCATGGGCATGATTTCTGTTTCTCTGCTTCCTCCATTTCAATCCTCAGAATAACTTAAGTACCAGTCTCAAGAAAAACAATCCTCTGGTCCTCCACTGGTTAGGTACTTCTTGCCAAGTCTTCTTCAGTTTCTCCATCTGCCTCTGACTTACTTGCTTCCTTCTTGTCCCTTGTTACAAGCTGCCCCCACTGGAATACTGTTATTGGTATATGGTGTTGGGAAAGTACATTTCTCCATGAAGAAATGATTAAAAGCATAAACTGAGCTTATCATTGGAGGCAAAATGATTTAGTTTGGAGGTTTCCAAATATTGTTGAGTTTACATGGGAATCACTTGGGGAAGAGTTCCTTAAAAATACAACATCTCAGATTCCACCCCTGGAGATATTAAATTCAGGTGTTCAGTGGAAATAACTGAGAATATGAATTAAAAAAAAAAAAAATTCTCCCTAGATGATTCTGCCACTAGGCCAAGTGTATGAACTTCAGGTCTGCATAAAACTCCTTGACTAGAGAAAGAGAATTTCTTGCCCAAACCATGGGGCAAGGGAGGCCCTTGTTCCTTCTTAGAATACATAGCCGGTATAACTAGTAGCCAGTGCCTAAAATGTGCTGACAGTGCCAGTGACTGGTTAACAGATGGCAGAAAATACTGTGACTGGCTTCCTGCATGAACCAGGCCTTGTACTGGGTGCTACAAAAAGAGGGATAAACATGGGCTGTGCCCTCAAGGAGTTTGTAATCTCTCTGTGGGAATAACCTCAGCACACATAAGACTGCCAATTTGTAAATGATATTAAATCCAATATTACAAGGCCCAGACAGTAAGAGTGGGAGCTCAGAGGAGTAAAGGTGATTAAGGGTAATTAGTGGGGAGTTTCATATAATGAGAAAGGCAAAATTGGTTTTGACATCGCTGAGGTTTTGTGATCAATCTGCGTGCCCCACTTTGAAGGGGAAAGTCACGGTAGGATGTGAAGGAATTTGAAGCTGTATGACTTGGATGGTTAGCCTGGAATGGTGGCTGATATATGGGCTGTCATATGAAGAAGGATTGTTAAATTAGAAGGCTGAGAACTGGGACCTCTAGGTAAAAGATTTAGGAAGGCATGTGTTAGCTTTAAAAAGGCAGGGGATTTCTAACTAGTGAGGCTGGGCAATCATTTGGAGGGAATGTTAGGGAGAAGTTTCAAAGGTCAGATGGAGCTTAAATTAGATTCCAACTCTTTGATGCCATGGTTCTAAGAAGGAAGAGACCATGAGAGACAGGGGAGGAAGAGCAAGAGAGCAAGGAGGCTGCAATGATTTGACCTAGAGACAGGGACAGAAAAGTACAGAGAATATGTGAAGGAGAATGTAAGAAGGGAAGAGAAGAGGGTTAGAGAAAGGACACATTCAAAGGCAGGAAAGAGGGTGACACTAAGGCGATGGCACAATTTTGCAGTAGCCATCAGAGTTTAGGCTGAATATGGAGTTCTGACCTGGTAAGGATCTTGTGTAGGCTCATGGACCAGGTACATGGGTGATGGTGTTCCTTTGATGGAATTTCCTTGAGTGTCAGGTTGTATGATCCTGCTCAACTTTTCCTTACCCTTTTATCACTGCTGCTCTTTGTGTCAGGAAACAACATGATGGCTGAATTTAAATGGGCTCTTATAAAAACAACAAAAAGAATCAGGAGAGTGATTTACAATGAACTTGCCTTTTTTTTGTGTCAACTGGCGGCATTCTTAAGCAAAATCTAGGGGCATAGCAATGTGAAAGGTTATTTCAAATGACTAGATGTTTATTTTAAAACATGATTTTTCTCTTTTAGCAGAAATGGTTGAAAGGTTAAAGTACATCCTTAAACCATTGGAAGGTATTCGATTGTGAAAAAGCAGCATGTGAAGCGAAGGGAATTAACTTCTCAGGGAATGGCTTTGGAAACTTTCATCTTAAATTATAGATTAAAGCAGACCTTGGCAGTATCCTTTGAATCAAAATGAGATACAGAGCATAAATCAATACAAGTACACAGTATAGTGTAGAAATTCTTAAAAAGAAATTTAAAATTATAAATTTTCTTAAACAAAAAAATCATTTTTACTTGACAATGAATCTATTTTAACCAAATAAAAAATTGTGCTATACAGATACATTTGTGCTTAGAATTCCTGTTTGTTCTTCAGGATGGATTCTTGATAATTTTTCTCTTTGTTAAATGGTCCAGGATTAGAAGTCAGTGTCTAATTCTAGTCCTTTGATAAATTAGTGAGAAAATTATTTTAATGTCCTAGATTCCAGTTTCCTTATTTTTAAGAGCATTGGAATAGATGACCTAGAAGATCTCCCGTTTCTCAAATGTATTATGATTTTCTTATAAGAAGGATATTTGAAATTTACTGAGCCCAAAGAGTTTGAGGAGATATTAGCACTGAGATGAGAGGAGGGAAATTTGGCAAAAAAGAGGAAAAGTGCTCACTGGCCCGGAATGGAGGGAAATATCAACTCAGCTGTGGCAATGGTAAACCTTCCACTTATATTTCATTTCACACTTTGCAAAGAAGTTTCTGGTGCATTTTCTTGCTTAAGATTCTTGATAAAGATTTTACAATTTGAGTGGCAATCTGAAACATTGAAGGTTTTGAAGAAGGAGGATGATGTGTTTGAAAAGATGCTTGAGCAATATGGTGACTTCATGAAGTAATATTTGTAAAGTGCTTAGAATAGTGCCTGGCATATTGTAAGTGCTTGTGAAACAAAACAAGATGGAAGCTCTGCTGGGAAAGAGGGAAAGGCTGATCGGGAAGTTCCTGCCCACATCATCTTTGTGCTGCGAGAGGAGACTTGTGTGTCTCAGTTCCTTTGCTCAGGCTCTCCTTGTTTTCTTTCTCTTTTTTCCATTAGGAGATTGTACTTAAATTTTTTTTTTTTATTTCTAAACATGGTCTCAACTAATTGGGGTTGAGGCAAGGCATTTTTTTTTCTTTCCTGAATTTCTTAGGAATAGTGGAGGCTACAGAGCACCGAGAACAGTGTCAGAGTGTTTGGAGATCGAGTACGGTTTTCTTTAAAAAAAAAAGCAACATATTTTGATAGTTTTGGTGAAAAATACATATAGTTTATAGGAAGGCTGGATAATTGAGCATTTGACTATAAGTTAGGAGCCCTGGTTGTATCCCTTCATTGCCATCAAATGACCTGTTGAGATCTTGGGCAAAATCATTTGAGTTCTCTGAGCCTTGGTTTCCTTCTTTGTGAAATGGGAGTGAAAATACTTAGCCTATTTCTTGGAACTGTTATCAGTGCCAAGAACAATACTTGGCATAGACCAGGCACCTGTTAAATATTTCTTAAATGAATGAATGGACTTTAAATTAGATAATATATGTGAATATATGTACCAATTATAAATGAAAACTGTTATTAATGTAATAGATTCCCTGGAACTTGGAGATCCCTGACCTTCCTATCGTGGAGCATTTAATATTTCTACCTTTTCACTCTAACCCTTTCCACAAGTCTAATTTCAGGATTATATGAAATGTCAGCTTCTATGAAAAGTTGCCAACTGCCTTAAGGGAATTAGAGGAGATAATTAGCTTTAGGAGAAAAGAAATAAAATAAAAAGGAAATGAGAAATTTAATGTGGTGGGTTAAATTGTGTACCCCAGTTTGGACATGTTCTTGGTCTTGGTCCACATTCTGGTGTGTGGGCATCTATTGTAAATAAAAATCTCTTCAAGATGTTACTTCAGTTAAGGTGTGTCCCCACTGAATCAGATTGGGCTTTAATCCAGATTACAGGAGTCCTTTATAGGAATAGTGAAAATCAGATGGAGAAAGAAGCCAGGAGAGGCCTCCATGTGCACTGCTATGTGACAGAAAAACTATGGACCAAGGATCGCTGGCAGCCAGCCCAGAATGCCACAGTCTTCTGGGAGAAAGCACAGTCACCTTGATTTTAGACTTCTCTTAGCCTCAAAACCATGAGCCAATAAATTCCTGTTGTTTAAGTCAACCCACTGTATGGTATTTGTTTTAGCATTTGGGAAACTAAAACAATTAGTAAGGGGAATGTTAAGGTAAAATAGAGTTGCTTGGATTTGAGTTTTGGCTCAACCACACTTACTTGCTGTGGTATATTGGTATATGTATGCTTTCAAATTCTTCTTTGTGCTCACCCAGTGTCTTCTTAATATCCTTAATCTCTTTAGCCATCTCATTGAATTAATTAAGGAGATTTGTTTGAACATCTATGATTAGTTGTCTCAACTCCTTTATGTGATTGGGAGGATTATCTTTTTGCTTTGACTGGGCCATATCTTCCTGTTTCTTGGTATGGATTGTAATTTTTTGTGGTGTCTTGGCATCTGGCTTACTAGATGTATTTATTCTGGGTGAAGTTTCTCTCTTTAGTTTAGGGCTTTCTTTCCCTTTCTCCTTTGCTGGTTGTGTAGTAGAAGCCAAGGATGTAGTTAGTACTGTAAGCTGTGGAGGATGAAGCTGCCTGTTTTGCACCAGGAACTGATTAAGCTTCATGCACCTTTCTCCTCTGCCAGGAGTAGGGACAAGGCCAGAGTCATGTGTAATAATCCAAGTCATGCAGGCCAAGAGCATCTGTAGTTGTCTGGAGACACTGATGTAGCTTCACACCCCTTCCTTCCTTGCCTGGACAGGGATGGAATTGCAGGTGTGGGCAACAAACTAAGCCATGCGGGTCAAAATGGGATGGGGATGAACCCTCCAGAGTGACCAAAAATGTAATCTATGTGGGCCAAAAGTGCCTGCAGTTGCCCTGAGAGGCTGAGGGACTACTGTCCCTTTTACCTTTTAAGGGGTGAGGATGGAACCACAGGAGCTGAACAAACTAGTCCCTGTGGGCTGAAAGCACCCGCATTGCCCAGAATGGCTGAGGAAACACCAGCCCCCTCCTATCCTATGGGGTGAGATGAGGATGGAATCAAAGGCACTCAACAAACCAGTCCACGTGGGCCAAAAGCACCTGCAGTTGTCCAGGAAGGCTGGGGAAACACTGCCCACTCTTGTCCTATCGGGTTGGGGATGGAGCCATGGACACCCAACAGTCCAGTTCATGCAGGCCAAAATGGCTGAGGAAACCCCAGCCTCCTCCTATCCTATGGGGGAGGTGGGGATGGAGCTACAGGTGTCGAGTATCTAGTCTCTGCAGGCTGAAAGCACCTGCAGTTGCCCAGAGAAGCTTAAGAAACAGCACCCCCCCTCCTATCCTATGTAGGTGGAGTGGGGGATGGGGATGGAATTGAAGGTGGCCAACAAACTAGTCCATGTGGGCCAAAAGCACTTGTAGTTGCCAAGAGAGGCTGAGGAGACACAGCTTCCCTCCTGTCCTACTGTGGGGTGGGGATGGAGTCCCAGGTGTCTGACTATCCAGGCTGTGCTGGCCAAAAGTGCCTGCAGTTGTCCGAAGAGGCTGGTGCAGGTTCCCCCAACTTCCTCTCTGCCAGAGGTGGGGCAGGGACCTAGGTGACAGCTGCAAACTGACCGGGGTGGAAAGAAGTCGGTCCCTCCTTCACCGTGATTTTCAATCAGCCCTGTTTCCCCTCAAGCCAGTGAGACAGTTTAAGTGGCGGCTACCAGCCTCTTTCTGTATTGGACAGGTTCAAATTTTAGCTGTTTTCAGGATTATACTTTAGCCAGCTGAATTTACTAATCAGTAGCTGAAGTTGGTGCCTGATTGTCTCTTCCTCCCCTGTTTTTGGGAAATGGAGCTTCCAACTCCAGACATGGAATAGCTCCAAAGGCAGCTTGTGCTGTCAGTGGAAGATGGGTACTGGCCTCTGTGGCATGGAGCATTCTACTCAGGAGTCTTCACTGAAGATGGACAATTTCCTCCTTCTATTCTTTCAAGGATGGCTGGAGGATGAGGAGTTCAGTTTGGACATTGCTGAGTTTGAGATGTCAGTTTGCACTTTGTGGTAGGCAGAATTCTAATAATGGTACCCAAATTTCCTGCCCTGATTCCTGGGACTGTGAATATGATAAGGTATTTCACCCATGAATATATTTTGTTATATGACAAGGGATTTTGCAGATGTAATTAAGATAACTAATCAATTAACCTTAAAATAGGGAGATTATCCTGGATTATCTGGGTGGTCCCAATGTAATCACACAAGTCATTAAAAAGCAGAGAATTTTCTCTGGCTGGTGGTAGGAGAGGAAAGCAGAAGGGGAAGTCAGAGGTTTGAAGCATGATAAGTTTTTGACTTTGTTTCCTGGTTTAAAGATGAAAGGTGGCATGTGATGCGGAATGTGGGTGGCTTCTAGGAGTTGAGAGTATCCTTAAACTGATAGCTAGCAAAGAAAAGAGGGACCTCTATCAAACAGCCACAAGGAATTGGCTAGAATCCAATTCTTCCCCAAAGCTTGAAGATGACATCCAGCTTGGCTGACATTTTGATTTTAGCCTTGTGAGACCCTAAGCAGAGAACCAATCTGAGTCGACTTGGACTTCTGACCTACAGAACTTTGAGATAATAAATGGATATTGTTTAAAATTACTAGGATTGTGGTATTTTAGTCTATAGCAATGGGAAACTAATGCAGACATATATGTGGAGATGTAAAGTTAGTAGTTGGATATATAAGTCTGGAGTTAAGGATATAGATTTGTGCTAGATATATACATTTGAGTGTCATCAGCCTAAAGATGATATTAAAAACCATATGACTTGGATGATTACCAAGGAAGTAAGTAAAGATGGACTGGAACCAGGGTTCCTGATTTTTAGTCAAATGCTATATTATTTTGCCATTCTATAAACTATGCATATTTTCACCAAACCTATTGGAAGATAAGTTGCTTTATTTGAGGATGGAATAGAAAATTGGACCAAAGAATGAGTCCTGGGGATCTCCAATATTGAGGTCAGGGGAAAAGGATACATCAGGAAAGAAGACTGAGAGGGAAGGATCAGTGAGGTAGGAGGAAAATGATGAGATTATGGTAGGCTAGAAGCCAAGTGAAGAAAGTGTCAAGGAATAACGAGTGAGCAACTGGTCAAATGCTAAATCAAGTAAGATGTTAACAGGTGAGAAGGCAGAGTATGCAGAGAAGATGCTGACAGGTGGGTGATATGGTAGTGGGTGTCTGAGGAAGCTTTCTTTGGATTGTTTCAAAACTGAGGGCTTCAGGGAGGTAATGTCCTCAGGGGAGAACAGGCTTAAGTTAGAATAAAATAGTAAAGGGAATGCTCAGGGAAGAGGATGAGGGTAGGGGGCCCTTTTGGACGACAGATTAAATTCTGGAGAAACTAGTGGACAGGTTTCAGGAGTTGGGAGGAGTTGAAAGAGGGAAGGAATAGGGGGTGTATCGAGAATTTTGGGGATTAGAATATGGGCAATGGGGTGTGGTGATCTTGGAACCTGGAGTTTCTTGTGGTGACTGACATAATCAAGAATAAAAGGCTTAATGAGATTAGTGCTGGTAGATTCAAGCAGATATCAGTAGCAAGGATGTGAGTGTTGGGGAGTAGGGAATGCAATTATTAACATATTTTTGTCCATATTTGTATACCCTGCAGCCAAACTAAACATGATCTGGCTTATGATAAACAAACAACTCTCACCTGCACAGTAAGGGCCTTTTGGAAATGTCAGCTCCCCAGTGGAAAGTCACTAGTGGCTCAGCTCCCAAACAAAATGTCAAATACTTGGCATGATGCTACCTAGGGAAAAGCAGAGGAGAAGAGTTCCTCTCAAGTCATTTGTCCCCAAGCCAGATTATCAATTCTTCTGAGGTTAAGTGGTGACAGGAGAGAAACAGGTCCTGTGGATATGAGTAACGCTGCACCCCCGACAGTGATACCCAACCAGATGTGAGGATGCCCCAGTAAGCCCAGATGTATATATTTCTAATCTATCAGGAAATCTTCCAATTTTAACCTTGTAATAACATTAGAGTGAAGACTTAATGTGGAAAAACTTTCCTGAGTGTGAATACTCACAAAAGTTGTGCTAGAAACTCCAAATACTAGAACTAAGAGAGACCTTGGCAATCTCTAGTGATCTGTGGTTTCTGAAGTTTTACATTTTGCAGGGGAAGCTATATTATATTATATTATATTATATTATATTATATTATATTATATTATATTATATTATATTATATTATATTATATTATATTATATTATATTATATTATATATTTATTATATATTTTTATGAAGAACCACAATATATATAAAACATAAAAATAAAGCTGCATTGTGTGGTTCTTAGGATGCTTCAGAATTCCCACTGTTTGGCCGCTATCACTTCATGAGTGTTCCTGAGTACACCTGTGGAACCTTAGGGCTGTGTGACCTATGGTTTGACAACCATTAATCCAAACTTCTTGTATTGGCTTGGGTTTCCCAAAGAAGAAGATCCTATGACAAGAATGTAAATGCAAGTTGTTTATTTGAGAGGTGAACCCAGGATGGGGTTTGGAGAATGAGACAGAAAAGGGAAAGAAGCTAATAAAGGGTACATTAATTAGCAGGTTATCACTGTGGGCAACTGAAAAGACTGTGTAGAACATTCCTCAGAGTTTTCTCACCTGAGGAGAGAGGAAGCTGCAGTATTTATCTACAACCAACATCTTGGTTGAGAATTGCTCCTGAGTGTTAACTCCCCGACTGGTCTTGACTATCCTGTGTGTGGGAGAGCTCAACACTGTGGCCAAATTTTTCAGGAAGTGAATCTCAGGTGTTTAGAGTAAGTAGCCAGAGGTGTGCACTAAAGGATGCATACCAAGAGCAAATGAGCGGGGCACCAATTGGGTCTATAACATCTTTATATTTATGGAAGAAACAGAGGCTCATCAGGGTGAAAAGGAACTGTCCCAAAGAGATAGAGACATGACAGTTGGGCAGGATCTTGGATCTTTGCCTTCTGATTGCTTGTGCTATAAAATGCTACTGCGCTTCTCTAAAAAAACACACAACACAAAAGGTATATAAGTTGTGTCATAGTTTCCAGGCTGCTATGACATAACACATTGCCTTTGCCCAAACAATGGGAATTTATAGAATTATGGTTTCAGAGGCCCTAAGTCCAAATCAAGGTGCTGGCTAGAAGGCTTGCTTTCTCCCAGGGTTAGTAGTGTTCCGTTGGCTGGCAATCCTTGAGTATCTTGGCTTTCCCATCGTAATGACAATGTCCTTTCCTTTCTTTTCTGGGTTCCACTGAATTCCTGCTTCCCCTGTGGCTTTCTTTTTTATAAGGTCTCCAGCAAAAGGACCCATCCTGATTCAGTTGGACACATCTTAACTAAAAAAGAGTATCTTTTAATGGTCCTATTTACAATGGTTTCCCACCCACAGGAATGGGATTAAGATTAAGAACAAGCTTTTTTCGGGGGAACCTAGTTCAACCTACCACAAGTTATTCAACAAATATATGTTAAGCACCTAGTTTGTGTCAGACACCATCTTAGACACTTGGGGTATATTAATCTAGAGGGGGAAATAAGGCAATAAATAATAAATATAAGAAGTAAATGAGTTATGTAATAAGTTAGAAGATGGTAAGTATTATGAGGTAAGAGTAAGGGAAATAATGAGTGCAGGGGTGAATGCAGAGGGAGAAGAAAGCCAGATTCTGGATGTAGTTTGAAGACAGATCCAAACAGGGGTTGGGGTGGCAGATGTATAGGGGAGGATTGCAATTATAAATAGGGTTGGTTAAGATAGGCCTCACTGAGGGGTGACATTTAAGTAAGAATTGAAAGAGTTGAGAGAGGTAACCATGAGGGTATCGAGAGGAAGAGTATTCCAAGTAGAGGGCACAGGAATTGCAAAGACCTTAAGGAAGGAGCCTCTTGGGCATGTTTTAGCAACAGCAAGGAAACCAGAGTACCTGGAACAGAGTGGGTGAGGGGCAAGCAGATGATGTTGGAGAGGAACAGGGAGGCTGGATGTGAAACTTTATAAGCTATTGTAAGGACTTTGGTTTTTACTCTGAGTGGGATAGTAGATATTTTGAGTAGAGGAGTGACATGACCTGACTTAGGTTTTTAAAAGGATCACTCTGGTTGTGTTGAAAGTAAACTTTAGGATCAAAGGTAGAAGCCAGGAGACCAATTAGAAGGCCTTTACAGTAATCCAGGTGGGAGATGAGGGTGGCTTGACAGGGTGATATCAGTGGGAGTGGTGATAAATGGACTGATTTTGGACACATTTTGAGGGTATATCTAGCTGTTTCAGACAGTTTGGATGTAAAGTATGACAGTGAAGGGTAACTATAGGAATTAAGGATAAATGCAACATTTTTGGTCTGAGCAATTAGAAGAACCGTGCTGTCATCAATTGAGATGGTGAAGATTGTGGGTGGAGTAGGTTTCTGGGGGCATATCAGTAGCTCATTTTTTTACCCTTTTAAGTGCCAAGTATACATTAAACAGGCATGTTGAGAAGTTCAGTTGAATGTATAAATCTGACATTTTAAAGTGATGTCTAGGCTAAAGCATAAATTTGGGAGAAGTTGGCTTATAAATAGTATTTAGATCCTTCAGGCCAGATAAGATCCCCAACATATGTGGATAGCTAAAGAAGAGTTGTGGGAACTGAGAAGGAGGGACTTGTGGGCAGGAGGTAATATGGGAGAGTGTGGTGTTCTTGAAGTGAAGGAGAGAAAAGTATATCAAGGAGGAGGGAATGATCAACTACATGAAATGCTGATGATAGGTCAAAAAGATGAAGACTGAGTTGACCATTGGAATTAACACCACAGAGGCCATTTGTAACCGACCAGATGAGTTAAGGTGGAGTCACGTGGACAACGTCTGATTGGAGTGGGTTTAACTAAAAATGGGAAGAGGAATTTATGAAAACAAGCACAGATAACTTTTTGGGAAGTTTTGTTGTAAAGGAGAGAAGATAATTGGGACATAAAATATTGGGGGTAGTGGGTTACAAAGATGGGAGAAATGAAACAAATTTTTGATGGGGAAGATCTACTGGAGTGAGACAATTGATGTGGGACAGAATGGTGAGAACTACTAGATGGCGTAGATGAGAAGATAGAATCTAGTGGATAAGTGGGAACATTGCTTAATATAGGATCATAAATAGTTGCACTTTAGAACATGCAGGAAGGCACAGAGTATGAGTACAGATACTGTAGATGGGTAGATAAAAGACGGGATTTTCTTAATGATTCAGGAATTAAGATTATTGGCTAAAGATGAGGATTGGGAGAGCAGGGTTTAGAGGTTGAGAAGAGAGGAGAAGATATGAAATACTTATCTAGGTTTATAAAAGAGTGAATGGACTACAAAAATAAAGTATGTTTGTAGGCAGGCTTAAGAGCCTGTCTGAGGTTCATGCTTCTGGATTTAAAGCCACACCAGTCATTGTGGATTCTATATTTTCTCCAGTCACATTCAGTTGCACAAGAGCAGGCATGGTGTTGGTGGATTTAATTAGCATTATGGTTTTACCAAAAATGTGATGATGTGAGAGGGGGCAAGGGAAATGAAGGTGTATACAAATGAGTGAATTGAGTATAATGATTTACCGTAGAATTTAAGGAGGGAAGAGGAGATATCAATGGATGTGGGAAAATGAGAAGTTGGTAGGATCAATGAATTGGTCCTTTTGTAAGGGTCTGAGTATCAATACTGTCTGGTCACCAGAAGGTGTGAGCTGGAAAGGTAGGAGATAGTGGGATATATAAAAATGAATTCATGGAGGGGTTGCAGTTATTGGCAATAAGGTCATTATGGAAATGGCCATGGGATGAGTGGCTGAGGTAAGATGGAGGACAAGGTCAGTGGAGCAGAGAAGCTCTAGGAACTGAAGGGCTAGGGTGTTGGATTACCTATATAATATATTAAAATCTCCCGGAGTAGGGCAGGAATAGTATTGTATGGAAAGAGACTGGAATAAAATATATAAATATGTGGACAGGAGTAATATCTGGGTTGTGGGTTATAGTTGTTTTAAATTTAGTTTTTACACTTCATGTATTACTTTTATAATCATAAGTAAAAAAGAAAAGTTTTATCAGTCAGGGTAATGGAGTTGATGTGATTTGAGGCAGGGATAAATCTCTGTGCAATGACTAGGAGTTGTAATGATCAGCCCCACATCGGTGTAATATTGGGTGGACACAGATGTTTCTGAGGCATGGCTGTTGACTTTAGCTGCACCATTCTGTCCAATATGTTTGACACAACTCCTGTTCGTTGCTTATGGGAACCAAAGTGCAGCTGTGATGAGTAACTTGCTGAAGGTCTTATAGAAAGTTAGTGAAAGAATTGTTGAGATTAGAATTTATCCCATTGACCAAGACCTTATGTATCCCTGAGATTACAGGTTCTGATCACTTACCTGGTGATAAGGGAATATGTATGAGATTATAGTTGGCATGAACACATAATCACTCTGTAGAAATATCTATATGGATATGTACATGTCTAAATAGCAACTTTCCTAGAGGACATGTACCATTGTTAAGGCAAATCTACTCACAATGGATATTGATATGATTAGGAAAAGGAATCAGAGGTTCTCATTTTCCTCAGGCCTTATATTATCACTTATTGTTTAAATCCTGTTAGACTTTGTACTGCTTACATCACTGGAATTTTTCACCTGTCAAAATATTTAGGCCCTGTTTGTGTTTTTTTTCCCCAATAAACATGAATTGAATGACCTCTGTGCTTAAATTACTGTGCTACGGAGCCACGGACTTTTTTTTTTAGGCTTTTTTTTTTTCCAAATCAATATTATTGATACATATTAATAAATCATGCAATTCATTCAAAGTGTACAATCAATGGTATTTGGTATAATTACATAGTTGTGCATTCATCACTTTAATCATTAGTCTTGTATTTCCATTATTTCAATACTACTACTACTACTAAATAAAAAACAGACAAACAAACAAGAAACTTCTTCATCCCTCAATCTCTCTGTTTCCCCTGCTGTACATAGCTGCTATTTCTGGCTGTTCTTGCATATTTATTTATTTATTTATTAAGCAATTTTATTAAGATATATTCACATACCATATGTTCTATCTAAAGTGTATAATCAATGGCTTTTAGTATAATCACAATGTTGTGCATTCATCGTCACAAAAAATTTTGGAATTATTTCCTTACTCCAAAAAGAAAAACTCCATACCCTTTAGTATGCCTTCCCTAGCTCTACATAACCACTAATCAAATTTCATCTTTATAAATTGATTTATATTTACATTTTATATAAATGGAATCATAATATGTTATACAATATATTTAGTTCATAGTAGCACAGTCATACAGTATTTGTCCTTTTGTGTCTGGATTGCTTCACTCAACATGGACTTTTTTTACCCCAACATTTTATTATGAAAAATTTCAAACATGGAGAAAAATTAAAAGAATTTTATAACCAGTAACTGACTCACACAATTACATTTCTAAACTCATCTCTCCTACATATCCCTGTATCCATCCATCAATTCATCTTATTTTTCTCCTTAAATACTTCAGCATGCACATCAGTAACCATGGGTGGTTTTTGAGCAGCAGTATAATAAAACTCAAGAACCATATTATGTAAGCATATCCTATGATAGAATGGGATGTGGTGGTGCTTATCTTAGTGATTGTGCTCTTTCACTGCCTCTGTCCTTCCTTCTCATATTTTTAGGAGAACCAGTCATTAAGTGATATGGTGACAAGGGCAAAGGGATTCCATTAGGTGCAGAATATGAGAAATCAGGATGATGCCATCTACACAGGCACAATTTTGCACATGTACTGGAAAGATAATATTGGGATGTGGTCATGTGACACAGGGCTATTTAATGTTTCTAGACCTAATTTCTCTAGATCAGCATTTTTCAATGGGATGTTGCTCCCCAAATGGGGTTTATAATAATAGAAATCTGGGAAATATTTCTCTTTGGGAAGACTTTCAATGAAAGGCTCCAAGAACTTCTGCAGTTAAAGATATTGTTTAACCTGTAAATTTCCAAACCTCTTTGGTCAATCACAGAAGCACAAACAAGTGAGTGTGTGTGTGTTAATGTCTTATGGAACTAACATTTAGTGGAACACGCATTCAGAAACACCTAAATAGAAACAAAAGTCTTGGTTATTATTAGAAGAACCCTGTGCCAGAGATGGCTGTGGAGTGACTAGGTAGTATTATTTTGGTGCTTCATGCCTTTACCAGTTGGACTGTCAGACAGCTGTGGAAGCCAAACATTTAATAAGTGGCTGCTCTGTGGCAGCTACAGTGCTAGGTGTTTTTTTTTTTAAACCTATATTCTCTCTTGTCATCCTCTCAACAGCCCTTTGAGTTGGCATTACTATTCCCATTTTTCTAATAAGTATACAAGTCTCAAAGCGTTTAAGTCACTTGCTTGAATTACTTGACTGTGAACTGGATTTATGTTCGAGAGACAATGCTCTTTCCCCTTTTTTGGCTATTGCTGAAAGCTGGCACGTATTCTGCCACTTTCAGGATACTTGCTACAGAAGGAAGTGTTATAAAAGCAAAGGAAATTGGCAAAAATTATGTCTCTTCTAGTAGACAAATTATAGGCTCCTAGAGTCTCATGGTGGCAATTACCCAGTGTTCTTTACAGTGGACATTGGTGAGGAAAGATCTCCCTCTTGGGTAGTCTGCAGACTTGCTGCCTACTGGCTTGATGCACACCTCTTTTTTGGCCTGGCCTCTGCTAATGCACTTGATGTGCCCCTGTCTTCCAACCAGTATTATTTCCCACCCATTTAAGGCACATACAGCTCTTCTTAGACAACCCACAGGAAGCCTTGAAGTTTTTTCCAATCTTATTGGGGACTGTATTAGTCAGGGTTCTCTAGGGAAATGGAACCGACAGGAGATATTGTAAATAGTATGAGATTTTATAAAATTGTCTCATGCGGCTGTGGGAATGCACAAGTCCAAATTCCACAGGGCAGGCTGCAAACCTGGGGCTCTGATAAATGTCCTTGATGAGTTCCCAGGAGATGCTGGCTGTCTGAAGTGGAGTTGGGAATTCTCTCTCTGAATGCTGAAATCACTTCCTTTTTTAAGGCCTTCAACTGATTGGATGAGATATTACTCATTGCTGACGGCAATCTCCTTAGTTGATTGTAGATGTAATCAGCCACCTGTGCAATCAACTCACTGATGATTAAAGTCCATGAAATGCCCTTGTATTACAATTAGCCCAGTGCTTGCTTGTCCAAACAACTGGGCACCATTACCTGGCTTAGTTGACACATTAGCCTAACCATCAAAGGGACTACAGCTCTTTCCTGGTGTTCATGTCCCAGTATAATATGAGCCCAGATTAGAGCCTTGATTCTCAATTTATGGATTTACTTTATTTGCTTGGTGGTAGGAGGTGGGAAGGAGCAAGGAGGGCTTGTTACTCCTGAGGGATTTATATCTGCCTCTTTTTTGAGGTTCAACTTCTGCCCTCAGCATCAGAAAAGCTTCTCAGAGTAGGGCTTATTACCTGCCTCTAGTATAGCACTTATCACATTTAACTGTTGATCATTTAATTGAGATCTCCAAAAGCAGGGACTACTTACTATTCAATGTAGGGTTCTTAGCACCTACATCAATAAATGGTTAAAATGAAAATGAAATAAAATTAGTCTCCTCTCGTGTATAGACTTGGCTTTTCTTTACCCAGGGACCACTCCCTCTGCATGACTCGGTTATCATAGCAGCCCAGTTCATGAATTAGGCCTTGAGTGGAAGGTTCCAGCCAGGTGGGCTCCCAGGAACAGGAGGTGGTCACCATCCAGCTCAATTGGTGAAGCAGTTTCTAAAGACTGCAGATTCTGGGTATCTGACTTCAGTTCTCCATGAGGAGTGGGAAGGTCAGAGCTCAGAAATCTTTATCTAAGGATGTCTATAATAGCAAGAAGGGTCTATGAAACTCCTGGCTCACCATCACTGGGTTTTGCTCATTTATGTGGTTTCTACAGCACCTAGCATAGGGGCAGAAAGAGAAAGTGCTAAGACAGTCCAGGAAATATAAAGAATATTGAGCAAGAAGTTTGAAGATTTGAATTAATTCAAGAGATGTCACTTACATGTGGCATGATCTTGGGCAAGTCATTTAACCTGTCAGGTAATTTGTCTCCTCATCGACAGGCTTGAGTTCTAGGTGTCTTTCAGTTTTAGTGATCAGTCTGTGATTCTCACAGATATTTTCTAATTGTTTGTGAAATTGAAGTGCAGATTTGCATTTTCATCAGATTTGACTTTCTGGAAGTTCCTGAACTTGAGTTAGTGGTGATAACTTGAATCAATTTTTTTCCTTTTGCCCCTCAAATTCTGGAAAAAATGTGTAATGTTTGAAGTGTCTCAAAGGTCTGGAAATTCCTTTTTTGTTCAAGAGGACTATGAGATAATGTGATCTGGAAAGCTAAGAGTCCTTTAGCCAAAGCTGCTGTTCCCAATGGGATCCTGCTGCCATCAATTATATTAGGGAAGAGTGCAAAGTCATGGTACATCATTGCTAAAAATAGCCCAGATGGTTGTTCAGCTACAAGTCACTGCTGATGCTGCAGCTACATACCCAGGCTTGTTTTACTCCACCTGGGCCTGGGAAATCTGGAAGCCAGAGGTTCAGTCACAAACCCCCTTCCAACACACCCCCTCACACTACACCCACCTACATGCACACAGCACATGCACCCCCCCCCCCCCCCCAAAAGAGGAACTGAGAGATGTGCTGCTGCACTTAGCATCTTTGTGTGAAATGGGAGCCCCAGGAGCAAGGGCAACTAATTAAGGCAGAGAATTTGCTTGTCAGTGACCTGTAGGCCTCTCTCCCTCGCCTCCCACCCTCCACCTCCCCTTGTGTTCTCCTTGCATTCTGTTCTCAAGGTCTTGTTGCAGCCGTACTCAGAGTCCACGACTGAATTCTCTTGCAGAATTAAAGAGCCTTTGTGCTCTAAAACACTCCAGTATAGCCTAGTATGAATTACAATGCAGCCAGAGGCCAATTGGGTCCACTCTTCTTTGTGAGAATCTGAACACTGTATGACTACAGCAGTGCTGTCTGACAAATAATTTAGTTTTCCTTTAGGGACTGACACTCCTCCTGGGGGTTTCATCAGCCATGTTGTTCTCTTGTACTTGAGGGAAAATGTTTTTAGGAGCCTTGAATAAGTGGAGACTTTCCTAAGAATTTATAACTCCTTGTCACTTTGATCCAATCCCCTACTAGTCTAGCTCTGAGAATTTGGGCTTGATGTGGAGGTGGCAGGTGAGAGATTACATGTCATCTAGACAGGAAAGCAGTCTTATTCTACATTAATCCATTCAACAGTCACGGAATGAAGGGAGGTGGGGACGAGACTCAGAGCACATTGGACAGGTGTCTTCACAGAATTCCAACTCCTGCACTTTTCAATTTTAACAGTTTTATGTCCTTAATGTGGTGGAGGTGGGCGGTATTGGGCTGAGTGTAATGAAAACAGTTTTGGGCCATTTTTTTACAGATCCTGCATAGATGGGTTGGCAGGTGTGGTCGGCATCCACAGTCTTAGATCTTCTACCAAAACTGAGACAGAAACAATTGCATTTACTTCCTACTGAGATTTATTGAGCTTCTTGGATTGTGTGTTTAAGCTTTCAACAAACTTGGGGAAATTTTTGGCCTTTATTTCTTCAAATATTTTTCTGTCCACCCCTCTTTCTTTTTTCCTTTGGGAACTCCAATTATGTATACATTGGGCCACTTGAAATTGTTCCACAGCTCACTGATTTAAAATTTTTTTCTGTATTTCATTTTGGATTCTTTCTATTGCTATCTCTACAACTTCATTAATCTTTTCTTCTGCAATGTCTGATCTGCTGTTAATCCCATGCAGTGTATTTTTCATCTTATTGTAGTTTTCATCTCTAGAAATTTTATTTCAATCTTTTTTATATCTTCCATGCCTCTACATGCTAAATATTTCCTTTAGGTTTGTGAACATGTACAGTTATAACTTTTAAAATATCTTTGCCTACAAATTTTATCATCTGTGTCATTTGTGGGTTGATTTCAATAAATTAATTTTTCTTTTCATTAGAGTGCATATTTCCCTGCTTGTTTGCATGCCTGGTAATCTTTGATTGGATGCCAGAAATTGTTGGGTACTGGATATTTTTGTACTCCTGTAACTATATATATAACTGTAGAATGCAGTTAGTTATTTGGGAACAGTGTGATCCATTTAAATCTCACATTTAAACTTTGTTAGTTGAGACCAGAGCAGCATTTAAGGCAGGGTTTCTCAACTTTGTCACCATTGACATTTTGGGCTGGATAATTCTTTGTTGTGGGTGTCTGTCCTGTGCATTACATGATGCTTAGCAGTATCCCTGGCCTCCACCCCCTAGATGTCAGCAATGTCTCCCTAACTGTGAAAATCAAAAGTGTCTCCAGGCATTGCCAAATGTACCCTGGGGAGAAATTGCCTCTGATTGGAAATTACTGATCTAGGGCTAATTTCTTATTTTTCCTCACAACCCGTGCAAAACTCTTCTGAGGTCTTTATCTGATGTTCCAGGAATTTTGAGTTTTTCACTTTGGTCAGTGGGCACAGGAACTATTTCTAGCGTTGTGAGCCCCAAGAATTGTTCTATCCAGCCCATTCATGTGTTTTTATCCTGGACCTGGGCAGTTTCTTCACATGCATGTGCTGATCACTACTCTGCTTAAAACTCAATGGGAACCCTTTGCGGATCTCTAGAGTACGCTTTCTTTCTCTGTGCAGCTCTGTCCTCTTTGGTACTCTGCCCTGTGAATTCTAGGTGCCTTGGATTCTTAAAGACCCAGCTGTATTTCGTCAAAAGAAAGTCAGCCAGGCTCTGCCTGAGTTTGCTCTTTTCTGTGTCACGTCCTGGAAACTTTCTCCATGCAGTAAGTTGGGACAATCAGAGTTCACCTCATTTGTTTTGTCTCTCATGAATCACTGTCTTTCATTGCCTGAAGTCCAATATCTTGAAAAATGTTGTTTATATATTTTGTCTGTTTCCTTAGTTTTTTCAAGTGGGAGATTAAATCTGGTCTCTGTTATTCCATCTTGTTTGGAAGCAGAAGTTGAAATTCTTACATTTAATACACACATTCTGTACATATGTGCTTACCAATAGGTGTATTTGTCTAGATGTAGACAGAAATGTAATGGTTTCTGAGACTCCAAACTTGTGCCATTGTCCTTTCTACTTGATAATTCTGCTGTACAATATGAAAGCCACAAACTGTGTGTAGTCATTTAAATTTAAATACATCAATATTAAATGAAATAAAAAACTTAGTTCTTTAGTTGCACTAGCCACATTTCAAGTGTTTTATAGCCACATGAGGCTAGTGGCTTTTGTATTAGACTAGGAAGATACAGAACATTTCCAATAGAAACTTCTACCAGACAGCACTGCTCTAGGGTCTCTCTGAAAGAATGAAATTAAACCTATGACTTTAATTAATCTTTGAATAATCCCAAATCTATATTTCCTATAGATTTGTTTCCAGAATTCTGGACCTGTATATGCAACTGTATTCTCCATGTGGTACCTCAAACACATTTTGTCTCAAATTGAACTCACCAGGGTAGTTCTACCACCCATTTATGCTCCTCTTATTCCTTCTTTCAGTGAATGGCACCCATATCCGATTGTGCAGACCAGAAACCTGGCCATGATGTGCTCTCACTCAGTATCTCATCCTATCCGCACTAGGTTCTATCATCTTAAAATCTCTAGTAGCCACAAGATCTACCATATTATTTCTATTTCTGCCTTAGCTAAGGCCCACTTTACTTTAAGCCTTGAGTCTTGCACAAACCTGCGAAGTGGTCTCCCAGTCTCCAATTTCCTACCTCATACCAAAGTGCTGCCATGCTGCTAAACTTCCTGGATGTGAGGAATTGCAAACCTACTAGGCTTCTGGATGGAAGAGAACCAAACCTGTTGCTAAATATCACTCAAGACTATTAAACAATGCGAGAAAATCCCAACTGATTCATTGTTTTTTATATCTAGGATTTTGAGTTTATTTTCTTTTTGGGTCTGGGTGATAGTTACCTTCGCCTATTTATTAGTCCTCCTTGTACCTAATGTCATCCTCCCTTGGCCTGGTCACCTGGAGTGTTCAATCAGATTGTCATCATTAAGTACGATGAGTCTCTGTAGCCACTCTCTGAAAGGAAAAACGGACATAATTTGATATCAGGTATCTACCCTAGAAAATTTTAAGTTGATTCTTTAGCACTTAGCCAAGTGCTTGAAACATAGAAGAATTAAAAAATAATTGTGGAGCCTTGCCACCAACCATAGACCACAGTTCACACTGTAGACCACACTCTCTCCCACTCAGTTCTCAGTGGTGTGTGCTGATTTAAAATGGCCTACATCCGTTGCCACAACAGTACTCAGGGTGGTGGGTCACACTTGTGGGAGATGTTTGTGTGGGATGTGGTAGGAGGTGTGGGAGGTGGGCAACATGGGAATCCCAGTGGGTTCCGTGTAATATTTTGGGTAATCTAAGCACCTCTTAAAATATATGTATATATATATATATATATATATATATATATATATATATATATATA